>CM021701.1:5529005-5925467 GCA_011074415.1 Stictonetta naevosa
GAAAGGGAAAGGGAAAGGGAAAGGGAAAAGGCAAGGGAAAGGGAAAGGGAAAGGTAAGAGGGACAGGCTTTTATTTAATATTACTAAAAATACTTAGCGTCCTTAAGTGGACTGCAAGTTTTGCAGGGGGTAGGAAAACCCAAGCCACCTCAAACTCTCTTGCCAAGTCTGTGCCTGGGAATACGAGGCTATTCTGATCATATATTAGTGAATAGAGAGGGATGATAAAGAAAAATAATATATATATATATTTAAAAAAAGATGAATTTCAATTCCTTTTCAGTTTAGTTAAGTTGCCATTTTGAAGTAGTAAATTGGGCACATGACAACAGTAAACAATTCTCCAGCAGCAAACTGGGAACTGGATAGAAACCTTCTATTCCTTACTAATATTAGTTTCGAAGGGACTCAATAAATGGTAGTTTTCTCTATATAATTGGTAGAACTACACAATGCTGTCCAATACACTTAAACCATATTTTAGTATTTCATTCCCTGGAAGTAATAACAAATTACCCAGTTTAGATCAATATTTCCAGATGTTCTTCCTAGCACTTACAGGTTACGTGGGATAGAACATATCTCCTTTAAAGAAATTGCCTGTATAACCTTAAAATAATATAATCCTGAGAGACAGATTAACCTTTATTTTAGTTGCATTTACATTATTTTTGGAGCATGACTAACCTTTCATTTGGAAGTATCAAATAACAGGAATTAGACTATTTACAATTGGATGAAACTTGCTGATTGAAAGCCCTATTTTGCTCTTGCTTGAATTAATAGATTTATTAGAGTCATCCATAAAAGATGAATTATTCCTCTTGCACTTAATCTCTGATTTTCAGGGACTGAGTAGTCACAATTTCATTCATTGCCAAATGGAGTGAAGAGTCATATTCTCTGAAAACAGGAACTCTATAGCTTGGGTAAAAATTCGGCTCCTTTTTATTTGTATCCTATAATATGAGACATGGATTCAGCAACTTTTCTTGTCAACTATCCAGAGCCTTATCTAATCTATGGAGATTTTCAAATAATTATCCAATAATTTTGGGAAATAATTATAATTCAATAATACTATTTTAAAATTAGTATTTTAATTACATTTATTTAAAAGAATGTCACAAGATATATGTGTTAAAAATCTCCACCTGTTTGAGACTGTGAAAACAATAAAAGAGAGACTTACACAGCCGAAAGGCTGTAATAAATGTTTGTTTACACTTCAGAGGTGATTGTTCAGTGAATGTTCCTCATTACGTTGAATGAGATGTTCTTTATCTTGCTATCTTGCTGTAACTAACAGGAATTTATGGCAAATGACTGAAGCAGTTTAGTCACTGTGCTGGCTAACATCCATACTGTACTTGCCCATGCATATGAAAAGTTTCTCATTTTCTGGGAGTTTTTTTGTTTTGTTTTGTTTTGTTTTTAGTATGTGGTAGATGCTGTTAATGTCTTATGGAACTAAAATATAGAAGGAGACTAATTCATTTCTTTCTACACAAAAAGCCAACAGTAGCTATAACCATCAGTCTCTGTTCATTATTTGATGAGGTCTTGTTTTATCAAGACAAAGTTTTCCACTTTTGTTCTGAAGAGGCTGACAATAGAAATTTCTTTGTCCTTAAGTTTACAAAATCTTCTAATATGTGTCTATTCTTCATACAGATAATTTCTATGAGCAATAAGACCCAGCTTCCAAATATAGACCAGAAAGGAAATTGGTTTCACTAAGGAGTAGACAACAGAATACCAAGTAGCATATGGCCAGAAGGAAAGGGATCCTCTATAACCAATTTAGGCTACACTTCTAGATGGTATTTTAGATAGATAGATAGATAGACAGATAGATAGATGGATATAAAGATATTAAATCAAGGCTGGAAAGAGGTCCTGATTTCTTTTAGCTGAAGATCATATGGAAATCTTATCAAAATATTTGAGACATTCCAATCTGAATTAAACAGAACTTTACATCCACAAGTAATGCAAGATTCAAGACACTTCATGTTTCTGATTTTTTAATAATATCTAGAAGCGGGTCAGTCAACACTTTTGTATATTTACCTTTTGAGCTGAGCACAAGTTAGTCCTAAAATTATTCTTATGAAAGGGTTCTTTTGACCAAAAAGTCATAATCTGCTGTGCATAGATTAAAGAGTCATCAAGATGATCTCAGCTGCTGTGGACCATGAGCTCTAGAAGATGAACGGAAAGTTTCTCAGGTTAGAGAAGTGTGGACACCTTGTGTCTACTTTCTAATGCTAGACTGTGTGTATTCTTTTTGTCTTTCTATTACAGAAGTTGCAACTGGAGGAAAATGAGGAAAAATGTTTCCTTGCTACTAAGTACTCTGCGAGCTTGCGTCTATATAAGTCAAGCATATTGAGATAACTCAAGGTAAAATGACAGGCTTAAGTTCCAATAAATTATTCAGCTGTGATGTAAACCACAATAATTTGCTGTGGCAAAATGATGAATTTCACTGGACCTTGAGGTATTTTTTCTGTCTGTGGAGGTCACCAATATAACAGAATAGAAAACAAGCAAAGAATTTTGTTTAAACTGTACAGAGTTCTTTCACAGTATTTAAAACAAAAGCACTAGATAAATTTTAATATCACTTCCACTGGTGCAACTGACAGCTATTGATTTTGAAAGCTTATTGTAATGTAACAAAAGACCATGCTGCTAATAAGGAACAGTTTATAGTGGAGTTAGCACACCAATGGTTCATCAGGATTTTAATTTTAATGTGTATTTCAAGGGCTGGAAGTAGAATTAAAGGAGAACATTGGAGGTATTGTGTTTGACACATTTATTTATTTTTTCCCTTTATATAAGATGCAAGAGAGGATGTGTCTGTTTTTTAATATTCATTGTGGTTTTACATTTCCCTGTTTTGTGATATAAAGGAATGTTACCTCAGATAGAGGAGTGGGGATTGCAGATTTAGTTCTATATAGATCATCTAGCTTTAGTCCTCTTTTCATCACTGTATTTTCAGTAACTTGTTGCTAACTATGTTTTGTGAAAGAGTCCTGTCATAAATCTTATTAAGAGTTCTGTTTGAAATACTTTGGTGTTTTGTGCTGCACCATGACAAACATAAAGAATATGTGTTGATACATAATAAACTTCCTGTATACTGACTCTACATATTTAAACATTGATATTGTGTTTATTTTCATGGTGCTGGAATGTCATTTTTTAATAGGAGTGTTCTCAGTCTTTGACAAAGACATTTAGCGCTTTGTAGAATTGGGTCTTTATATCATCTTGTGAATCTGAAGGCTTGTATATGTAAGGTAGGATGCTCTAAACATGCCTTAGTCATACATGCCTACATTTTTATTCAACTGTCTTCGGACTTCTTCCTTTCTTTGAGGAAGAAGAAGGAAATGTGATCCTGTGGCAAAGCACTGCATATACACCTGCTAAGGAAAGTTCAGAATTTTTGTCTAACACTTCCTAGGAAAATTTTCCAAAACCCATAATATTTACTCAGAATGTTCCTTTTATCTGGACAACTATAGATTATTACAAAACCTTAGGCGTGGAAAAAAGTGTATATCTTTCTTCAAAGGCAAAATTTCAGGTACTCTGCAGAAGAGTAAAGTGGATCTCAACCCAAATATAGACAAACATGTATTTATTAATTTATTTTAATTTGCCTTTTTAGCAATTTATCCTGAACAAAAACAAGACTGCTTCATTATCCTCCCACCAGTATTAATTGAGAGGTCTCTGTGAATGTCAACAACCTCTGTTGAGAGAATCAGGATCTGGTTTATGAATTGACTAAGTCTTGTATGTTATGCTGCATTACCAAAAGAGAAGATAACACTTATCTAAATTCTAATACTGACCTCCTTTAATTGTACTTGGACATTGTACCCAAAGGTTTTCTGAAACCTCATATTACTGTAGTTTAGACATTAGAATTATACCTGTATTAGACAATTTATTACAGTTTCTCTTTTGTTTGTTTGGAGAATTTTTGATTAACTGGTTAGTAGTCCGAAAAGGTAATTGCAAGAGAACTGAAATAGTTTCAGCCTGATTAACTGAAGAGCTTCAACTGAAACAGAATTTGTATTTTGAGTTTTGTACCAGTTAACTTCATTTTGACAATTCCAAAGCATATGAGTTTTAGTTGGAGATAATAAAAATTGAAATATAATGGTCAGATCTCCCAGCGGGGTGAAATAAATGCTGGTTCCCAATTTTACCAAGCAGCTTTGCAAGTGCACAACTGAATCCAGTCTGTCCTTCGCATCAGGAGAGTCTCCAGTGTACTAATGAATAAGACCTACATGTGTCAATATGCAATTCATTCACTACTCAAATGACTAGAGCATCTAGCTATGAGCATTTAGACTTCTGAAACCCAACATTAGTGTGATCACTTAAAAATAAGGCATTTCAGCTTGCTCAAATGAAAAAAAGAACAACAACAAGAAGAATTAATAACTGGTGGATCTTATTTCAATAACAGCTGTTTGCAAAAGCTAATTTTATCCTAGGAGCACCAGTTCTACATTCAGCAAAGAGTGAAAGGCTTCTCCAAAGGCTACTCATACTCTGGAAGAAGCAGTATCTCACCACTGGTTATTGAAGAAATTCAGAGACACCAGTATTCCACAATTCAAACATTTGTAAATGCATTTTCAAAACATGTACTGGAAAATATTTCATGTCAATTAACCTGTTCAGTAGCAAAGGCAGAAAGAAATAAATATTTATGCTGTTCTAATTAGAAACTGATATTTTTCCTCTTCTGTTATTTCCTTTAATATCAAAACATCACAGCAAAATTTCATGATCTCTTTCTATCACTTTATTATACTTTGTGGTCTCCTTGGATGAATAAAGAATATAAAATCTACAATTATCAGACATTTTATCACAACACAAATCCAAATGGAAGATGTGCACATGTCCTTCACTGTGGACTATCAAAGTTATGTGTGTGCATGTGTGCATGTATAAATAAACAAATAACACATGCAATTGACTTTTCTGGGGGAAGGTTTACTCCTGACGCTTGATTTTAAAGCATATTGAGAGAGAATATAAAATTATATTATTTCATATGCTTTGAATTTACCATAAAAATGCCAAATAGCTCAGCTTCACAGTTTTGTGAAATACTGTGATTAAAGCCATAGAGCAGCTTCAGTTAAGTCACATTTCACTGCAGATGATGATAACACAAACAGTGCAGAATGGGGCTCTTTGAGCATTCTGTCATAAGGTGCCCCATTACATGTCCTCTATTCCCCTTCTTTATAGTGGTGGAAATTTTAGACTAAACTGTTAACTTATACTAATGCATGTTTGTGACATTATGTTTTACTCTTCCAACAATACCACTGACATAAACTAAACTTAGATTGAGTTGAGCCTACTTAGATCAACTCACAGGTTAAATCCTAATGACAAACCAGATTTATCATGCTGTGTAAAACACTATCTAATTTTCTCAGTTAAGTTGGTTCTGAGAATTCAACAGGAGTGCTGCTCCAACTGGTAATTAGCACACTGCAATTATAACATTATTTTCACTTCTCAGGGCTATTCTAATGCCCATTGAAAGGCTGTATGAATTAGGAATGGAAGAATGACAAGAGAGGTCTAAAGCCAGGATTTTAGTAGAATATCTTTGGTATCCTTTGGTAGAAAGATCATATTCTTCTCAAACAGTGTTTTCTTTAGACTTTTCTAATGGACATCCTACATCCTTAAAATAGTAATCTAAAAGGGACTTCATGACTTATAGTTCATAAAACTTTGGCTTTGTACATCCCCTTTGAAGAACTATTGGAAGTTTAGCAGTTACACAGTGAAGAGACAGTATTTACACTATGAGGAAAATTTGATAGTAACATAGAGGAGCTGTACTCTTTTTAAAGCTAACAAGTGATATATTTTTATGTCTGCTTGCATTTAATAATCATAGACAATAGAGAAAAAAAAAAACAACAAGAAAAATTTAAAAAATGGTTTGCCTTTTGAGTAATTTACTTATCAGACATATTTATGACTGATTTGCACCTCATACAAATGGAAGACCAATAATTTGCTAAATTCATGGCAATTTGTGATAACCCATGCATCAGTCCTACACTATTTTAAATGTGCCATTGTTACTGCTCTGGTCATAGGTGACTGCACAGACATTTTGTGTCTCCACAAGAATACATAACCAGGAAGGTATATCAACCTTCATAAGAATGCTACTGTCTGATTCATTTGAATAAGCTTTACAAAGAAATCAGAAAGAAAAAATGGTTGAATGTTAACAACACAAGTTGTAACATATTTTTTCTTTCTATATATTTAAAGTGGTAATCATGTATATGATAAATTCAGCTTTTTTTTTTTTTTGCTTTTTTTTTTTTTTGGAACTACTATGAGTGGGCTTCCTTTTTTTCTAACAACTAAGGACTAAAGCACTTTTACAGAAGATCAGAACAGAGAAACAAAGATTCTTACAAACAAGGCATAGAGCTTTGCTAAAACACAGTCAAAGTTAAGGTTTGTCTTGGTTGTGTGAAGAGCAGGACTATGTACAGTAGATTCTTGTTGATTAATACACAATGTTTTGTTTTAAAAAGGTTTAATGAATCAGTGTGTTTACATCTGGTCATATTACTTCTTCACATACTATAGAAGTTTTAGCAAATTTCTTTCTATGGACAGTTTTGAGAATTCAGAGAAGGCCACAGCTACAGATGGTACAGTCTCAGAGAAGAAGAAATTAGGCAGGCTTGCTTTGACACTAGGGGCTCTTTTAAAATGTTGCAAATGTTTTCAGCCTGACTATATAGAAAAGAGAGCACACGGTCTGACTGCAGCACAAGAGAAGTAGCTTTCAGCAGGAGAGAGTTTCTACTGAAGTGAGTATTGAGCCTCTAAGTTCTGCATTTCAGCAGTGATTGTCAGTGTGTCATTTTGTATTGTTATAAGAATGTGATCTTGGTCATGATAAAGACAGCAAGTCAATCTTATTTTATTAAACTTAGAAGCAGTAGCATCTTCCAGAATGGTATCAGACAATCTCTATTTAGGATTATGTATTTTTTACCATAGACTCTGAGTGATCAGTAAGGCATTAGGCTTGTGTATTTGTGACATCTTTAGAAACTATTTTTCTACATAAGAAAGTAAAGCTAAAAAAGGAATGGATTTATCTAAGTTGAATACTGGGGGAACAACAGCAGTAGCAAAAACAGCACAATAATGGAATGCTATCTATAGTTTAATAAAGCAGTAGAGAAATCAAGATCATACCAAAATGTCTGTGTTCATCGCTTTACGTACAATAGAGTCTCAGACTGTTCAAACAGACAAATAATTCTCTAAAGTAGATATTTGTATGTTTAACCATAGGCTTTTATATGCAGACCTACAGTACATAAAAAAGAAAAAAGAACCTAAAGAGGCATTCGTCTCTAATACTGGCAAAACCACGCATGTATTAGTATTTTCATTTTCCTCTTGAAAAACATCACACATCTTCTTTTCCTCACTTTTAATTTGCTTTTTATTCAGCACTCAGTTTTATAAATACTTATATGTACCTATTTGTATGAGTGCAATGTACTTCTCAAATGTGTAAAAGTAAAAATCTTCAGAGAATAGTCGGCCTTTAGATATTTCTAAACCATACAGTCAACACTAAGACCCTTACAGCTTTGGTTCATTGCGCCTACACAAATACTCAAATAACAATGAAAAAAATGAGTGCTTTTAATAGCCATTTTATCCTGTATGAAACAAAATGGCAACTCCCATTTCAATTGATTGTAGTGTCTAAAATGGCTCATGGGGGTATTGTGAGTTTGGAAACCTTCATACAAGATAAAAACATTAACCTGCATTAAAAAGCAAATCAATAGTTTTTGCTATATAATAAAATACATCATAAAATTGAATAAGGGAAGAGCTCTTGCTGTGGTCAGGTTTTTCCATTTTTCCTGCCACTGGTTTATAAAACCCGAGTTTCAGATGTGGTAAGAAATACAAGAAGCATTTTCATTGAAATGTTGAGAACTAATGAAGTTAACTGTATCAACAAAAAGAACCAATAATAACTTAATTCTTTGCCATAACTTAATTCTCTTGCCTTCTTTAAATAAAATTGGTACTGGTAAGATATATATATATATATATATACATATATATATATATACATATACATATATATTTCTACCCTTCACTTTTCTACCCTTCCTTTACAGCTGGAAGAAGAACTAAGAAGAAGACTGAACTAGATAAATATTTGTTCTAACCACGTATGGTCAGAACCACCTGTCACTCTTTTTAAAAAATATTTTTACATATATGCATGTATTTATGACATATTTTATTATTTCCTTTTAAGTTCTTACTTGGATGTAATTTCATTCCTATAAGCCTGAGTTACTTTTTCAAATCATGTTTTCTCTTTTTTTGTGCATAACTTTTTAAATTTAGTTTTGGATAACTCCATATTTCCTGATACTGCCTACTGGTCTTTCATTATGATTCTTTCTCCTGATATGGGATATTGTTGAATTTGAATACACCTGTAAGCTCTTTTACAATCATTTATCCCTCAGAATAGTTTTCTAACAAATATTTTGTCCCTAACCAGTATTTTCCTCAAATCATTGAGTTCTGCTTCATTTGAAGTCCATTGCCTTCATTTCACTGTTACCAATACTTTTTTTTTCCTTAAAATCAGAAACTTGACTGTTTTTGATCAACTTTTCATAAAATTAATTACTATTGTTATTCAACCAGTTTCTGACAAAGTTAAATCTAAAATAACTCTCCTCTAAATAACAATAATGCTGATCCCAAGACATGCCAAGAACTTTCTGAGATAGCAGAATCTTGCTTTCCCAACATATATCCAATAATTTCAGTTTCCTGTTGTGACCAGGTCCTATTTTGTGAGTTATTCCTGTACTTGTATACAAAACAAACAAAAACCAAGAAACCCATGCAATACATTATTTACCTCTTTCCTGAAAAAAAAAATGTTGTATAAAAAGAGCTTACTATGATATCCATTCTTCTCCTTCATTTAGTTCACGAAGAGATATTCAGCAAGCTAGTGTGTCATGAATTTCTCACAAAACAAACAAACAAGAATCTCGAAATGTAAAACAAAAACAAAAACAAAAACTTTTTTTTACCCATCTTCATATCTTTGAGCAAGTGTTACTCTTTTAAAAAGACATTCAGTGAGTCTCACCAAGCCTCTGACTACATTTTGTTCATCTTCCATCTCTAGATTTTTTGAGATATTTTCTCATTGTGGTTCAGACTGTTCTTGTTATAAATAGTTCTTTCTTGATCATCTTGATCATCTATAATAATCTCCAGTGATTATTAACAAAATAAAATATGTTTTCTTGGTAGAAATAAAGGGAAATTAATTAATGTGTCTTCCTCATATCCACATTAAAAAATCCCCTTAAAAATATCCCTAGAAGATTGTAAGTTGTCTCTACATCCTGAGCACCAAGCTTACCTATTCTATAAAAGCAACCACAATTCATTGTTAAAGACAATATATATGAGGTAAAATTTCTATATTTTCATGATCTGAAACAAAACCAAAACCAAAACCAAAACCAAAACAACAAAAAAACACTAGTTCTCTCCTAGGCATGAAACATATGAAACATTCTGTTCCAATTTTTCCATATCTAGTTCTCTCCCAGGCATGAAACATGCTGTTCCAATTTCTCCATATCATCTACTCACATGTGAGTATTGCTCTGCCCATTAGCTCTGTATGCATTCAATAGATAAATAAGGCCTTTGACTAATCTGTACACAAAGCTAGCTTGGCAGGGTTTTGAGGTTTAATTGAACTTTGTATTCATTTGCAATTAGTTTGTTTTGTTTACTTTCTGATAGCATTAGCAAACTTATTAAGAAGGAGATACAAATAAAATTTGTGCCAATTACATATGAGAATAATTGGATTTTATTAATCCAAGAATTCATGCAATCAATTTAAGCATTGGTACTCTCATTTCAGATAGCTCATTATTCTTCACACTAATTAATCATAACTACTAATGAGTAGTTTTGAAATGGGGCTATTTACCCACTCTGAATGGAAGGTTCTTTAAACAACCATTGATACTTACTTAGGGAAAAATTCAAATTTTGTAAGTTAAATTATTTATATATATATATACATATATATATATAGATATAAGGTTGGCCTGTAATGTAAGGTAAAAGCAAGTTCAAAATGAGAAATTTACAAGATTCTCTGCTGGGACTCACATTTCATTTACAGTCCTGTCTACACAGTATAGAATTAGGTTGTGGGGGAAAAGGGCTCCTGATATTTACTTTCAATTCCAACACTGTCTGAGTTTGGGCAAGTTACTTATATTTATCTTCTTAAATATGTTGCTATTCAGCAAGTGCAAGTCCACATCAAAATGGAGGATTAACAGTTACTGTAAATAAGCATAGGATTATGTAGAGGTCTTTACTAAATAATCATATTAGCTTTTGGATGTTTTCTTCATGTGTGTCTATACATTTCCTCTGGAAGTATATTCCTTATTTATAGTGTCATGTAGATAAAACATTCTAAATGTGAGTCTAGCAAACAGGATATTATAGAGACTACTCATATTCCTCACACAGATGTAAAAGAAAACACATTTTAACAGGGTAAAGTTATTTGTGATGCATTCATTAAAACTTACATAAGAACTTAAAGATAACCTAATTCCAAAAATGAATGTTGGAAGTGTGTTTGGTTTGTAGTTGGGGAGACCAACTGAAGGGGAATAAAGTCAGACAGGTTAGAAAAAAAGATAAAATTAATGGACTGTTTCTGATGGACAACAATGGGACAATATTTTGGATGTCAGAGAATAAGCAATGAAAGGAACAATGTCATAAATCAGAAAATGGAAATAGCAAAGGTAATAATAATAATTTTATTTGTACAGGTTGTAAGATAACCAGTTTGCAAAGAGGCTGAAGAAAAACAACTACATGGATTTAGAAAGAGTTTAATTTGAAAAGGAAGTTAATAAACATGCTGGTGGCTTTATTGGTTTAAGCAATAGAGGATAGCTCTTGAAGAATTCTATGATAAGATAAGCCATGTTGAGCTCATTTGACAGCAAGACATACACTGAGAGATTTCATAGATGAGTTGCAGTGTAGAAAGAAAGGATAAGACTTGGAGTACATAAAAATAAAATAAAATAAAATAAAATAAAATAAAATAAATAAATAAAAAAATTGGTAGATTCATCGGAGCAGATATCCACACTGAAGACCACACAGGACCCCATGCTGGAGCAGCTGAATATTTCTTTAAGGACTTTTGGGTGGTGGAGAGCCCACCGCTGTAAAAAGTGTGTAGGTAGGAGTAGCAGAAAGGAGCTCTTATGGACTGAACACAACTTCTACACTGCTCAGGGAAAGGGTACAGGGAAAAATTGAGCCTTGAAAAAAATGAGAATGAGGGGTGGGGGAAAGATGTTGTTTTACTGTTGACTTTGTTTCTCAATACCCAAATCTATTTTAATTGGCAATAGATTAAATTAATTTTTCCCAAATTCCCTTTCAGTTTGATTGATATGTGTTTTGGTTTCTGCTCTTCTCTGTTTGCACGTTGGCATGCAAAAACTGAATCTTGCATTTATCATCACCTCTAAGCAAGCAGTTAGTTTGAGTACAGTCTTGCAACATGAAACACGCATTTTGAGATGGGTTCTCAAAACCAGAAGTAGAGCAAGTCACTGATGACAGTCACTTGCACAAAGTATTTTAAATTCTGAATTTAGCACACATAAGTGTGTAAAGGTTTGCATGTAATCAAATGATTACTAAAACTATTTGAAGTTCCTACTGTTTGTAGTGATTAAACAAAAATGTCTACTTCTGTAATGTTTGGAAAATTTAGTCCTGGACAAAATGACAGAACTAATTCCAGAAGTCTTATATAGTAATATTCTTTAAGGATGATTATTTTTATTCCTAGTTCATACTATCAATCATTTCAATGTATAAATAATAGGTCTGTTATCACTGATTACAGTACTCACGGAATACTAGTACACAGAGCAATAATAGGCATATATAGGGAACTATTGTGTGTAAAATTCTTTAACTGCATTTCTCTTTAGCTAGGCATTTATGGTGTTATATTTAACATGTATATTTCCACATATTGTAAGTATCAGAGGGGCTTCAAATACTTAAAGGATTTACTACACTTCACTTTTTTAATCTGGAAAATACATGACAAACATAATCACATGCCAGTAGTTCCCCATGGCACTTTAGAATTCAAAGATCATTCAAATGAGTTTTCACTAGAGAAAGAAAGAAAAAAATATATAATATGAAGGAGTAAAAAGATACTTTACCCTAATTAATTTAGAAATAAATAAATAAATAAATAAATAGAAGCTTTCTACTCCAAAAGGTAGAACTTTCTTGTGGGAAAGTCATTCATTGCTGCACTATTTAAATAAAAAGCAATGTTACAAAAAAAAAAAAAAAAAGTAAAATTTTGGAACAGTCAGGGACTGTTCAAATAATAAACTTTGGCACCCAATGAGGTAGAGAAAATTTAAGCTCTTCAAAGCTCCATTTATGTATAAACTAGACCAAAGTTGTCTGTCAACTGTCTTTGAAAAAAAGTACTTTCAATTCCTATTTTTCTTCTTGTTCTGCTATTTGATTTTCCCCTCCTACTCTCAGGGTTCTGACAATTTTTGTTGGCACCTTTCAGACAGCAAATCTGGCTGTAACCTACAGAGGGATGGCTGGAGGAAACATTTAACTTTAAAGTTCAACTGTTGTCATGTGTAGAGCTTAGTGCTGCCTTGTTATTCCTGATATAATTTTAAAATGTAAAAGGATATATTATATACAAAATTCATTTTTAATAGAGATGTTGGGGGTACTCACACTTGCAACATTTAAGCACCTAACTTGAATTAGACTAGTCAGATAGATGCCTCCTGATATTGTATGATTCTGGGGTCCTTACTTCAGGGTTTTTAATTTTTCTGGAATACTTTCACTAACCTTCCAATATTTCGCATAAATCAGCTGTCTAGATAACTGTGGAAGCCATTTCTTTAACGTATGTCACAATAAACTCCATTCCAATTTCTACCTATTTTAGCAAATAGTTTAAGTACTTAGGCAACTAAGTTCTAGCAAGCTAAGATTAAGTAAGCAGGCTTTCACCCTTTCAGACCTTGTATTTTGCTGCCAGTATGATGACCAAATCTAAAATAATGTTTTTAAGTTACATATTTGTGCTTATCTTCTCTAAATGTGTTCCAGCAACTCATTCTTGTAGTTAGGGGCCCAAAACTGAGCACAATACTCAAGGTGCAGTCCCACCAATGAAAAGGGACAATCACTTCCATAGTCATTCATTCTATTTTTACAGATATTTAATTTTACAGAAATTTTTTAACTAGCATAAAAAAATAAAAATCAATCTTTTTCCTTTAAATGAGTATATCTAAAAGAATACTTATGTTGATGCTATTAATGTATTCAACAGTTTTTTGTATTTCTGAAACAAAAATCTGTAATGTTTTGAGATGTATTTCAAATTAACAGTGGAGTCATTTAAAAATAAGCACAATCCTAATTAAATTACTAATAAGCACAGTAAATTATGCCATTATTTAATCTATACTGTCATGAATAAAGTACATCGAGAAAACATGATTATATTGGCCTGAGTATCTCATCTATGATGTAGTGTGAATAAAAACTCATGTTAAACTGCACTTATTTTAAAAGGGAAAATTAATATTAAAATGAAAACCATATATATATATATATATATATGGCACAACTTAACACTTCAACAAACAGCCAGCCAGGAAATATATGAAATTTGTCTTATATTTGACACGAAATCAAGCCTTGGAATACTTCGACTGTGAAAAGCTGAAGACAACTATTGCTCTCCAGAAAAATACTGGTAGGAGCTAAGCAGACACATGTCCCATCCAATTCTCCAAATATAGAAAGAATTAAAAATTCAATAAAATACATCAACCATCTTCCCAGTGTATTTTTTGTGTCAAATAATTAAATGATCTGTTTGCACAATATATTGCACAACCAAAGTCTCCATGGTACTCCCAAACTTCAATACAAACCCTCTTAATGAAACATTATGATTTCAAGAATCATAAAAGTATGGCAAATTCTGTAGAATGGACATGTGTATGTCACTATTAATTGAAATTTTGTATTCATATACTTATCTCTCAGTTAAGAAAGAAGAAACCTTGGCAATTGTTTTTCCAGTTAACTTTGGAGAAGCATACTTAACAGACATTGACTCATAAAGCAATCACTAGATAAAATACCATGAATCCACATACCTGTGGATTAAAATGAAAAAGAACAACCCCATCTTCTGTTTCTATATTTTTATTTTTATATTGATGGGAATTTGTGACTCCTCAAGGTCTAAGGAAAGGTTTTACCAAGCACATTTTTCCTCTGTGTAATTGCCTTAAAACTAAAAATGTCTGCCCTTATTCTAATACTTGATAATAAGCAGTCTCGTGGAAACAATCCTTCTGGAAAGTGGCAAAATGAACGGTAAGACATTAAATTGTCTTCTGGATGTTCTGTATGCCCTCTTCAAAGGCATTACAAGGAATCCTCATTAATGTACCATTTTTAAAGTGTATTTGTTCAGTCCAAATTATGGATAGTGTTATCAAATATTTGTGCTTCTCATGCTACTTGATGCTCTTCTCAGAACTGCAGGAGATCATAAGCCTGCATTATCTCTGAAAATGGAAATTTCTGTCCATAGTGCTGAAAATAGCAGCTTGAAAATCTAGCCCATAAAGTTGCTTTTTTAAAGACGTAAAATAAAATTTTAAAACAAAACAAAACATAAGTGCATTAACTGAAAAGCTAAATGAATTAAAATCCCATTACAGTAAAAAATAAAAATAATATATATATATATTTGGATGGTTGGAGTCAATAACGTTGCATGGATCAAGTTTAGAATTTGTTCCATCGAAGACTTGAGATGTTTGCCTTGAGCATGGTTAGGCAAACCGAATCTGTCTTTTTCCAGGCAGAACTCACATTGGCTTGAATTTTGTCAGAGATTTTTGTCAGAAGAAGGATTTCAGGATTTACTCAGTAAGTTTCAAATTATCTCTAGTACTTCATAAAATGTTAAAGGAGAGTAACATTTTCATCATGAGTAAGTTACTCAATCTAAGTTCCCATCATCAAATCCAAAATGAGAAACACTCCAATGAATTGCAACAAGAGGATTTCTATAGGAAGTGTTTTCAGTTACTTTAAAATACAAGTTATTACAATTAATATATAATAATATATATATAAAATATTCTTATATTTCTTCAAACTGACATTATCTTTTTAGTTCTAGACAAAGCTAAGAAAACAATCCACTAGTGAATACTTTATCTATTTTTTTTTTCTCATTTTTCTAATTTTTATCTAAGTTTGAATACTTTATCTCTTCTTTTTCAAAGTTTTTATTAAAGTCAAAATCAACAGTCAAAATCAAACTGTCTCATATTTTTGGTTGAATTTGTCTCATGAATATACTTTAGAAAATGTATATATTTTTTAAAGTTTTCCTTAATTCATTACTATTCCTTGGAATTCAATATTTCACACTTAAATTTTTTTTTTACTAAGAACATTGAAAAAGTAGTTACAAGCAGGAACAATGGAAATTGTTTTAGCAGAGTGGGTAATTATTGGCCTGTTTTGATTTTATTTTTATAAAGCACACTTGAAGATTTCAGGAAAAGTGAAACAGGAAGTGTTACTCTTCCATGTTATTTATATTAAGGAAGCACCTAGAAACCATAACAGATATACAAGTATGATTACTCTAAGACACGTCTGTACTGAAAAGGCACTTCACTAAATACAAGAGATGGAGTCAGGAAAGAAGAAGCAGAGAACAGTAAAACAATTGCCAAGGGTTACATAGCACATTAGTGTAAGTGAGCAATGAAGTCTCTTTATTTCCTATCCTCCTCTGAGGTTGCCTTCTTCTTGGAACTACATTGCCAACTAATTACTAGATCAGCATTCTATACTGCCAGATGTACAACTTCTCTGTGGAGAAGAGTACATGGGTATGAATTAATGAATACCCATAAACCAAGGATAAGAATATAAGAAGCATCTCTATCTCTATTTAAGAGTTGGGAAATGAAAGCTTTAGGACCTTAGCTCTCTGTGACAGTACCACTAGAAATATACCGGTGCAAAACCCACATTCATGAGGAAGAGAAGATCCAGAGTGTCCAGATGATTTGCAGATGACATGGGAAATCTATAGCAAAACATTCACCTTGGATTGCTTAACTCCCAACCCTACTTCTTAACCAGAGAATGTTTCTTCTTCTAAATGTGATAAATGTGCATATCTAAGACTAAAACCGTCATTTATACCTTTCATTCATTCTTGGCATTTAACATTTCCAGTTAAAAACAAGTTTTGGAATACAGTGTAATTTCCCATATCTGGAAATCATTTCAATTTATGAATTAAATATTTCTTAGATTATATACTTTATATTTAAAATATTTGACCTCCTTTTGGGTTAAAGAAGATTAAATATTGACATGTACATAACTTCCTTATATAGAATTAGTTCTTGAATGCTATGCTAATCATGTTTTAAATTCTCAAGAAATTGTTTTAGTCATTTGTATTGGATAAATATTTTCAAAACAATTATAATTATATTTCTTACTATAAAGCATTTCAAATCCTCTGAATTCTTTGAAACTTTACCTTGGAGCTTTTTTTGTGTGTGTGTGTGTTTGTTTGTTTGACTGTTTTTGTTTGTTTGTTTTTGTTTTTGTTTTTCAGGCACAAGAAAAATAAAAAGGGTCAAAGAACCAGAGAAAATGAACAGAGAAACCTAAACATAACAAGAACCTGTTGTTCTAGTTAGGCTTTCCGAGACTAGTTTTGGAGCAATATGAATTTACAGAAATAAACTAAAAAGTTTGTTTTCATAGCAGGGAGTATAATTTATTCTGAAATAGATTCATATATAGATTTTTCCATTCTGCTTGAAACTCTGCTTGTTTGTTTTGAACAAGCAGGAAGAATGGCATGTGGAATGGCAGCCTGACATCTAACAGAACACTTGAAAAGTAATTCTGTAGCCATTATCTAGCTCAGCTGGCCCATTGAGCTAAGATGGAGAACATGAGTTTAACATTTCATAGTAGAACAAATTTGCTATAAATTGAAGTAGTATTTTAGGGACAGGGGTTCACTTGCCAAATTTCAACACAGTAAAAAATGAAGCCATTCACTGCACTTGTTAAAAATGGGATGTTCTGATTCCTGGAAGCAGCATGTACAACATTGTTTTGAAATAAGGGGCATGCACACACTGGTAAGATAAATGTTCATTAAGATAGTTGAATGTGTTTCATGACCATATAATACAGATGCACATGCAGAGAATGTTGTTAAAACAGCTGCAAATTTATATAACTTACATTCTAAAAATAGTCTAAATTTGGCTTCTAAAAAATATTAGTAGGGATAAAATATTAAACACTTAAGTTGGTTTTAGAAATATTTAGAAATACTATCACTTTTTTTTTTTTTTTTTTTTTTTTTTTAAATCTGTCTAGTATGTTCTACCTCCTTTTGGCCAAAATATAAGGAAAAATGTGTATATCTCCTATATATTTATATCTCCTTACTACCACGTCAGTTGTCTCTTTCATTGCAAACTTCATCTTAAGACTTTATTCAAAACTACACTCATGCTACCTGTAAAGCTAGGACAAAACACCCATGGAACTCTCTGCTTATTACCATTCCTTTTTCTAGGCATTGGTATTGTTAGATATTAGGAGACATGATAATCTCAACTGGCAGCTAAGTGAGGAGGAAGAGGAAAGATACAATAAATAAGGAGACAAAAATCTGCCATTTCAGGCACTCCACATTTTGATACAGGTTCACAAGCAAAAGTTTAGAAACATCCCGAACAGCTTGAATGGTAATAATATGCCATGTTAATTCTGTGCATTCCATTTTATACAGATCATGTCTACAAAGTGGCATTCTGGCATAATTCATACTAGATGGAATTAATTGCAAGTGGAGACATTATATCACTGTTGGTACATGTAGATTTTTTCCCTTAAAGAGAGGTAAGTTTGGGCTATTTTCTATACATCTAGAAGTAACTAAGAAACATTATTATTATTTAAAACATAAAAAAAACAAACCTTGTTATATAAACTTTGCTGCTTTTCAGAGATAAACATGAACATACTTTTTATGTGGTAAAAATAAGACTTGTATTTTTTAGAGGAAATGTCTTCTCAAAGGTCTGAAAGGTAGTGTTTGAAAATTCCAGACACTATCATTGTGGCATGGAATAATAGGCAGATATTTTATAATTAAAGGAATCTTTTTTTTTTCCCTTTTTTTTTTTTTTTAATTGTGAAATTTATACATACACATATACACATCGCTAAGGAATTTCTTTCAGCCTATGAGGAATCTTCACTCATGAACATTTGAAAGCTTCTGATAAAATGTTGCAAAACAACATCTCCATAGCAGGTGACATGTTTGGACCCATGGCAATGTTAATTGCAAACAGTACAATCCTTGAGCTTTTCCAAAGTATCCATTCACTCATTCATAGTCTAAATATACAACTCAGAAGATGAAGAACTATTTCACTAGAAAGTTTTTCATTAGTTTCATGTTGGCATAGCTGATGTTAAATCCAGCTACATAACAGCAGATGTGTCCTCATGTACACGAGAAAAACTGCTAACATGCCTTCCCTTTTTTTTTTTTTTTTTTTTCATCCTTTCTTTCTTTTTGCCTTCCTTTTGAAAGTTTTGTCTTTCTTTTGAGAAGGAACAGAATATTTCCATTTTTTTCCACAATGGCCTTAGAGAACCAGTGACATAAGTTACTTAGCAGGAAAAAAGTCATGTTTCACAAGTGACCACAGTAGGACATCATTTAAGTTGGTCAAACTTACCGTATTTTGTGCTGATGTGCATGAAGAACATGACTGATTTTCTGAATATTTTCTAATTGTTGTAAGTAGTAGTACAAATACACAGGGTAGGATATTTGTGTGGTATGTGTATCTTCACTGAAAGCAAACCCCATGGATTGAAAAGTCCACCCATTTTCTTGCATATCCAGGGGAACAGCAATTCTTCATGATTTTGTCCATATTCATCATCATTTTCAGATTATTTAATTTAGACATGTAATTACCTCAACATGTTCTATGTAGCCTTCATACAAGAAATTGAGCTTATGCTCTACAGTAAAAATATTACATTTAATTTTTAATGAAATATAAATATTGCACAGTAATGACAAAATGATACAGCCTAAATTTATATTTGAATTGTCCCAGTCAATATAGGGTGCCTGAATACACTTCCGGATCAAAGTTTAAAAAACATGATTTATATTATATATTCAGAGAAAGTGAGGAGGGGGAATTTCTTATGGCAATTTAAATTTAGTCTAGAGTTTTAAAGAGGGTTTAAGCAAAGAGATATTCATCACCCAATAAAAAACAAGGAAATTAGAGACCAGACCACAAAAGTTATCCAAACTGCAATACTTTCTGAATACATTTCTTTCTTTCTTTATGACTTTCTTCACCTGGACAAACTAAAATTGAAACTCTGATTTTGCTGAAATCATTAGTTTCAGGGGGTTTAGGATTTCACTTTCACTTATTAACCTATACGTGGGTAGTCTCAAAGGTCTGACTGTGTAGGTGTATTTGGGGTGAATTTACTGCTGGTCTTTGTAATGAATATATATGAAGTATCTACTAGATGCTGTCTTATGTGCAGTCATAGAGACATAACGTAAGTGGCTGTAAGATTAGGAAATGCTATACAAAAAGATTCAAAAGCATAAAGAATATAATTCCTTGGGGAAATATAGAAACAGTATTATGTAGAAGAGTAGAATATTATTCTTTAAAAACAGAAAGATATATGATGTTTTGACTAAATAGAGCCAATTCAACTTCATATATATTACATAATAGTCTTTCCTTCCTTGTGCATTTATTTATATATACAGATACCTCATTCATATCAACCACTGAAGAAAAAATTTGTATAAGGAAATAAGGAATAAGTCTTTTATACAAATAGGAATGAATGGAATTGTTCCTTTCCCAAACATGCCTAGTTCACCCATTTACCCTTCTATTTGTGTAATAAATCATGTAACTTTTCCTACATAAACAATAAGAAAGAACAGGAAAATATCACAAATCGGAATGAATATTACAGCAAAAAGAAACAATCCTATATTATATTTTAAAATCATTGTATTATTAAGAAAACTGCACATTTTGAAAATGCTGCCATTCTACAAGGAGGTCAGGAGCCTACGTTTACTGTTACAATGACCACGTTTTTCCTGAATACAGGCATGTATGCACTGTGAAGCACATATGAAAATCCTTGCTTTGTTCTACTTTTTTTCCAAAACACTGAGTTTTTCCTGTTGATAAATATAATTACTCTCTAGTTTAACTTTCTTTAAAGAGACAGAAAATTTTGTTCCTTTTGAAGAATGAACTAAGTACTATATTAACCAATTCAGGTAAAATAGAAATGTAAATTCTGGTCTTGGCAGGTAAATGAAAGCAGGAAGGTGATTTTCCACCCTCTTGTTTTTAGAAAACAAATATTTATTATTTTCAGGTCTACCTATATAATCTGCTATCAGCTTGGTTGTCCCACAGCTCAGAAAAAATGATTTTCAGTACACCTTTAAACACTTATCAATGCAATATTGAAGGTTCAGAGATAGCATTGCAAAGATTACCGGTAATTTTAAGAGCAACAGGCACTGTGAATAGGCAGCAAATCATTATTTTCAAAAGGTCATTCAACACAATTGAGCTCTACTATCTTACATCAAAACACATACAGGATGCTATTGCTAAGAATGCTAGATGACATTCAAAGCAAGGGCTTGCTATAAAGGGAGGATGAAAGTTATTTTCAGTAACTTGCCATTTATTTCCATCAGTGATGAGCTGCACAGTACCATAGGAATGCCCTGCTTCTTGGTTTAAACTGGGAAGAGCAGCCTTGTCAAATCTGATTCTGGAAACGTACCTGAAAATAAAGTAAATACAAGTGTCACTAAATTTATTGCACAACCATATTTCATTTCAATAGAGTTTAAGAAGTTGATGTTTCTTGATGGGAATTAGACATGACTTACTATCCTTTATTAACTGATTTAGCGTAGCTCCTATTACTTCAATTTAAGATTTGTATTTCAGTACATGAAGCTGTGCAGAACAGTTCTGTATATCTTCCGAAGTCTCCAGCCAGATCCAAGACAAAATAAAATAGACAAAAGAAGAGAAAAAGAAGGTAATATGAATATAATCTATTTGCATAGGCTATTAACTTCCACAGTTCATCATTTTCAGTTAGATCTTATTTCATTTTTTATAAAAATAATAAATACAGTGTGAATTTCAGATGTCTGCACTGCTTCATTTTCTGATATTTGAATTTAACATAAACAGTTATAGGGAAGTTGAGGCTGAATTTTAGAGAGAAACATTCAGTGGTTTGATCATGGAAGTAATGCAATAAATAAAAAAATAGGATGGAAGAATACAAGAAAAAAAAAAAAAAAAAAAAAGCAAATACAACAACATCCAGAAGAGTGGGTGAGTAGGTGAAGGATGACCTCTCCAACAGAACAAAGAATGAAATAGGGAAAGAAAAAGAAGCATACTCCCAGGTCTGTTGTTTGCAAGGATACATTCTTATCAAGAAAGCCTAAAATATTTCTTGAAGAATAATTATGATCAGCGAACTTCAACAACATTTTAAGAGTACCGGCATGAGGCAAAAAGGAGGAGTGGACATAATGCATGTCTACTAGGAGAGAGGAAAAGAAAAATAGGGTGAGAGTATAAATTCACACCACTTGTATACTGTTCTGGCAAGGTTCTGTGTCATAGTAAAACATAAGCAGGAAAGAAGATGCTTAAAACATTTAATGCTGGCAGCTGCTATATCTACTTCTGCCTCACACATACAATTTTTCTCCAGTAGCTAATGTACAGGGTGCAATGCAACTAACACAAATCATGTGAAGAAATCCTCTATCACTTAGAGAAGTGCCACAGTAAGCTCTGTGACACTGAAGGATTCAATTTGTTTTCAAATGCCTCACAGTGTACGAGCATGGAACCAGATGAAGGGATAGGAAAATATTATTTTGTGTCAAATTCAACACAGTATGATTTAGCTGTGTGCCTGGAAGTAACAGTGTTCTATACGTTGAAATCTAGATTTCAACAGCCATGAATGCCAGTGAATAGACCTAATCCTAAGAACTGTTTATTCACACAGCTCTGTTCTGAATCACAAAAATCAAGACTGCTGCTGTAAGAGGCTGCTAAGAAATATTGAAAATTCATAAAGTAACCTGTTTTAGATAGGTTCAATTCCAAACCCAACACCCACCCACCCTCTCCCAAGAAAAATCTCTTGCTTTTAGAAAGCATAGGTTTCCAAACCTACATGAAGAATTCTCTTTAAACCTATAAATGATTATAAATCCATTCTGGACATAGCATTTTTAATATCGAGTTTTTAATAATTCTTGTCACCAGTAACATCACACGCTATTTGTTAATGAAGAAATTGTTACTACACTAAAGTATTAACAACCTAATTCAGGCCCTCTATACTGAATTCTAATTATTGACATCCATGTCAGCATACTTATACTAGAATAGTCTTGTTCTCTGTACTGTGTAATATTTTAGAAGACTGCTGATGAAAAATAATTGGCATTTTACTCCTGCTGAACAGGAGCAGAAAACACTTGGGTGCTTAGTACCAGGATCCTGAGAGCACCTTGAGGACCCAGTGGCACACCAGCTCCCCCCGCACCCCCACCCCCAGATGCCTTGGGAGGGCAGTGGGATGGGCCCTGCTGCTCCTGGGAGTCTCCAGCCTCACTGCACCCTGACACTGTCTTAGATGGTGCACAGAGCAACCAAATGGTGAGGACCAGTGTCCCTATTTGCTGTTTGTTAGCCAGATCAGCATGGACAGAAAAAAAAATAAAAATGAATATGCTATGGATAATTGGCTGCCACAGTTTTGGGTATACTCTGGAGTATAATTAAATTGAAACAATTGAACCTGATATGGTGTCCCAGTATATAATACAGCCAGTTAAAAAGTTTTATTATTTTCAGAGGTATTAATGGGTTTTTCCCAGTGAGGTGAATTCAACATAGATCTCTGTGGAATTTGTTTGCACTGATGAAGTTTCTCCCTCTTAACATTCCTCTATTTCTTACTAGCTATTTTTGAGTCATCTAAGAAAAATATAATCCTTGTATTCACTTGATTTTTATTTCTGTATTAAACTGGCCTAATCAGGAGTAGCAACCATAATATATATATATATATATATATATGAGGATCTAATATTAAATCTATTCCAGAATGTGCAGATATGTGCATATAGATATGAGGTGGATGTACTTACACCCTCAATGACACTCTTTCAGTGTCCTATAAACAGGAACACTGAACAACGTAAGGAAAATTGTCGTTTTCCTGGTATGGTTTTCTACTGATGGCTAATGTTGAATGTATTTAATCTAGATGTTAACAAAGTAGATATAAAACATTCAATTAAATAAACAATAAAGTTTCATGGCAAGAGGAGAAGAGGAAAACATAATAAAACCCAAGAGGTTTCTTTTTGTCCCTAACCACAAATACTAGAATAGATCAAATTTGAAAGGACAAAAAACAGTTGCTCTAGGCATGCAATTCCTAACAAAGTCTTGAAATTTAGAGCTGATTCTATTTCTATAGGTCACTCAATCTGTCCCCTTGTCAGTGCATCTCTAAAGCGTATTTCCTAGTGCTCTATTTTATCTTCTTATACAAAAGTCAAGGTAACAGGTCTCTAAATTAATTTGTAGAAACTTTTAACAGTTTATTAAAATACATGGTAAGATCACACTACAAATCTGTAAAGATACTGGTCAACGTCTTTCATTCTTTCAAAAGTGGTGCCATTTGGAGGCTCCTGAACTAGCATAAATGCATCCTAGTGCATAGCAGCACTGGTCAGAGTGTAGCATACCCTTTGAATCATTGCATGGAATTAACGCTATGCCTTAAAATAGAGTGAGGAAAAAATAATAATAAAAAAAAGACAAATTAATTTAGTATTTAATTTTAATGACCTATAAAGAGTTTGGTTTAGGCTGACTTCTGGAAAAAAATAACATTTTGGGAGACAATAAAGTATATGAGCACCACCAACTTAATTTTTCTGGATCATTCGACCTATTTCTTTGTATGAGTTATTGTTAGCCCCTTGGAGTCATTCTGAACAATATACTGCACAATACAGAGTGCATTGTATCTCATCAGTTTATGATTTTTTATTGCTGTAATATTTTTCTATGACTTTGAAATGTATTAAATATGATAAACAATGCAGTTCATTCATGTAGCACTGTGAAGCATGTTTAAGCTTCTGATGTGTGGCATAGGTAACTTCCAGTTCAGCTTCTTTGACAGCATTACATTTGAAATCCAGTTTGAACCTCATCTGAACCCACACTTAAGTTAATTGTTGTTATTCATGTGTCTTAATAAGCTTTTGGCTATGTTTTAATGAAGCTTGGGAAAGCTTGTCAGCATAGAGCCAAAATCTGCAAATGTTTGGTCAGACTAATTATGTCTTGCCCTGAAACAGAATGAACAATCATCCATTAAAGAGTAGAAGAAAAATGTGTAATCAGTGGGATTTCTCTTCAAGCTACTACTATTTATGAGCTATTTATCACAGTAGTGAATAGGAGTTAATCCTTTATTTGCACAAACAGAGGCTTACACTCAGAAGTTATTGTGTTGTAGGAGACATTGATCACCACAGAACAGACCCGCTTAATATTAAAGGTGCTGTTACTTAGGGCATGCAAGTGGATTAACATCTAGAACTTTCAACTTGGAGGAGATACATCATAGCCTTAGTCAAGATGCATGAAAATCGCTACAAAGAAGCAAGAGATCTACATTTAGATTTTATTTTAGCACTTAAAAAAAATTGAATATTAAATATTTTCAAAGTGTGTAAAGTAAGTGTATGTGTTTTCAAACACTGTATTATTTAATTATTGTGCCTCTAGAACTACAAAGAAGATCCAAGAGGAAGTCCCCATACCAGAACAGCTGCTGTGTTAGATGCAGAGCTACCTTACAAAACCACAAAATTACTGACTAGTATTTCAAAGCAAATATCCCTTTCATTTGCCATGATTTTTAACTGACATCCAATTGGGTTTGTAGTCGTGTTTCAATAATAAAAGGGTATATATAATTACCAAGTATATAATTACTAAGACAGACAGTTAGACAAGTAGGGTAGACTTTTCAAATTATTAAACCTGTTCCGATTGAAATTATTGCTGAGTTATCATTGAATTCTAGACCATATATTTGAAAATGTAGCCCTCTATGGTGAAATTTCTTGTACAATGTGGGTGATGTCAGCTTTATACCCATCAAAATAGAGGCCTGAGCAGCAAATCACTACAGATTCATAGCAAGCTTTGGTTTAAAATTATCAGTGTTTCTATCTCTCCCCAAAATAAATACCAAACATATTCAATTTTATAGTCTGAAAAGAACAACTAAGCTGAGCAGGTAAGTTTTGGAAAATGAAAAGATAACATGAAACACACTGCAACCATTTATTTTTTATTTATTCCTTCTATTTGTTCTCAAAATCATGGAATCATAGAATGGCTTGGGTGGGAAGCAACCTTAAAGATACCTAGCCCGAGCCCCCTGCCATGGGCAGGGACACCATCCACTACATCAGGTTGCCCAGGGTCCAACCTGGCCCTGAACATCTCCAGGGATGGGGCATCCACAGCTTCTCTGGACAACCCATGCCACAGCCTCACCACCACAGCAGTAAAGAATTTCCTCCTAACATGTAACCTAAATCTCCTCTCTTTCAGTTTAAAACCATTCCCCCATCTGACCATGTAAAAAGTCACACTCCTTTTTTTGTAAGCCCGTGTTAGGTTTCAATGAACAGTCACAATGAGGTCTCCCCAGAGCTCATCTCCAGGCTGAACATCCCCAGCTCTCTCAGCATATCTTCATAGGAGAGGTGCTCCAGCCCTCTGATCGTATTTGGAGCCTTCCACTGGACCCACTCTGACATGTTACATCTTTCTTGTGCTGGTGGCCCCAGACCTGGATGCAGCACTCCAAGTGGGGCCTGTGAGGGCTGCTGGCCACATCTCTGTTGATACAGCCCAGGATGCAGTTGGCCTTCTGGGCTGCAAGTGCACACTGCTGGCTCATGTCAAGCTTTTCATCCACCAGAACCCTCAGGTCCTTTTCCGCATCTGTCTTTCAATGGCATTTTGATCCTTCAAAGCACATTTGTATATTATGTCATTCCTTTTTGAACTCTTCTAGATGCTCTATTCAGAAATATATGTATATACATACATATATTTATTCGTATATTTATTTCTTCCATTGACAGAAGCAACATCTAGAAACAGGCAATTTTTTTTTCTCCATGTTCTTGCTCTAGTTCAGAAGTAGACACATTTGATTAAATAAATGTGAAAATTACTAACATGCAGAACTATGAAGCTACACTGTCTGAACAGATATAAACTAATAAATTAATTTCAAATCTTTAATAAGAGCCACCTTCTTGTGATTAACACTGTCAAGGAATCTTCACCAAAATGGTAGTCAATGTGAAGTCCTAGAAGAGCATTTGGCAACTGGAACTATGTAGAACATGATTACAGCTAGATTTTTTTTTTTTTTTTTTTTTTTTTTTAATAAACAAATAAATGAAACCCCTGGATATGTCAAGTTTAACAAAATCTGGGGTATCTATCATTACATAGGAAGAAAAATTGTGCTTTACCCTATTTTAAGGAGTTCTAGTTCAGGACTATAACCCTCTACAGTGTCTAAAAACAAGGAACTGCATTTAATAAAGAAATTGAGAATACCTTAAATTTACACAGAAAGAAATTTTTAAACTGATTTATTTGAAGTAATAAATCAAGTACTTCAAATAAGATTTTAATTAAAAAATTTCCTCTTGGTTATATTGGGATAACAAATGACATAAATTAATTCTGCTATATGTTTTCATAGACTAGCCACTGATTTAATGAACTGCTTTAAATGTTTCTTTGTCCAATGCAAATAAATATTTATTCTTCAGCTTTCATTCAATATTTGAGCTGGAACAATATATTTTTTCTCCAGGTCATATATTTGAGTAGTTTAATTTAAGAAATACAAATCATGAAAGTAATGAGTTTATATGGCAACTGGTCCTTTTTAGCTTTCTGTTGTTTCAATTAGATTTTTTTTGGTCATTTTTTCTAAGCTTCATACAGTACCACCATTCTCTTTCCAAATGACTTTCAAAGGATTCCTTATGCTTTTTGATTTGTTAGTTACAAAAACTCACTGCAAATTAATCTGAGAAGCAAATAGGAGAGTAGTGCTGAAAGCACTAGAGAAGAAATTAGAATGTCCATAACTGTAAAATGTATTTAACCCTGACTCTGCTGCTGGCTCTGGTGAGTCAGTCTCTAAGGGGCTTAGCTTCCTGTCTCTTTTTCCTTTTATTTTCCTTTTTTTTTGTCCGCTTATTCAATGTAAAATAAGGAATAATATGTAATTAAAATGAACACAACAAGATAACTCCACTATGGTAATATGTCTGATAATATACTGTAAGCATAGAGTTGACAAGAATCATAAGTCTACACAAAGAAAACTTTTAATGAATTATATATTTGAAGGAACAAGAATGCCAACAACAATTGTCATGCAAGAATTAAGCAGGGAAGAAATGGGAGATCTGCAAGGGAAAGTCTGGAGCTTAGAAAGGATGAAAGTGGGGCAAATCAAGGAGGGCAAAATGGAGATTTGGCTCTCTTCTTAAGTGTATGAGGTATCTCTGGCTGTTGCCAGTTTTGTTCTTTGGAAATTATTAAGTGGAAGAGGCACTGAGATCTGACACCTAGCATTATTATTTTTATTTTTATATATATATACAATATTTTTCAATGTCAGGGATTTAAATTACTTCATATACAATTCTTGTCGTGAATAAAAGGGAAGACAAAAGCCTGAAGTTTTTCATTCATTCTTGAATTTATTCATCCATGAGCTGACATCTGCTTCTTCATAAAGCATCCTGACAACCTTACTGTGAGAAAAACATCCTGTGAAACCTTACAGGTAGTCCATGACTGAGGAAAGCTTTTCAGTTTTCACTGTCATCTCAGGTTTTCAGCTCATTTCTGTTAACATCCACAGAGCAGGTAAAAATTCTACTGTGATCACGTTTTGTGAAATGGTCTGGAACCACACAGCTATTTTATATGTATTAAAATTAATCTAATTTCATTTTTAGTCTGTTTCACCAAAATTTAAAAGCAGTTCATATGTTTTAAAATAAGTATTTTCTCTGTCATTACCCAAGCTGAAATCTAGTTTCAGTTTCTAAAACCATTTCATGATAAATTTCTGAAGAGATAGGACATGTGGCACACTCAATTCATCTTTCACGTAACTATTGCAGAATCATAAACCTAGTCTCCATAATCTAAAAAACTATCTAGAAAATTCTATACCATAAAAATAGCAGAGCATGACATAACTGCACTTTTTCCTGTTATTTTACCATGCCCTGTCATATCTGCATCTTTATTAATGGATGCCAGACAAATACAAATTTATTATTTGTTCTGAACTTGGTGAAACAACCAAGTTATTAGTCAAAGCAAACAGCATAATTATGCAAGTATTTGGAACTTTGGAACTACTAATCTGTATTGTAGTGTTTTTTTATTATTATTATTATTATTTTTAGTTGTTTTATTTATTCATTTATTTTTTAAATTCAGCAAAATGGATTTTAAAATTTTGGCAAATAGGGTTAATCTTTGGAGGCAGAAGACACATTTATATTTATTGTGACCACTGAGCATATAACTAATAATGAAGAAAAAAATGTACTAAAACTAAAACACAGACTTTTTAATAGGGATTCGTATGATACTTGGAAGCCATTTTCTCCAGTGGCTATCTTACAGAAGATAAATAAGTGCAATACAGTAATGGAAAATAAATGGAGGCAGCAAGAGTTCAAGACTAATAACTTGTAAAGAAAACTCTTTAACTCAGTAAGAATTTTATATTCAGAAGTAGGAATAAAAGTTTCTGTTTGGAGCCTTAATTTCTTCCTGCTGCAGCCATATCAGTCCTTTGGTTTGGCCAAATATAATAGAAGACACTTTTCTCAGGAAAATCTCTGCTACTTACTAACTGATAGTGTGGTTCCCAGAATAAATAGGAAGGGGAAGAGAAAGGGTGCCTGGAGGTATGCTTGCAACATACATGTGTAAGTAGCTTTAGTAGAGTAACTAACCAAAAAATGACCAAAATGACTCTGTTGTTGTTGTTTTATCTGTAAAGATTTTCTTCATTAGAAAAAGATTCCACCTTTTATTTCAAGGTGGTAAACATCAATATTAACAAATCTATCACAATTAGACCACCAAATTTACAACATATATCTGCCATGACTGTATTAATTGAATAGTTGATAGGAGGGCTTGCATAAATAGAAAAAATATACCTGTTTTACAAGGTGTAGTGTAGACTTTCGCCAGGTCATTGTACAGGATCCTAAATGCAGTATTTGACCTTAACAAACAGCTCCACATTTTATCTTCTTGATATGTCTGGCAAATATTCTGGGCTAGGAATATAGGGCTCTCATTCTAAACTGTTACATTTTTCTCTTCCTCAAGGACTAGCAGCATGCACCTAAACTCTCCAGACTCTTTAATACATACTGTTTTGTAACTATTCTTCTCAACTTTTTTAGTTTTAAGTTTTGTCTGCTCAGTATCATGATTGGAGAAAGACGAAAAAAAAAGACTACCCCCCACCCCCCCGCCAAAAAAAAAAAAAAAATCAGTTATAATGTCAGATTCTAAAATTGCTTATTTTTTATGATATATACACTTATATTGTCAAAATAACAAGCTTCGCAATAATGGTCCTGCTTCAATGTCATTATTTTTCTTGAGCATTAAATGGGCACAGGTCACACACATGAACTTTCTCTTGTAGCTCAGGAGTTGTCTACAAATTAATTTTCTTTCAGCTCTGTAGAAAATTATTTTAGCTACTTTTCAGGTAAGTTGAGTTTATGCTTACTACAAATCCATACTCTTTGTTTATTGGCACAACTCCTTTACTGTTATATGAGTTTCACTAATCCTCCCTATTTCTATAATTTTCCTGTTGAATAAGTGCACCTTCCTCTCTATCTTCTGAATTAGATTATATACTAGTTCGCAGACTTCAATCCTTATATTGAGGTATGAGGACATTCACTGGGCCAGACATTTCCACTCCAATAACCTGGTATTTCATTACTGTTGTCTGCCTTAGTGTCTGACCTCTGAGAGATGGATGTCTGAAACATCTTCTGTGAACAGAGGCACCCATTGGTATGATGGTTTAATATAAATGTCAGGGCCTGGGTGAATTGATAGACTTCAACAGCATTCTCCCTGCAGCCTTCCCTGACCCTTGCCCATGGGCCTAGGAGTCCCATTTCAGCTCAGCCTGAGGCCACCAGTCCCTGCCCAAGCTAGTCGTAGCAGTGCCAGCCTCCAGCCCTCTTTCTGGATTGCCTGGATTTCCTGGAATTAATTTGGGCCTGCCTTGTGACTTTGTATTTGCCCGCTGGTCACTGTACTGTCAGTAAGACCTGTTGCTGTCAGCATCCTGCTCTGCTTGCCGGGCTTTGTGCTGCGGGATTGCACCTGGAGATAAGGATTATTGCTGGGCTGGCCAGGGCACCCCATTTGACTCCCAGTTCCTCATGCTTTCTGATGGTTAGATCAGGCTGTCTCAATCCCTTAGCTAAACAGCATGGATTCTGGCCCTTGGCAACGCAGGGGTTGTTCTCATAGCTTCCCATGAGCTGAGTGTTATAGGCCTGCCCCAAGGTGACCTGTGGCGACCTGAACCCCTTCCTCCAGCCCAGAGGCCTCTCAGGGTCAGCCTAGAGCTTCCGCTTGGCCTTGGAAGCTCTTCAGTGGTGATCTGAGACCCTGAACATCACTTCATCTGATAACTGCTCCCTGGCAATACCTGCCTGGGTGAGCCCCATAGTGTCCAGGGACTGACCCTTTGTGACTCCAACCCACACAGCTCTACAGGCCCCTCAAGTAGCCTCACAGGTGCTCTTGCCCTGGCCTGGGAGCTAGCGCACTGCCAGCTACAACCAGTGTTTCATAGCCAAGTGTCTGCACACCCAGGGCTGTGTAAGATATGAGGACAAGCCCTGCTCAAAGGAGGGCTTCAGGGTGCATCACCCTCTGCGGGGTTTGTCTGGGGGGCCCAGGGCCAGCACAGCCAAGTGCAGTCTCCTCATGCAGTGGACTTGGGAGTGTGATTCCCTAGCAGCACTGAGAGGAAGCTGGGCCAGGGCCCGCCCCATCCTGCAAGAGAAACTTTGGGCCCAGTTTCCAGTGCTGGACCCTACCTCAACTCCAGCTGGGCCTCGGTTGAACCTGTTTTTTCCACTGACACTGGTCTGCTTTGCACCCTCACTGGGGGTGGTGGGACCATCAGCATGCACCTTTGACAACCCCCTATTATTCCTGGCAGTCCGTTCCTTAAGGAGCAGTTGGCCTGTGCTGCCAACAATTTCAGTATAATAATTTCAAAAGTAGAGTAAGAATGTATACAATTTGAACAGATGACTTACTGAAATAACCAAACCTTTTCATTTTTACTATACATTTTGATCTTCTACATACCAATCTTACTCTAGAAAAAGGGTGCTGTAATTCAGGATTACATTTCCCTGATCTTCAAAGATTTGGTGTTTTATCAAATGCTTCTTTTGTTTTACAGAGACAGGATCCCTAGAACAGCAGGTCTTCACCTTTTTTTTTTTTTTTTTTTTTTTTCTTTTTTTCTTCTTGAAAGATGACATGGCTTGTCAAAGCTAATAAGGACTGTGACTTCTGTTTTTTTTAGTCTGAAGAGTTTGAATTTTGTTCAGATTTTCTTTTGCTCCTAAAAGCTGAAATACTAATCAATGCACCAATATTGCCCATGATGATGATATTAAATAATTTTTAAGGAATAAGGTTAAATCATCTTTCTTTGTTATGCCTTATTCCAGTCTTGAATTTCAGCAACATGTAGATTTGTCTTGAGTCTGTAACAGTTCTCAGTTTTTAATATGAAATAAGCCAATACTCCTAGCCAGCAATTTTGGGACAGGAGTTATGGCTGAAATCTAGAACATAATCCAAATTTTGCACCTAACTTGTCTGATATTGTCAGGTATGTAATCAACCAGCTGACACACTGTTGTATCACAGGTGAAAGATGCCAAATAAAAAATAAAAATCTTGCTTTAGGAAACTTACTACTGAAAGGCCATATAAGTGTACGTGCTTCCAAAAGAAACATTAAATGGCACTTTTATGACATACTCTATAGAATTGGTTAGTTACATATGGAGGTCACAGTAATAGATATCCTCATAAGAAGAGGTGAACATTTTGAAGATTTCCAGGACTGAGCCATTTATACACTAAATAAGAGGAATTTCTTTAAAATGAAACAGCACAGAAGATACCACTGAGGTGGATGAAACAGAAAAAAGATGAATAGCAATATGAAGGTGTGATAAAATTATCAATAGAATAAAAGAATATAGGTAGAAATGGACAAATATCTCCTGTGAACACAGATGCTGATATGAAAGAAATACTGATGCAAGGGAAATGTAGTTATTAGCTTAATACATACTCTTCCTGCTGTTTAGGATGCTAACAACCTGTTCTGGTTTCAGTTAGGATAGAGTTAATTTTCCTCCCAGTAGCTGGTAGGGTGCTATGTTTTGGATTTAGGATGAGACTAATACTGATAACACACTGATGTTTTAATTGTTGCAGAGCAATGCTTACACTAAGCCAAGGACTTTTCAGCTTCTCGCTCTGTCCTGCCAGCGGGCAGGCTGGGGGTGCAGCAGGAGCTGGGAGGGGACAGACCCAGGACAGCTGACCCAAACTGGCCAAAGGGGTATTCCATACCATCTGACGTCATGCTCAACAATATATAGGGGTGGCTAGCCGGGGTGGGGGGCCGGCTGCTCGGGGCTAGGCTGGGCATCGGTCAGTGGGTGGTGAGCAATTGCATTGTGCATCACTTGTTTTGTACATATTATTATAATTATTTTATGTCCTATTAAACTGTCTCTATCTCAACCCACAGGCTTCAGCTTTTCTCATTTCTCTCCCCCATCCCCGAGAGGGAGGGGGGAGGGTGAGCGAACAGCTGTGTGCTGTTTAGGTGCCGGCCGAGTTAAACCACAACACAACCAAATTTATTTCATGTCTTTAACATATATATATATGTATATATAAACTGAAGACAGGAAATACAATGTTGAAAACACACTAAAGTTTAATACAGTTAGTAGCTAGTTGATTACAATTAATTTCAATTTTCTGTGCCTCAATTAAGGAAAACTGGGAGATAATATTTTATGCATGACAGATAGATGTGAAGTGATGGTAGTTCATGTCAAAACAGCTATTACAATATGTTTAGAAAAAAATAAGTTGGGTAATCCAGATAATTTATTAAGGGGGGAGGTGTGTGTGTGTGTGCAGATCTTTGTGCATGCAACTTAGTATAGAGGTTGAACACCTTTCAGAGAGCTTGCCAGACTGTCTTTTGTCTTTCCCAAATTCCAAGGTTTGTGTCTGCCAGCAGAAACTCAGTCAGAGCCAAGAAATGCTGCCTTTTAAATAGGCAAACTATTGATAATCTTCTGAAACAGATTCTCTCTCTGTAAGGAAACATATCACAGTTTTCAGCTTTTCCTAAATTTTGACCTCCATGTGAATGAGATGAGGACCACTGAAACTGAGTGCTCTTTCAAGATTACTTTTCTCCCACCACTCTGTCTGAGCCCTACAGCATTCTGTTTAATAGCTGGATGTGTGCTATGTTTGTCATATTGTATTTTGGGAGGACATTTTGTTCCTTTTATTCTCACATGGAAATTGGCCATGCTACTTTTAGGTCTCATTGCATAATGACCATATGCAATAAGACCATATGAGTCCCATATGAATCTGATATCTGAAAGTGTAATATAGAAGCAGAGAGACTGGTGATCAAAACAAAACAAAACAAAACAAAAAACAAACAACAACAAAAACAAAAACAAAACAAACATGAGGAGAAGTTCTCTAATGTAATATTTGTGGCTATCAAACCTATGATATACTATGCATCTGTAGAAGATGTCCAAGTTGTTTTCAACAATGACATTCTGAGTGACTGGTGATTCTACTCATATAGCCTTAGATAAGCAGGAAAGCTCAGTAGACTGAAGCAAGTTTGCCTACCCTCCAGTGGTCCTGTGAGCATATTATGTCCTTTATGTGAGCATTTGTCCTGTCAGACATAAAAATTCCAAACCTGATAAACAAAAATCAACAAAAAAACTCCTTTTTTTTTTTTTTTTTTTACCCCTTGAATGATATTCACTCAGAAAGAATCATCAGGTAAGAGTTCTCAAAAGAAGTACTTCTCTACTTTTATCATCCCATAATTAATGGTGTTTTTTTAAGAATATAATTCTTTTACCACCTGGGCTTAATGCTTCTGGAGTGATTTGTGAGAAATTTCAGCTGTTCTTTATGCAAAAGAGTGGGTATATTGGAACAAAGTTGCCCTCCAGCTGCAATTGTATTCTTTACTTTTTTTTTCTTTTTTTTTTTTCTTTTTTTTTTCATTTTTGAGCTGCCTTGGTATCCTAATTTCTAACTGTTTCCCTTACAGCATTTGCATTATTATCTGATGTAGATAAGTTCTAGCAACGGCTTCCAAAAATTTCAGCTGAACACGTAGCTGACAGTGCTTGCATGTAGTGTGCATACGTGTGTAATTACTTATGTCCATATGCTAGTAGAAAAAGTGAATAATTGGAAACAAACAAACAAAAAACAAACAAAAGTTTAAAAAGGCTTTTGCTGTTAGCTCCTGACTGAATTGGACAAAGTTTATCACACGGTATGTTGGGGCTCCTAGAATAACTACGTATTTTTGAGATATGCTATTAGCACTTTCTCTTAAGAAACTTTAAAAAAGCATTTTAGAACATAAAAGAAACAATTTTACACTTTATATACCAACACCAAATCCCTGCAGCAGCAATGACATCATAAGCGGCTGGGAAAAGAGCAGTTTAAAATTCAGCTAAGCAGGTCATTCAGATTAATACATTTTACAATAGTGGTATTCAATTCTACTTATATTTCTCAGGCACATTCTAACCACCTGTCTCAACTGAGTTTTCCCTTAATTGGCCAAAGACCTCAAAAGGCTGGAATAAATGTCAGAGATAGCCTTGCATCAATTAGGATAAGACATTAGGTGAAACTGATACTAACTACTTGATAAGCAATGGCTGGTGAATCCATAGGCCCTACAGGCCCTGGCATAAAAGTTGCTCCAGTTTTTATCCCTCTCTTATATTTAAGTCAACTTCAGCCCAGTACAACTCCTAGTAGGGAGTGAAAAATATCCACTGTAGTCATCACCCTGATTATTGCTGATAGTTTAATGGTACAACTCTTCTCATGAACTGTAATTGAATAAAAATGTAATGTGCAAAAAGGTAAATCACCTGATGTTTATCATCTTTGTATTTTCCCTTTGGTTGTTAGTTTTTTTTTTTCACATCTTGTTTCAAATGAAAGGAAAGGTCTCTACCTTCCTGTATATCATTTCAAGACTAGAAAAATCATATCATCTTACTCCTAACAAGTAGGAGTACAGTATTAAAGTAAATGGCTGGAAAAGCAAAAGAAGGGAGAAGTTTCCAGTGAAATTGTTTGGCTTTCAAGGCAATTTTGGAATGTACCACTCTCACTGTGTAGTATCAACATCTATAATATTCTTGGCAAATGTTTTTTCACATGCAAAATTTCCAGGAGAAAATCAATATGCTGTTATGCTACATTTCAGTAAAGGAATATTGGTCGGTATTTGTAGGAAATATTTTTTAGTGGTTGTTTTTTGTTGTTGTTGCTGTTTTTTTTTTTGTTGTTTTGTTTTGTTTTTTCTAAAGAATGGGGTACAGAATATAAGAAAGAGGAAGGATAGAAGTGAAAAGTGGTTGCCCTTGTAAAAGGTAGGCAGTTGAGATGAGAACTTGAATTCACTCAAGTATGACTCAATATTATGTAAGCGCTGTAATTTGTGCTGACAGCATCTGTTACTTGTCATGGCCCAGAGGGTGTCAAACTAGATATAAATCTGAAAATGCAAATTTTATAGCTTCCATTCAAAGTTACATTTTCACATTATACCTGAACCATCGAATAAATATAAGATTTACTCTTCCTCCTCCACCCACACAGCACATATATTAAAACAAAGAGCATTAATTTGTGCCTCTACACTTTCTATATTTTAAGAAAACACAGTATTTGCAGATGACAAGCAGATGAAATGCAGGACAAGCTGACAGTCTTATTCGATGAACAGAGGTCTTGATAGGTAGCTGGCCACCAAGGCCATCTTCTTCTACCATTACCGTTCTTTCAAGAATGTCATAATATTTCCTAAGCCAATTCTCTCCCCCCGCTCTCCCCCTAGACAAACAAAACCCAACAACAACAAGAAAATTGGAAATAGCCTGGCTTTTCTACTTTAATTGAGTGGGTCTGAACAACCTCACATTTTACTCAATGTCGCTATGAATTTGCAAATTATATGTAACATGAACAAAGTTCTGAGATTTCTAAAGTATCTACTATTAATTTGCATTTGAAATTTATTGATCAGCATCATTTCAGTTTAAAATTATCTTATTTTCACTTTTGATTCTGTAATTATGACTCTGAGTACACAGATGTAATCTTTTCTTAGGAAACAGTTGATGTATAAGAAGAGCCTATCTGTCTGAATTACTATTACTATGTTTATTAGGGGATTTATATAGTTATTATGAAAAAAATAAAAAAAAAAATTGATTTCTGACTGCCCAATAAAAGCTTTAATCACCAAAATTCTAGAATTTCTTTGCTTTGTTTCTGTAGCTATGCTTTTATGTTTTATAAACTGGCAAAAAGGTTAGTAGATATATTTTTAGCTACATGCCACAAGTTAGACCCAAGTACTAATATTTCTTCCACATTGTTGTTTCCCATTGCTCCAGAAACGAAAGGCTTCTGAAGAGACACATGGCCCACTAGAAGATCATCAAATACTCAGGTCAATATAATTCTTGGAAAAGTTTTGCTTTTTTACACCTCAACTTGTTTGTTCTTTGATCTTACAATACTTCCACCCACAGTGTAATGAACACTTTCAATAAAGCAGAGTATTTTAGCCATGGTGGTGAGCTAGCTTGTGTCAATAAGTTCACTACAACTTCATTTATTTCTGTTCATCTTTCTCCCTGATGGAACAATTTTTGTTGTCTTTAGGCACATGAGTTGGCCTTTCACTTTAAGCTCACCTCAGTTTGTCTTGATGAATTTGCATCTTTTAGTTTATCAGAATTCAGAAAAAGATATATTCATACATTATATTTCATAAATTTCATAAGTTGCCTTTTTTATTATTATTATTTTTTTCTCTTTTGATTTTGCATCTTCTTCCTATGGCATTGTTGGTGGCATATGGTGTTTATTTCTTATATTTTAGTATAAGTCATAAAGTCATACAACTAATCCAGATGATAGACACAAACTAAACTTTCTTGCTATATTATGAGAGTATTCTTTTACAATTGCATAATTTAGATTGGACTTGCTAAAAGAGAGACATTACTTTATACAAACATAGGAAAAACATCATCATACTTGAATACATATCTAAGAACCTAAGTAAAACACAAGTAGTATTCAGAGATGCTGCTTTAGCTCCCCTCAAATACTTACTAACAGGCATCGAGATTTAAAATCAAAATCTAAAACTCCCTATGAATCTCAGTAATGGTGGGTATTTACTAGCACACAAACAAACAAATAAATACATAAACAATCTGAATGTCTAATCAATGAAAGTCTAGGAATCTGTGACTGATTCCAAAGCCAAACTGAATGTCACCTGTTTCCTAACTTAATCAGTACAAGTTATCAGTATAGAAATGGCAACAAGAAATGGAAGTCCACCCTATCGGGGATAAAAACTGCAGAGCACAGTCTGTGTGTGATTTTGATATGGAGTTACAACATTTCTGTAACACTATCAGTGCCCCCGCTCTCCCTAAACCAGTCAAAATCAAATCACTGTGATCTTTTTGAGGAAATGTATTTTGTTACATCTGTTTTATGTTTATAGGACTTAGGTTAGTGTAATCATGAGTGCCTTGTACCTATTTGACTTAAGATGCTTGGATGTATAAATCTTGCTTAAGCTTAAAATTCATGCAAGGGAATACAAACCCACAGAATTACAACAGACAGTGTTTGTGTTTCTATCCTTTTCGATACCCCTGTGTACATTTTCCTATTTCCAAAATCAGTCAGTGTACAGAGAACACAGTGGGATTTATACCTCTACATCACCTCATACATTTAAAATATAAACCTATTTTCCAAAGGATTGAAAATATTTGATCCTCCTTGATTATCACTAGCCTGCATGATATTATAAATTCAGTTCAGAAAGCCCCAACCCTGTGACATTTCTTTGACACTGTACACTGCAGCACCTCACTTACATAATTTACTGTGCACCCCTATATTACTAGCCCTGCAACATGTAGAATAAGAGCAATACTGACAGCTGGCTCACCATTGTCACATGAGGAGTAAGTTAATAGTGGCTTATTCTCTAAACCCTCGTAAGAAACCTAATTCCTCTTTTGTCATCATGTGGTACACATTTGTATTCAGTCTCACAGCTTCCTGACAGCAATTGAGTACCAGCAGCATACTCTAACAAACCAAATACAGCCAAATGGCATGGCATTCTCAGCTGTGTCACTTTAAATTACAGCACCGAGGAATTTCACTATGATTTTGCATTTATGCCACTTCAGGTTCTGCTTGTAATTTCATGTTCTCCTTTTTGATATCTAACATTGTTTTTCAGTGACCTTTGACTTATTCTGTAATTGTTCCTAAGCTGGGAATGACTGCAATAAGTACAATAATAAAAATAATGTATTTACCCTTCATAACATCAATCATTTTATCAGCACTTTTTAATTGTTATTTTATTTATTTATTCATTCATTCATTCATGTAAACTAAGCAATTCAATCTACTTCAGGCTTTAGCCTTTCGTTGTATCATTTCTTTTCACTCTTGGTTTTAACCCAAGCTAGAGCATAAATGAGAGACAGCAAGTATGGAGCTAATAAGAACATCTTGATTATAAATCAAAGTAAAGAGACTGTCATAAAGCTGTGGAATAGATGACAGACAAAAATTTCTCTCTCAAAGCAATTATTTCTGTTCTTTAGATCACATCATCTGTAATTTTAAGGGCCAAAGGATATAGTTGTTTGTCTTTCAGTTGGCTCAAGCAATTGAAAGCAGAAATCTCCATACTAGTGAGGATATTAGCAGCCCCAATGCAGCAGAAGAAAACACCACTTACATGTACTAATCCTTATTGGATCTGAATTTATTACAACAGTATCACATCTTATTGGTTTACCATGTCTGTATGTGCTCATAAAAGCTTATTTTTGTAATTGAAAGAACAATAAGAAAAAGCCATTCTGCTCATACTTAAACACCATCAGTCACATTAATATGTAGATAGTGAACATAGAATCGTAAGTACCAATACATGAAATAAACTTTTATGTGCATGCAATATGCTCATCTGAAACAGAATTTTTCCCAGTTCAATGAAGTGCTGGGAGGAGGGGAAGGAAGAAGGCTCCAAAACCTACTTTCTTTTCTGCATGGCAGTCAAGCAACATGAAGTTTGGAAAGAGAGAAGGAAGGGATTGCAGGCTCCAGAGCACAGGCCTATGCTCCTGTACCACAGCCACTACCACTCTCAGGGGCAGGATCCTATCTCTCTTCTTAGACATATCTTGACATGTTCTATATGTGTTCTAAAATGGCATTAAATCAAGCACTAAAATATTGAAATCTTGCATGAAATCCAATATCATATTTCTATTTGTTTGTTTAAACCTACTTCTGTTCACAACAGTAAAACCAAAAACATTGGAAAGTAATCGGAGTCTTGTGTTAAATCATAGGGAAGTAGACTATTTTAAAATATAATTATCACATATCTTAAATATATATTCTAAAATTACTGTCATATTAAAATTCCATTTTAAATCAAATTAACTCCAGATGGCTAGGTAACTTTTTTTGCATTTCTTTTGAACCATCTATTGTTAGTCATTGTTGGAGGTGGCAAGTTGGATTGGAAGGCTTCTGTTGTTGCTCATGTAATAACTACCTCTGTTGTCCATCTACTATGTAGGCCTGTGTTGGTTATGTTAGAAGGACAATTATGTTAGATTTTCAGTACTTTCTAAAATAGCCAAGAGAGAAACTATGTTATAGTAATTCCAAACTGAGATATTTCTTCAGGTAAATTTCTACAGTCAATAAGATCTTCTCCAGATCTGTAGACAAGACAGTATTCTAAGGAGTTTAAATGCTAATTCATGTTAGCTAATTAATTACACACAGGTGTTTAATTCAATTGATATAGTTATTTTATTTTATTTTATTTCTCCCCATAATAAGGTAAGAATAAGCAGGGTTACTTGTTTGGCATATTTTAAAAGACCTTGTTCTTTTTTGCTATAAATGTCAGAAAGGAAAAAGTAGGTGCTTGAATTTGGTATAAAAGTCATTAAATGATTTAGAAATTATCTTTTTTTTTTTTTTTATAAGTAGTTAGATATTAGCAAAGGACTAAAGAAAAAAAAAAAAGAAGAAGACAAGGTAAAAGCTTTGGACATGAAGTCTCTTACATGTAATTTTATTATTAATGGCTAATTAGTGTTCAGAATTGGTAAGGTAGGTATCTCTTCTGAGATCTCTCACTCATTTGACAGAAATGTTTCTTCAAGAGGTACATTTATGTAATCTTGATAGCTCATAAATAGGTCCCCAATACAGGATTATGTAAGAAATGAAAACTATGTCATTGTAAGCACTCTACACTCTCCCTTGCTAACTGGGTTCAACAGTATCCAAAACTCTAAGAAGAAATACTCAGTATCATCAGATTCTTAATAAGCATTTTCTGAAACAGATAAGAATGAAACATGTTAGGAAATGGGGTTAGCGGTGGGGTGTGAGGGGAGGCAAGGGGGAGGTGAGAAGCAGTCCTTAATTTTTCATTCTAATTGTGTATCACAACATTTCTGCATTTTTGATAGAATTCCCTTTGCTTTATGGGACATTCATGAGCTTTCATTCTATAATTTGCAGTGAAGCATAATGTACTGCATGTTTGCTTTAACATAAAAGATGTGCCAATAACTCTATATGGATAGATATCAAAAAGCTGGCCAACATATATCACAGACTGGTTTTCATGGCAAAGTGAATTTTAGTATTTAAAGTGACAGCAGTGATAACTGAAAGCATTCCAGAAAAAAAAAAAAAAAAAAAAGCTATATTCATATCACATTACTGAAATATTTATATTTCTCTCTTTTCTGGTCTATAATGATTTGATAATTCCTCAGGTGCATGGAAAAAAGAGGTAGTTTTTGTTTCCTTAGCAACTGCTAGATCTCCATTTTTGTAAACTGAGGAGCATATGCAGAGCTTGCTGCTTTTTTACTTAATGTCATTTTCTTCCATGGTTTTATGAATTCAAAGTAGTCAAGAATTATATGAAGGGAGTACTGGGAAAGAAAGGGAAGGGGTATTAATCCCAGGATCTGACCATGTTATCAGTCATGCCAGTGTTCCTGGCAGATCGGAAGGACAGAAGCCCTTTAAAGATATGGGGCACATCTGAGCCGATTTAAACTCAGGATAAAAATTAAAGAGTAGAAGTTAAATCTGCAGAACTAAAAGTCACCCTTTAGTTCCCCTCAGATTTAAGAGATTAAACTAACAAAGGAATTTAACATCTGTACTGTGAATGAAATGAAATACATTCTATAGATGCGTATACTTAGAAAAGCACCAAAGAAAAAAATTAATCAATGATGAAGTCAAGAATAGGATGTGGAACTTTCATCTTTGGTATCTATTTTAAGAAACACATCACTTCTACTGTGCTAAAAATATAAATTTCTAGTCTGGGATCTGAATATTAAGCACTCCAAAGGGATGTTACTGTCCTTCATGATGTCAAAGAGGTTATAGCTGTGGCATCGTTACTATGATTGAATGAATAAAAATAACTTCTGGAATCACTTCTGGTATTAATTGGATTTACCACAAGTCAAATTTGGGACCTCCTTTCTCTTTTGGGGAATTTGACTATGGAAAAAAAATTGTCACAAGAAATTGTCACAACAGACAGTAGGTAATTCCAGAAGCTTTGTACTGAGATGCAAGTGACCATTAGGAAAATGTGGAGCTAATACATTGCTTATACCTCTGCACGAGGACTGTGAAACTTGGTCTAAATGTTTAAACAATACAGAACAATTACACAGAGAGTGCATTTGATATCTAGACTGAATCTCTTTCAGATTTTTTGTTGTTATTTTTTAAAGCACTGCATCATAAGTGCACTACATAAAGCTAAATTCTACTTTAAGTAAAAATAGTATAATCTAGTAGTACAAAGAATGATAAATCAAAGTTAGAATCCTACCAAAAAAAGAACATTAAAATGTTTGAATACATCATAAAATAAATCAATATTATAAAACCTTCTATGAAGTCAAGCATATGTTGTCACACCTGGAACTTCTAGCACCTTCTTAAACCTGAGGTTATATTGAAATATAAATAAGAAAATCAGTACACAGATACTACCATAGCACTACAGCACGACAGACTGCGGTGAACACAATTGGATCAAACAGAGGTTTCTTGAAGATCAAGCTATACCATGATGAGAAACTTGAACTACCAAGTTACCAGGGAATTCAAGATCACCTTGAGTTCTGTAAACTTTCAACCATAAAGTTCAATCTTTTCAGTACTAGAGGACAAGCAAAGTTCAGGAGTCCAACTATAAACCTGGGATATGTTTGCTCTCTTAAATCACTTCTGTCACATTACATTTACTTTTGACTAACTGCTGCCCTCCAGATTCCAGCCTCTGATATGGTAGTGGGAAAGAAAAAATGGTGCTGAAGAAAAGATGACTGATTTCCACAAGTAATGCAACCCGATTGCTACATACATGCTGACAGCTGACCTGAAAGGAGCTCAGAAATAGCAGATTCCAAATTGCCCTGAACTTCATTGGTGACAGACCTGGAGATCCAGACTCCCTGGAAGAGTGAACAGGATTCTGTCCTGTATCAGATATTACCAACTGACTTGTCAGATATGTTTAGTAGTCTTTTAGCACCTATGTAACTCAGTTTGGAGAACAGACATAGCAAACCTGAGATCAAAAAATCAACATTGTGATTAGCAGCTATTAAACTGATCTAATGCTTATAACAATTTTGTTTAAACATGGTCTGGTCAGATCTGTCGTTATCTCAACCCTTTGAGCCCCACGTTGGGCGCCAAAAGGACTGTTGTGGTTTAACCCATCTGGCAGCTCAGCACCACACAGACTTTTGCTCACCCTTCCCCATCCACCCCATGGGATGGGGGAGAGAAACGAAATAAAGCAAAACAAAAACAAACAAACAAAAAGTGAAAGCCTGTGGGTTGAGATAAAAACAGAATCACACAGAATCACAGAATTGTAGGGGTTGGAAGGGACCTCGAAAGATGATCAGGTCCAACCCCCCTGCCAAAGCAGGTTCCTTAGAGCTGGCTGCCCAGGTAGGTGTGCAGACGGGCATTGAATATCTCCAGAGAAGGAGACTCCACAACCTCTCTAAGCAGCCTGTTCCAGTGCTCCATCACCCTCACCGTGAAGAAGTTCTTTCTCATGTCGGTGTGGAACTTCCTGTGCTCCATCTTGTGGCCATTGCCCCTTGTCCTGTCTCCACAACCACTGAAAAGAGGTTGGCTAAATCCCACTGTCTCTCACACCTCAGGTATTTATACACATTGATGAGATCCCCTCTCAGTCTTCTTTTCTCCAGGCTGAACAGACCCAGGTCTGTCAGCCTTTCTTCATAGGGAAGATGCTCCAGGCCCCCTATCATTTTTGTGGCCTTCCGCTGGACTCTTTCCAGGAGATCCTTGTCTTTTTTGTACCGGGGAACCCAGAACTGGACATAGTACTCCAGGTGAGGCCTGGCCAGGGCAGAGCAGAAGGGGAGGATCACCTCCCTTGACCTGCTGGCCACGCTCCTTTTAATGCACACCAGGATCCCACTGGCCTTGTTGGCCACCAGGGTTTGCTCGTGGTCAAAGCAGTGTATTAGGACAGATTATTAGGACAGAAAATAAAGATAATAATAATAATAATAGTTCTACTACTAACTATATGTACAAAGCAAGTGATATACAATGCAATTGCTCATGACCCACTGGCTGATGCCCAGCCTGTCCCTGAGCAGCGGTCCCCCCTACCCTGGCCAGCCACTCCATATTAGTTGTTCAGCATGATGTTCTATGGTATGGAATATCCCTTTGGCCAGTGTGGGCCAGCTGTCCCATCCCAGCTCCTTGTGCAGCCTCAGCCTCCATGAGAAGCTGAAAAGTCCTTGGCTTAGTGTAAGCACTGCTCTGCAACAATTAAAACATCAGCATGTTATCAACATTATTCTCATCCTAAATCCCAAACAGAGCATCATACTAGCTGCTAGGTGGAAAATTAACTCTATAGCAGCTGAAACCAGGACACTTGCCTAAGAAAAAAAAAAAAAACAAAACAATATTTTCTGTTTTCATATGAATTTTCACTGCTGATAGTTACAAATAAATAAATAAATAAATACATACATACATACATAAATACATAGTTTGGCTTGCAAACGTATGAATTTATAAACTAAACAAATTTCTGCAGAAATTACTGAATGTGAATAAATTATCATAAATCATACCTAGAACATTCAGCTATTATGATAACAGTACTTATATTCCCTAGGCATTATAAATGCATATGCATTATACATAAATCAGACAAGATAGAGTAATATTTTTCTCTTTATTGGTCTATAATTAGACTGTCACAAAATGCTCACTGACAAACTGATTGTAATTGTAACTATCCTGTTTAGAAGAAGTGTGTGAAAACACTCTCTTCCCCTTTTGAAGAAAAAAAAACAAAGAGAAAAACAGACAAATAAACAAGCCAAAAACAACAACAGCAACAACAAAACTAAACAAAAAAATAGACAAAACCGTTCACAGTTTGGGACATTTCCTAGTCAATTTTGCGTAAGAATGGTAATTGAGAAAAGTTATACTCTATCAGGATCTATTAGAAATAATGTCAATTAAATCACCATTATGATAATACATTAGTAATGCTGGTGTAATCCTAATAAAATATAGCACCATTTAATAACTTCTTGTTTTTTCAATTTCTGTAATCTTTCCTTTCTGCAGAACTTGTTTTTTTTTTTTTTTTTTCTTTTTCCTTTTATTTTATTTTATTTTTTTTTTAGGCTTTACATCTAACAAATGTCTTCTAGGTTGATTTATTTTCTTTAAATTGCAATTTGTGTACCCTTCATTTGCATAAATTTCATTTGGGGTTAACTTATTCACAATTTTTAAAAATCTAAGAGGAAATAGCCCAGTTTTAAGATTCATTTACTAGAAGTAATGTTTAAAGGTTGAGGGAAAGAGAATTGAGAGGTGGGGGTTGCATTCCTACATCTCTCTCCATCAAAATACTGATATTACAAGTCCAATTATCTTGCTTTGCTAAGATTCACTTTTCTGTTTCTTTAGGGAAATGGACAAGTGATGTGTGCAGCAAAGTGAAAACTGCCAAAGACAATCTCTCTGAGGCCTACTGCTGTGCTGCAGTCACAGCATGTTCATTTCTGGAAAAGTTCCTGGAAGTATCAGAAGAAATAAGAGGAAAAATAAGAGGAAAGATATCAGCAAGACCTTGAAGAACTTACAAGGTAGAGTTTTTCCAACAAATAATAATAATAATATCATATTATTGGAATGGAAATAACTGTGTAAATCAAATGCTGTATCAATGGAGAAATTCTAATGTGGCATCAGGCTTTTAGAGATGCTCAATATCAAGACTTCAATTTAGAAACTCTGTGCAGTTTGGCCTAAATGTGCAACATTGGACCCTACTGCGATTTATCTGCAATTTTCAGAAGACTGAGGTTAACGCTGAGTTCTTTTGGAAAACAACAACAACAACAATAACCAAGTCCAGGTATTTGCAGGAGCCTGAATATAAATATATATATATATATATATAAATATAAAAAAAAAAATAAATAAATAAATAAAGAACAAGGGGAAAAAGAAAAAAAGACTGTTTTGTATTCAGAAAAGAAAATTCAGACAGACCACAAAGAATTTGGTAAAGAAATAGTGGAAGTAATGTTTTCCATTAGTGATAAAATTCTGTAGATAATTACTTTTATTTCCTAAAGCTACAGTTATTATCTCTTTGATCTCCCTGTTTCCTGATACACATTTGAGTAACTTCTGTTGCAGATATCTTCTGGAATTACAATTAATTTGGAGAAATTTTATACTGAAAACTACAAAGCACTGATGGGTAAGGCGAAGTGAATACTGGTTACTTTGCTGTTTGATGGCTTAAATTAAGAAACTATGAAGAAGAGATCTTAGCAGATTTTAAGCTTTGTTTTCATTTTTGAAATAAGTCAGGCAAAGTATACAAATAAATCTAGTTTGATTCTGAAATAAAACATCAATTTGAAATTAAAGTGTATGAATAAAACAACATAAGAAACATTCAAACCTGCTTTCCTCATATTTTCAGAGAAAACCACAAAATGAATATTATTTGGCTGACCTAAAACTGCATTTTCCAGTTAAGATAAATAATTTTATAAAAAGAAATATGTGTTCTTTTAAGAAACACATACACTTGGGGGGTAGATGTGGGAGTTGTTGAGTTCAGTGGCTTAAGGAATCGTTTCTCAATGTTTTGACTACTATCCAGAGGTGGTAAGCAATAGATCTGACAGGAGGAATATCAGTATCAGTTCGTGTTGATGGAGAGTTCTGGAACTTGTATTCTGCACTGGAAACACTATTGCTCAGCATTTCCTAATCAAAAATTATTAGAATTCTATGTCAAATATATATATATATATAAATATATACGATTCACTTTAAGGATTAAACCAAAACTAGAAATTCAGGTTTTGACTCCTTGATTTTTATGTAAATAATGATGTATATAAAGACTTTTTTCAAATTAATTTTTAAATCCATGATTCTACATCCATCTAAAAAGGTATGTATGGATTAGGTCACAGATTAAGCCAATAGAGTGAGTACATTGCCATGCTCACCTGGGCTATTAAGAGCAGAAAACTATTCAAGGATTTGCTGTTTCTGTTAGTTCTCCACTTCCAAAAGGTTTTCATTTTTCTTACAGAGAACTTAGAACTGAAATAAAAAAGTTACAGATATAAATCTAAAGATATACAGAGCAACAATATAGATGTGTTGATAAAGGTGCATTGTTCCTTAGAAATATAAAATAAGTTGAAAAAAAAAAAAAAAGTGACTTGGGAGTTAGATTGTGATCTTTGGAGTTTTATGTTTCAATTTTCCTAGTCTTTTAGTCCTATGATTTCTTTTTTCACCGATGACAGGAAAACAGTCATTTTTCCTCCCACCTGCACTATTAAATAGCCATTGCCTAAATTATCATCTCTCTCAGTAAATCAGACTTTCTCGTGCCTGTGACATTTGTCTGAAGAAATGTTTACCTTCCTCTGCTGAAAGCTAAAAACCTGAAGCCAAATCTTATCCTGTTTCTCAGTGAACAGACGATGGTGACTTCGATGCAAAGGGTAGCCAGCTATGAGCCCTACTCCTCTATTAGAGCAAAATGCTCTGGAGACTGCATGAAGGGAAAGTACTCTGGAACATGACTTGTTCAGATAAGGGCCAATAAGTGGCTTCTACCAAGGGATAGAAAATTCTAGGCAAGCAACAAATGCCCTCCTTACATTTAAAGGTCTGTAAGGTCTTATTTTCCATATATACCTGCACTGTACTGTCTGATGAAGTGTGTGGCTCTGTTTAGGATCATTTCCTACAAAGATCAAGATACTTCTACTTGCTCAAGCAGAAAAGGGTATTTGAGAATGAAAACCTGCTAGAGGATAGGTGGCAGAGAATAGACAAGGTGGAAGTACTTTTTTTTCATGCTATATTTAATTTTCTTCCTCCAGCTCAGCTGGTACTTTGTCACAATCTCTTTCTCCGATACTGTTGGAGCTCTACCTAGATAAGTGTAAACGGGAAGCAAGAGTTCAGACAATGTGATTTATACCCTACTAGGTTCCCTTGCCTGAGATTGACTTGTCCTATATACAAAAGATAGGAAAGTGAAGATTAACGCAGATTAATGAAGGCTACTTTATAAGATACCTTACCATGAGGTCAAATGCACAGTATATACACTTTTAGAGCGGCACATGAAGATTTCCTTGATTTATATTAAAGATGCTTTTCCTTGATTCCTTGTTAAAGATGCAAGAATGCATTTATGCAGTAAAGCTTGTACCACACTGAGAAAGAACAAAAGAAATAAAACACTTATCCCACAGGTAAAACCCCAAAAGTCCGGAATTTTTGGTAAGATGTTGGACTTTTCTCACTAGCACAAGTTCTTTATTGGAATAGGCATTAAAAATAATAATAATAATAAATCTTTCTGAATCCATGGGACAAGAGTTGAGTTTCTCCATTAAGTGGCAGATATACACAATTAAGATGTGCTATTAAAAACTGCCTCAAAATATCTATTTAAGGAAAAAAATGCTCAACTTTTATCCGTTCAATTTATATTAAAACATTGTATAAAGTAACAACATTTTTTTTGAAAGAACCTCAGACTCAGAGTTGGATAAATTTTGCCCATGATTCTGCCTTCTTGAAGCAGTACCATGCCACTTGGCTCATCTCTGGCATTTCTGAATGCATATTTTGAAATGCTATTCACACTTCTTCATTGTTAAAAAGGAATGTAGAAACAACTATTTTATGCTAGTAGAATGAACAGAACTTGGTTTCCTCTATGCTTGTGTCCCTACATTTTCCCAAGCATTTTCCTCTGAGCCAACTTAATTTCCTCATATACCTCTGAGCCAACTTCATTTCTTCATATACCAACTTCACAAGTTTTTCCTCATCGCTCATCTCCTCATCTCTTCCTCATCTCTTCCTTTAACAAACATGTTCATCTTGATAAGCAAGTGTGAAGTATATGCTTGGGCTAACTTAGAGTTGTGAATCAACTTCTGAGATGGCCAGTATGCATGTACTACTTTTTTGGCTGTTCTCCCTCAAACATGACTAGAGTTTAAAGTAAACTAGTTCCAAAGGAAAACCCATCATAACTATCCTCCAAACAGCTATCAACTTCCCCAGACTTGAAAAAGTATAAATATTTTACTCCTGTCTCTTGGACAAACTTGTTCAAAACTCACCAACAGATTCAATATTTTTTCTAGGTGACAGGGTGCTGCAGGGGGAGAAGAGAAAATCATGCTATTTCCCTCTTCCCCTCTGCCATAAAAACTCATTTCATTAAAAAGCAGAAAACAAACAAACAAAATCAGATTAAAATGCACCCAAGCTCATATTTGCTAAAGGAGGAAAAAAATAAATAATAATAAAAAAAACCTCCAGACAATCTCCAAATCACCAAGTAAATCATGAATGCTGGTCTACATTATTTATTTATTTATTTATTTATTTATTTATTTAGATAGTGTGCTAATGATGCCTACATATTGTGCAGAAAATGTTCATTAGAAATGCTATCATGTACACAGCTCATGGTATATGCCTCTTCTCTGAAAAACTCCTTAATACCATTTGGGGCTCAGAACAGTTTTTATAACAGACTGATTATGGCTTTAGCAGAATCAAGATTTGAAAAGTATGTAAATGAGTTATTTAAGTGAGAAGCCTTTTACCTATGGAAAAGCAACATAACTATTAAATTGATACATTTGTTAGTAAATGGGTAAGCAAGTAACTCACGTTTCACAATCTCCAGTTTAATGGAACTACTGAGTTTACAAAAGGCAATACTTCAATGCTTATAGAAACACAATCAATAGTTTCAATCTTTCTCTTGAGGTATTATGGTTAAGTAATCAGATATGACATAATTTATGGTAGCAGCAGTTGAAAGCAGGCTACCCACCTGGCCGTAAAAGCCAAACTGCTTGTTTTTCCTGTCAGCCAGAGGGTTTTACTATTTTTCTTCTAATCTGTTTCAAATATATTTACCAGGTTATCAAAAGAGAGCATCAATTTTAAGTGTAACTAATGTAGCTTGAGCTTCCTCCTACTCCTCTGCTCTGAAGCAGCAGGCTTTGTTCAAGAGAATTGCCCTGCCTGGGAGCTGACCTAGAACACAGGGAAGCATCTCACATACAGAGACAAAGCTTCAATGGGCCTGCATGTTGTTCATCTCAAAAAGAAGACACATGGAAAGGAGAGGTACTCTGTATAGACAAGCAATTTTGGCTCTGTTCATCCCACTTGCCACCCTCTCATGCTACAGCATAGTGGCTGACCTGTCAGAATTAACTGTGCATATACATTCAGAAAGCCAAGATCCACAGGAATTTAATTTAGACACCGAGAGCACATGAATGATATATAAATCCCCATCTTCAAAGAGAGATTTTTCCTATTTTCTATTTGCAAAGATCCCTTTTCAGAACTACTAATAACATTACTTGTCTATCTGTTTTTATTTTGCATCCTAATCACATAAGAATATCATCCTTGAATTGTATCATATTCAAAAAAAATGAATTATTGCATTCAGTAAAATCATATCACCAAATATGATTGTCACAGGAAGCTTCTGGACAGAATGCATTCAGGATAGAAATAAAATTTTGTTTTCAGACACACTAAGTCCCAAACTGCCTCTAATCTTAAAAGAGAAAAAATAACAAACAATTTCACTGCTGAAAATATAATACAATGATAAAACCAGAACTGGCAATTTGATGATTTCATTCCTCTGCTCTGAATTAATATTCAGAAAAAAATCTCATTTTCATTTCTGTTCTCATTCACCAAGACCTACCTAACATGATAATTGTCCTGTTGTAGGGCAGAGCCTAACACAAGGCCTAGAGTACATGAATTCATTTGCATCATAATGAAACATGCTAATTAGTTAGAAGGGCAGAACTTTGTCACTTATGATATAACTACTTTCCTTAAATATTAATGCATAGAGTTTTGTTAATATTAGTTCAGCTTTAGTAACAGAAGGAAAAAAAAAACTTAATGGTGTTGCCATTATAGGCACAGACCTGCAGTTTATTTCTTGCTGGGCTTTCAGAATCAATCATTGTGCATTAATCATGAGTCCATAAAAACCTGGCAGTCCAAGATCCAGAAAGCACTTAAATCTACTTCATCACGGTTTTTTTTTTTTTGCATATAGTTACTTGTATGCACAGGTGTTGTAAACCCAAGTAGCTCAAATGAAAGTGTGAGTGCCATGAATGCAATATTTCACTCACTAGAACACTTAGTAAGTACAGCAGTACATTTCAATGAAGTACACCCAACGTTCATTAACGAATTTTATGAAGTTTTCTTTCTCTATTCAGAGCACTTGTATTTTTCACACATAGGAAAATGTCAAAACAAAATGGTTACATAAAATAATCAAATCCACCAAATGATTGAACCAAACCAAAGTCTGACTCTCTGTATTAAATTGCTTAGAAACTGATCTCAAAATATATACTTCAAACACATACAACAAAATCTTTATTAAAGTTTAAGACTTTCTTGATTGTTAGGAAGAAAACAGGAATTTCCCAATCTCCTAATAGTTAATTCATTTCAGCAGTAACATTACTTGACTCCTATTTTTGGCTGAGCTACAGAGCTAATACCAAATTACCTTCATATCTTAATTTCAGGAGTTTTAGTTGAAATTTGGGCAGCATGCAAAGGAAATGTAGAAGTTCATGAATATGAGAGAGTACTAGAATTTTGAGTGGAAGTGGAACAGCTTACTTTTCCTCTGCTCTTCATTTCCAGAAGAGTTACAGGACACTGAAAATAAATTGTTTTCTTTAAAAAAATTCAGAAGTGCTACAAAATCTGAGGCAGGTCTGAAAAACAGACAAAATGGTGTATTAGGAGGAGAAGGACTGAGAAAGTGAATATACAGAAAAAATGTATCAGCAACATTTTGTTTGTTTCCATCAACTCCATACATTATAGAGAATTATGTGATAAGCAGAATAATATGATATTGGATATTTTCAGCAAATGTAGAAGTTCAAATACAGTTTCTGATTTATAGGGTAAATATTTTAAAACTCTGCTAATGCCTAATGATCCTAATACTCTGAGGCACAGGGTCTTTGCAATACTCTGTAACTTATATCAGAAGCACAGAAATATTAGCATAATTTGTAAGAAAGTGCAATATTTATGTTTATTTTTAAAATCAAGGGAGATGCATTTTTGCAAGAAACATAGATTGAAGGGTTTATTTGGTTAATTTTATTTTGTATGAGATGCTAAACAGAAATTAGGAAAGGAAGAAAGAAGAAGGACAGGAAGGACAAGAAGGGGAAGAAGAAAAAAGAGGCACAAATATTCAGTTAGTTCCTCAATCTGAAAGGCAAAACAAAACAAACAAACAAACAAACAAAAACGCAAAAAACAACATTGCCTGGTTGCTTGCCACAATCTTGCACTTGCCCTTCCTCAACTGTCACTCATCTTTTTCTTAAGCTTCACTCTGTTTTTCTTTCTTTTCTCAAATTACCTAGCCTGTAATTTATTATATCCTAAATAAATATAAAGAAATAAATACACATTTCATGGCACCAATTTTCCACTGCCTCTCACACATTCCTCCATTAAGAATGCCTAGTCCAGTTGAGTCCCTTTTTCAGAAGAAGAAGTAAAAAAAAAAGGCATATATTAAACAACCATTTCTGATATCAGAGATGTTTGCAAAGTCTGGAGTCTTTTCACTATTCTCCTTTTTCCTACAGTTAATAGTTATAGATAACTGGCCAAATGCCTAAACAGGAGCTGAGGCATTGAAAACTTGAACTCATTTATTACTGCTGCATTCTTAAATTCCTTTCCTGACCTCATGAAACCTGTCATCATGTGAATATTATGCAGTTCATTTCATATAATTACCATATGTTAGGCTGCTTCTCCAAACGCCTGATGTGAAAGTTCTCTTGAGTTTAGTTATGAAGCTTGTTTATCTTAAATATTAATATTCCTTTTGTATTTTGCTTCACATTTTCTAAATGCTGGGTATTTAAAATCAAATATGCAGAAAGCCCTTGAGGGTTACATGGGATGAGACATATACACAAATAAGAGACTAAATCCAGGCTTTCAATCTGTTTAGCAGTACTGGCAGTTAACAAAACAGTGACTGTTGTTACCCAATTCAAAACTTATCTGCAGTTCTCTCAAAGTGAGAAATAAATTTGTATCTGACATAAATGTCTTTGTAGAAGAAATTTACATTGACATCCTTGAATATAAGTATTTAATATACACGTTTGTGTAATGTCTTGGGTATTTAACATAACACAGTAGTTTAGTTAAACATCTACAAGGCAGATATTAGTCTAATTATTTTTGATATAAACTGTTGAATAATGATGCTTGCTCGTATTCACCTAAACTTTGAATGACAGCAGATCCCCCCACCCTCCCACCCCCCCGGATGTGTGTCATCAATGCATCAATACCTAAAACATTTCATTTTTTATAAATGAACAGACAATAGATGAATTTCTGTAAGTCTGATTTTTTTTCTATTCTTAGATGCAAAATCTTTTAATTAGAGACATCAACAAACACAGTGGAGATGTGCAAGTGTTACAATAAATCTTTATCTTTCAGAAAACAGATGTAGCTATTTAAATTGGGCACATGTTCAGAGTCTGTAGGCTAGAACCTACATAATTCAGTCCCACAGAGCTCAGCAACAAACTAAAGGTTATCTCCCATGACTGGAGCAAGCAGAGACATTATTTGTGAGATCAACTACTACAATAAAAAATCAAGCATACCACTGCTAATTAGGTAACACATTTTCCAGTGGGTTAACATCTCCAAAGTAAGAAAGTGTCTTTAAAAATCTCTGTATATACAACACATTATGATATTTGAAGTAATTTTGAGCTACTTATAATTAACTATGACTGTCTCTTTCCATCCTACTCACAAAATTCTCAAGACAAAGAGGCAATAGAAATGAGATTTCTCACAGATTTATTTTCACTGATTGCTGTAATAACTAATTAATATCAAAGGTATTTACAGATGATTGACTCTCCTTCAGGAAAAATAATAACAACAGACATATACATGCATGCTCATAGAAATACATATAGTTCTATTTGCAGAATTTTCCAACTAACTCATACCTATTTATGCTTCTGGTAAGGATAGGGTTTTTTTTGTTGTTGTTTGTTTGTTTGTTTTTTAGAGGACCTCAAAGAAAAATGCAGTTTGACACACAAGCTAAATCAGAACAAATTTAAATAATGTTCACTTGCTAAGAAGATTCAGCTTACATAATTAATGGTAATTTCTAATTTCTTTATTTTTCATATAGGAGAAACAGGAGCATATGGTGAAGAAGTATTTTCTGGGACATTTCCAGAATGATATCACCATCCCAAGAGATATGAAAGAATCATTATTTAAAACGCACACGCAAGGACCATAGATATTGTGTACGCACTTCAGATCTCTTATTGCACATGGAAAGAAGATTCAATGTACAGGTCCCTTGCAGACATGCTGGATAATAGAGGGAAGTTAAAGGAAGAGATGAGTTTACCTAGGATCTATAATATATAACTACACTGAACTTGAAAAGAAAGAGAGAAACAGAGAGAGAAACCAGAATATAGAGGCACAAGAAAAGTAGGTTTGGATTGCCAAGTGAATAGAAATGATGAAAACTCTTTAGTATCAAGGTGCTCATAGGGAGACAATTGCAAAACATCTAACTCTTAATCCATTAGGATTAATTAATGGATTAGGATTAATTAATTGATTAATTAATCCATTAATCCTCTTATTCCATAGAAATACTATTTCTATGGAAGGCATTACAATTCTGGCATTCAAAAATGTAGGATTCCAAAGCAGCTAACAGATTTTTGAAAATAACAGCTTTGTTAGTGACTTGGACATGCTACTGGAGTCTTAAATATGTAGAGGGCAGTATAATTAGTTTGTTACACCTTAAGAATTCTCCATTTTCCCCACCCAGACTGAATAATGGCATGGACATCCTAAATAAATTTTAGTGGACTATATTGTAAAAAGTTTAACAAAAAAATAAAGAATGTAACCCTCCAGGCTGCTAGAAGATAGCGATAACAAAGTACACTTATTCGGGTTCTAGATGCAATTGATTGAGATAAAATGGAGCCTGAATAGAGAATAAATTCAAAATGCAAGGTAGGAAGACAAATTCTTAGCTCAGGAAAAAAAATAAATAAAAAAAATAAAAAAGATTTTCTCTACCTTTGCCTGCAACTAGTGAGCACTTTGTATTTTTTTCTATAAATTTGAAGGCCCACCCAGCCAGCCATGAACTGGAAGATTTTCTGATCCATTGAATCTAAGAGAAATATGATGGGTCATTTCTGTTATACTACATTGGCATTTGCACAGATTGCCATATTGTCTGAAAAGGTCATGAGCCTATTTAAACGTAGAGATTTATTTCCCCTAAGTTCAATTAGATCTGGTGCAAGGCCTATACTGGCACAGTAAACGTAACTTCATTTAAAAAGAAAGCAGAAAACATTGACTCCTAAACCACTTGCTGAATAAATATAAGCAAATAAAATGTAAATGCACTTCAAAAAAGACAGGGGAACTGTATGACCAGTACTTACCATGAGTTTAATTTAAGTTACTTTTTCAATTTCTAATTTTCTCTTTTAAAGAAAAAAGTATGATCATGAAATATAAGATCAATAGCTGCTTTTTATTTATTTATTTATTAATTTATTTGGTACCACTGTTTTGAATCATTCACGATATGCCATTTGACATTGTATATTTGTCTTTTTGTACTTCTAATACTGATGTTCTACATTCCCATTCTATTCTTTCCTCTGCCTCCACCCCAATACTCTTCAGAATTAACATAGGTGAGACAATGGCAGAGGACAAACCTCCTCCTTTTTTGTTTATCATTAGTTTGAGGTTCTGGTTCTTACACAAGGCATGATTATTTTGCTTGGATTCACAGTACAACAGGGAAATGTTTTTTCTTCTGCAGCATATAAATGCACAATTTTAATAAAACTTCCCTTTTTGAATAAACATGTAAGAAAAACCTTGAAAAGCTTCTTCATTAACATCTTCTAAAGAACTTTTTACTTTAAGAAAATGGACAGTTTACCATACCGTTTGATGTTACTGCTTTAAGCTAGCCCAAAATGAGGGTAGTTGTACCCAGTATCTCCCCTCATCACACCACTAATTCATCAGCTACAGAAGGAATTATAATTGCTTGAATTCTAGCACAGACAGAGCCCTGGCTGGCAGCTCCTATGTAATGTGCTATTCAGATGGTATTTCAGCTGATGAGAGCATGTCTGATCACAAGATCAGAAGATTCACAAGAAAACATGTACAAGAATGGTACTGATGGTTTATTTCTATTAACACTCTGAGGCCAAAGAAATAGGTGTTAAAACAGGTCTAGAGTATAAATGGTAGATGTCATTGCCCAAAACTGAAAACAAAAACTTTTGGTGATTGTAATGAGATATAAACATTTGAGGGCATTGACCAAAAGAATACATAATAAAGTATCCTGTATCTTAGCAAACCTAATGCCTTTTTTTTCATTCCTATGCAAAACCATTTGATGTGTCTATTACTCTCTCTGGTGTAAATAAACCTTACAGTCAGAATCTTCTCTAAAACAACAATCACTGTACACTAGCATGGCATAGAAGTCTTTTGACAGATCTGGTCTCATAATAACTGTGGGAGACAAAGTTCTACTTTTGGTGGTACATAAACTAGGTTAAACCAAATTATCATATTCCTAGGCTGAAAAGAATATTTGGTTTGATTTGGTCAATATAAATAATCCCTCTTTTAATAAGGAAACACCCCAAATGCAATTTAATATTGATCTCTATATTTTAAAGTGACTTTTAAAGAAAAAAAATACAATAGCATGAGGAGACTGCATATACAGCTGATACTGGCTGCTGCTATTATTTACTTAATAATATTACACTTGTCAGGAAGAAAAGTATTCCCAGACATGCCCCACACATCACTGACTTCAAATCAAGGTACTCACTTTCATCAATGACACATTGGTTGATAAAAGCCTGAACTCTGATGAGGGCAATACAGATGCAAATCTACAAGCTGCTTTCTTGGTGACAGTGCTTTCTTACAGACTTTCTTTTTGCCTGACCCCAGCTTCTTATTTCTAGGCCTGTACTGACCTTAAACATGAGCCAGCACAAGAGTTTGAATTTCCATGCCAGGGCACATCCACGATTATTTTACATCTGTTATTTCACTACTGTGTTTTACTAAGTACTATACTGTGTACTTGCATGCCCTATATAAATATATAGCATACAAGTTATGCTTGTATAAATGAAGTATTTGTGCAGTAACAGCTACTAGCATCATTGCTAACTGAGAGAAAGGTACATAGAATAGCTTTGTGGACTGTTAAGAGTAGTTTAGATGTTGAACTCATACTTTAAGAAAGGCAATAAAATTACAGGGATGATGAAGGTAGCTCTGCCTGTGGGAAAAGACTGAATTGGTGGTAACTGCTAGCCAACAGTAGTATCAGCTAGAACAGGTATAATAATAAATGAAGATAACCCAGGACCCAGGAATGCTCAGGTCATTCAAAAGAATCTTTCCAACATCCCAAGATGAAATTTTTCACTGTCACTAAATTCTACAAAATCAGGTTTGCATTTAGATATACTTGACCCTAGTAGAATTCTTACAAAATACTATAATTTCCTCAACAAACTATTATGTTTGAAAGCACTACTGAGTAATATGAGGGATAAATTTATGCATTCCTCTTGCTCTTTCTATGGTGAATGTGGACACGTCTAAAATGAATGGAGTAGTGGTTAATATACTGGTGTAGAAGATGCAAGACAAGCTGTAGTGGTTTTACCCAGCTGAGAAGCCAAACTCCACCACAGCTACCCTCTCACTCCCCCTCCTCAAAGGAACAGGAGGAGAAAATACAATGAAAAAGGCTCAAGGATTGAGATACAGACAGGGAGATCATCCACATCATCATATGCAATACAGACTCTGCGTATGGAGATTAATATCATTTATTCCCTCTTTCTAACAAACTCGAGCAGTGAGAAACTAAGAACAAACTAAAAACACCTTCCTCCAATCCACGCTATTCTGCATCCTCCCCCCATGCGCTGCAGGGGGACAGCCTGCTCACCCAGGGACCTCTCCATGGGCCATAGAGGAACATCTGCTCTGGTACCTGGAGCACCTCTTGCCCTCCTATTTCCTATTCTAGTTTCAATTGGGGCCTCCACTATCTATTTAGAGGTTTAATTAAGCTGTATGCTAAGCAGTGCTTTCTAATAATGAAACATCAGAGGGCCATCTTCCTTTCCAGAGTCCTCTTTCTATATGTCATTGTGAGGAATTTTCCCAGCACTCTATTTTCTATGCATGTATCAAGATTAATAAAGCTACTATTATTACTATCCACTAAATTATATAAATTTCCCAACTATAAAAAATAGAATCAAAACACCCACTCTACCTATATCTTTGATTAGATTTAAGATATTCTGATTACCTGCAGCCTCACTTTCTCAATTGTTTCAACCATATTCCTGACTGTCATATTAGAACCAGAGATCAATTTGTTCTGAAATTGAATTTAAACAGAAGGCTCTTGTTTTGCACTGAGAACGTAATAATGAAAGTATATTCTCCAACATGAACATGCATAAATGTTATAATGTTAACATGCATTTAATGTAATTTGAGGGCTCTTCATGTATCTCTCTGAATTCTTTATAATTATGGACAGATAAAAGAAAGGTACCTGAGAAAAAAGTTGCAGCAGAGCAAATGGGGTGATGAATGAAGACAAAATGTTGTCTAAAGTAACAAGAAACCCAGCATGTGTTTAGGTAATACTGCCAAGGATTCTGTACATAGATGGCCCCAAAGCTAGACAAATTATTACCTTACTTTCTGTTGAAAAATGTCAAGAAATATTAAAACAGAACAAAACTAAAACTTAGCTGAAAATTTCAAGGCATATTTTGGATTTTATTGAGCATGTCAAACACTGAATTGTGGAAGATTTTCAAAATCTGAAAATAATGCAAAGGAGTTGTAAGAATTGTTCTAGACATATACTGTGCTAGAAATAACATTCACTTCCTGCTTGTATCACTGTAAACCACACAGAACTTGGTCAAAACAAACTCCTTCCTGGGATCTGCTTTTCTATTTCTTTATTTCAATGAACTGTCTAGAACTTCAAATCCTAAATTTTCTTTTTAATTTCAGTGATAACAAAATAAACCATGCTACCAGACACACATACACACACACACACAAAAAGTTCAAATTCAAAGTAGGACTGTCTAAGCATTTTTTAATCCTTGCCTTTTCTCAAGGAACTGATTCTTATTATTTTATATGCTAATACTGAATATGTCCATTTCATCTGACAGTAGAAATAATTAGCAGAGCAAAACTATCTATCCTAGAACATACAATATAGCATGTGGAATGTACGTTTATTCTGCAAATAAAACACATTTAAATTAAAAGGGAATTAAAAGATCAATAAAATAAGAGATGGTTGAAGCAAATAAAAAAGATGGCGTAGCCAGGTGCAAAGAGTTGCAACAACCAAAGGAAAATAACAATTGAAAAAGAGAAAACAACTGAAGACTGAAGAATATATTCAAGAAAAAATAATAATAATAACAAAAAAAAAGACACAAGTAAACATTGCCAAAAATTAATATTGACGGGCTGCTGAAATGAAGCCTGATCAAGACTACAAAAGTAACCAAATATATTTCTATTTATAAATAATAAACATTATTCAATTTTTTTCTTGTTCATAAAATACTCAGAATTACTCCTGTAGGAAATCATTGAAGTACAGATTCCTGTAAAGGACTGTGAAATCTAAGAGCAAATCTAATTTTCCCTTCACTCAAAACAACTGGAAATTAAATATTGCAACTATAAATATGAATTATTATAAGTATAGCTGCTGGAAATAAAACAAGAACCAATGCTAAACTGGTTTATGCACCATTGAGTTAAAGCTAACATAATAACTAAAAGCAATAATGCAGAATGTATTAGTCAATATCCAGGTAATTTCTAATGTTAAGAAAGTTTTATCAAACCCCACAACCTCTGTATTTAAATGTACAAAATTGGAAAGTGAATTTGAGTTAGCAAACATTTTTGCACTGTAGTTTAAAATGCCTTAAGCCCGTCATATGTGTAAGGGTTGTTTTGCAATCACCTGCATGGCAATATTGCCCAAGCTGCATGACCCCTTGCATGACCCCCTGGTCCATACAGTAATGTAGCAGTCTGTGCCTCATGCTTCCTGAATGAAGATTTATAGCTAAAGATATAATTTCTCTATTCCTCCTCTATAGTCTCCAAATGTAAGGATAGTAATTTTGAAGTAGTGTGAAGATAATGGCAGTAGCTCACAAGTAATGAGAAGAATAAGCTTGCTTTTTTGTCACCTAACTGAACGTATGACAGATTTTTTTCCTTCCCTTTCTAGATCCCAAGCATGCACAGCATACTGCCATTAGAGTCTATTTAGCCTGACTTCCCTTTGAGTGCAGCATTTTGCCCATGTTTTGCTCCCAGATACAGAATCCGATCCTGGGTTTTCTATTGTTTACTTTTCTTTCCGCTATTCTTTTTATTTGTTCTCTGCCTTTTCTTAGTTGTTCTTCCACGACCCTCTCCTGTAATTTAGTACCAAGATCATGTGGGAAAAATAAATAAATAAATAAATAAATAAAATAAAATGCAAAACTGCATACTTAGAAAGTATTCTTTTTAATCACGAGAGTTGCAGAGGAGCATGCATTCCTGATTCCTTTGTTAGGAATTCTGTGCATATGAAGAAACAGCAAATTTTTAGAAGACCATAATGTGGTCCCTTCTGTTTGGTACAGTTGAGAAGAACTCTGTCTCTTCCAGGGACTTAATGTTCTATGGACATGTATTAAGAAAATCTAAGAAATATTGGATTACATATCTGTGCATATGAAAGTTAATAAGCCATTCATATAGAAATATCTTGTCTAGATAATGCTATTATGTAATTTGTACTACTCAGTTTAAGTCTATAAAACATATATGTAACTAAATTTGATCCTAACTCTTTGCCAGATTATCAGCTTTGGAAATAATGAAAATACAGCTTCCTTGCCATAGTACCTTCTGGCTTTCCACAGTAACACAAAATTTCCTTTCTTCTGAGTTCTGCAACAAGACTGAGGGGAGAGAAAAGTTAATGACGCCGTAAAAAGAAGTGACTTGCTTCAACAAAAGGACTGAAAGCTCCTATAATACCAGCACATTTCCTGCCACAGAACTTCACTGAAGTATTATCAGAAATTATATGGAATGTTACATAGTCCATGTTTAAACAGACTAAATTGTAAACTTATATGGGGTTGTCAATGCTTAACTTTCCCAAGCAACAACAAATCACCACTTAAATGATGGTTTATGGCAATCAGAAAATACAAGTGTGAACTTAGTTAACTCAGCATCTAGTACAAATAGTAACGGCAAGAGGAAAAGGACAAAGTTCTCTTCACTTTTTTTTTTTTTCTTCACAAAACACAGAAAAACAAAAAGGAAAACAAAGAGCATGAAGCAATGAAGCTTAAATCCTATCAGAAAGGAAAACTTGTGTCTCATTTGATACAGAGAACCATCTCTTTTCCCTAACTAGAGAGGAATAATTACAATGATCAAAGGAGACAATCTATACAAAATATTTACCCTTGGCTACATAACCAGTCACAATAGCAATTTTGCTAGATTTTTTTTTTTTTTTTTTTCCTAGAGAAACCAGTTTTATATATTTTTTTACCACTTTTGTTCAAAGAATTATGGGCCACTGCCTACACAAGGAGAAGAGTAGATTGGGTTAAGTAATTAGTTGAGTGTCATGGCATCATCCTAAATTTAATTATCTGCTCTGCCTAATATTTCCAATAGGATCTTGAGCAAGATTACATCCAACTAATGTCGAAGTTTTTGTTTACCTGTGTTACACAGTTAATCAGCTGAACTGGGAACAAAAAGCAGGAGTATTGACTTTCAGTCTCCTGTTCTCCCCAGACAAACTCCCACCTTAAGAAAAGTAGAAATGGTTGGAATCACAGGATGTATTTCAATGTTCCTCACATTTCCCATTTTTTTCCTTGCAAAGGAGACAAAATACTAAAGGTAGTTGTTGTTCTCCAGTAGAAAGATAATTTCCCCAATCATGATATCTCATTTGCTTATCTGCATTTTAGCCATCTAGTGTTTTTCTTGTTGTTATTTTTTATTCTGAAGCCTCTTTCTTTCTTTTTTTTTTTTTTTTCTAGGCTCCCTACAAAGGTTTTTTGTTTCTCCAAAATTTCTTCTCCTCTCTGCTCCTCTCCTTTCCAAACATACTATTTTGTACTTTCTTTGCTAAAACTAACCGAAAACTAATTAACAGGGTGTCTGGTAGCCTCAGGGAGTGGGCAAAGAATATCTAAGTCCTTTAGCATTTAATTATTTGAACTTTTGAATTGAAATTTTCTTCCAAGAATTATCTTGGTTCAGATGTAACTTCCTCTTTTTATTGCTCTACCATTTCTTGCCACTCAGGTCTCAGAAGCTTCCGCTTAATCCTATTCTGTCAGTTACGTATTATCTTCAGAATAATATTTGTCATTATTTCACATTCTCATTTTTATATTGCTTGTGTGTGTGTGTGTACCAGCAAAAGATTCTTTTCCTTCCTGTGCCTATATTAGAAAAAAATTCATTTCCCCACTGACATCTTTCTTTTTAGTGCAACAATGCTTAGAAACTTCATTTGAAATTTGCAGCTAAGAATTTAAACAGGTGAGACAGTTGAGTGAGAAAATAAATAAATAAATAAATAAAGGCACTAATAAGTGAAGTGATATGCTCAGGCAGGTCACTGAAAGAGAGTAGTTAATAGCAGGTACTCTAAGGTCAACATGCTGCCACCAACATATGACTAAAAGTAAGCATTATAAATATCAGCCATGTAATCAGTTCTGTGCTAATTTCTCAAGACCTGTGTTGGATGCAATGCTACCCCATTTTTGTGCATATGGAAGCTTTTTAAAAAATGCTTTTTAAAGTAATTTTGAATTAATAGATAATTTATAGTGAAATGCCACCCTGCATGTGGGGATTGCCAACACTGTAATCAATTACTCTGTCCAGATAAATAATGTCACTATACTACTGTCTTCAGTGGTGTTCAGGTGACTGAAACATGTTAGTACTCGATTTTCAAAGCTGGCAGTGCAGTGCCCACTTAAATCACAAATCTTGTACTGCAGGTATCCACAGCCATTTGTTTCATGCCAATTACTGCATGAACAGTTAAAATGATCTAGTTTATTGTAGGGCTTAAAAACAGCTAAAATTTGTTTTTACATTTTGCGTGAATACACATGAACTTTATAAGGTCTAAAGGTGCAGTCACCGGCTAAATGTTTAAAGCTCCTCTTATTGTTTTGCAGCTGGTGCCTTTTTCTAAAGGATATTTCCTGTGCTGTAGACTCTGAATAAAAGCATTTCATTTTAAGAATGCAATTAGAAACACATCTGTTGTTCTAGGCCCTTTATATTGAGCAAGTCCTCTCTAAACCAGGCAGGAAGATTTTTAAAAACCCATTTTCAGCATACATAATCTCTCTGCCTTCCACCACCTTATTATATTAGAAAACACAATTAAGCATCAAGCTTCCTGTTTTGATCCCACAACATCTAAGACCTGGTAACTGACATCTCATTCACTTCACTGGGCTTTGGACACACACACAAAATATATATATATTTTTCAGGTGACTTATTTCCCTGGACCTTCAAAAAAACACCACCATATAAGGAGCCTGGGGCTAGGCAGTGGGACTTAGAGTCCTATCCTTCTTCATGGAGTTTCAAATGAATCACAGAGTGACTTGCAGCTTCACTTTTAGCCCAGGGAGTCTCAAGTTCTGCCAGTCTTTTAAAAAGCAAATGCAAGGTTTTGCTGAGGGTGGAGATGATTTCAAACTTCCTCTCTTCCTTTATTCCACTACTGGGCAGAGCATTCCCGTATCAGTTAAACTCAGAAATTAGTAACTGAAAGATGAGTACGAAAATCTTCCTAACTGCTTAACCCTTTAACGTTTCCCATTAAGACAGTATAACTGAGCATATAATTAATTGAGTGGACATACTCCTGATCCAGTTACACAACAAGCCAGGTTCAAAAGCTTAACTGTTTGAAAAAGAATGTACAGGACTGAAACCTGGGCACTGTTCTATACATGAGGTGGACACTGCAAGCCAAATTACAGGGTAGGAAGAATACAAATAATCTGAGTCTTCGTGTTCTAGCATCTTCAGTTTAATACGCTATTGAATATAATTGTGTGTCTTTGACTTCTCTTCATGCTAGTGCCAGTCAAAAATTACAACACTGAGAACAAAAATGAACAAACATACAGGTAGCTTCAGTTATTTTCACTCCTAATCCAGAACCATTAACTATCTTCACTCTAGTGACCCCTTAGGTACCTCTAAAGATAAACAATGGATTCTCCAAACATAAGAAACTAGCTTACTGATCAGCACACTGATGAACTTAGCAGTTTCCTTGTTAAACAATGCACCCAGAAAAAGATAAAACAAAATATCACTAAGACTGCATTATTTATCCTTAATTCAGTCCTTAAAAATCTACCATTAGTGGAATTTCTCTGAGAAAGTATGGTTCCTGCTACATTTGATTAGAGATTCTGATTTAGAAAGGGGTGTCCATGAAGCCAGAAATTTTAGCTTAGAAAATGAACATGCTATCTGGGCATGAGAAAGCAAAAGAGCTCTAGGGATCTGGGGCAAATCTCTCCTTTTCACACTCATAAATGCTATTCAATTCACACCTAGAAAAACATTATCTTGCACACCAAGGAAGGATTTCTTTCTGTTATTAGTTTGATGCTTTAGATATTAGTGGTTCACTCTCATGTTTTGTAAAAGACAGCTTCTTAAATTCTGAAGGCCTCCAAAAGCATATGGTTTAGGAATGATAGTCACAGGGTTAATTATTCTTTACAAGGTGCCATGATTATGAGGGCCCTCTAATAGTGTCTCCTTAATCAGCTTTGCATTGGCACTTAACTAAAAATATCTTGAGGACAGAGTTAAAATACCCTTCAAAAAACTTAAAGAAAATATTTTTACTTGTTATTTAAAAAAAAAAAAAAAAAAAAAACAGTCTTAACATAGTATCAAGTATTTTTAATCACATTTTTCATTTTTTTTTTCTTCTAATTCAAATAACTGAAATAAACATGTATGCATAGAACTTTCCTTAGACTATTTAAACCAGAAATTTGGAACGTAGAATATATTCTCTCCTATTGATATTCCTTCAAGTCAAGGTAGTGACTTTGTGGATTCATTGCTCCTTATATTTAGAAATCAAATAATTCTTTAATAATTTGGTAACTTTTAAAAGAAAATCCATAAGTCTGCATTACTGTAGCGATGGTGAATAGCCATGCAACAATGAATATCTTCATTAATTGCAATATTTTAAATATTTATGTTGCATGGCAATGTGTAATAGGGTATTCATGATTTTTAATTGTAGGTTCTGACACTCATGTGATGCAACAGATAATAAGGGTTTAATTTTTTTCAGGTAAAGGAAAATTCCTTTCCTTCTCAAAATACTTCTTGCAGTTAAATCCTCTTCCAGGTGAGAAGTTCATGTGCTTACCCTGAGCCTGCAACAGTAATTTGTTCTATGATTTTCTTGATTCAAACTTCTCTCACACTAATGTTCTTACAGTCTTACTTCTTACCATTTTACTACCTTATTGTTCTTTGGTTTATGTTATGCAGTACATTGTTATATATTACAACACTTCAAATACTGCTTACAGACACAATTACTACTTTCTTCCCTCATCAGTTCTCCCCTTTCTCATACTAGCCAGTGTTGTCATTGTTTAGTGTTTGAAATGTCTCTCTTAAAGAAGGCTCACTTTTTAAGTGACTTCAAATACAGGACCATTGTCAAATTTGATTATTGGCCTATGGTCCTAAAAATAAAAGAAGGAACTTTTATACTAATCTGTTAATTGAATGGAACTTGTGTGAACATAAATGTTTCCCTTGTTAGCCTGTGTCTCCTGAAGTGCTTGAATAAGAGAATGGGAGCCACCAGAGTACCTTGGCTCATGACTATAAATTACAGCAGATCGTATATTGTATTCAAAAGGTCTTCAGCTATCTGGCAAGTAGGGGTGCAGGAGAAACCCCTTTGCAGGGTAAACTCCTTAGCATTGCAAAAGTAGTCGTATGTGTAGTTAGTCCCATTCATTCTCCCAGACACCTTCCCATGAGCAACATTACCTACATACCTAAGTCTTCAGAACAAAAAATGGTTTAGGTAAATATGTATGCACTTTTTCTTTTAAAACAGACACAGAGACTCTAAGATCTACAAAAAATATGTTTAATAATGTGCTGGAAAAAAAGGACTCTTACTTTTTGACCGATTAAAATTAACTAAAAAATAAAAAAAAATGAGTAGAAGTTGTCACAAATTAAATAACTCTTTTAGTAAAGCAAGTAATTTTTTGCCATTTACTTAATATGAAAAAAAGAGTTTATATAGAGTCAGTGAAAACAGATTTTTGTATTCCACCAAGTGTAAACTTTGCAAAGGTAGGTGTGTTAGATTTGGCGTTAATCCACAATTTTATCCACACATCAGATGAACTGAGGTTCTAAAGATCTATCCCTGGAGCTCTGGCACAAAGCATGGCTCATTGCCCCTTCACTTGACTTCTCAGTTTACTGCTGGCACCATATAATTTATTCTGTGGTTAGTATTGTTGCATGGTAGTGAACATTAGGTTCCATCTCTGCTTTGGAGATCTGGAGATCTCACTAAGTTAAACGTAACACTTTTCATTCCTATAGTCACTATACTATATGGTTAGAGGAAAAAAAAAAAAAAAAAAAAAAATTGGTTTACTACATGAAAAACAGATTTGAGAATTCTGACTCTCCTATTTCCAGGTATGTGTTCGGCAAATCATGTTATTCATCTGTGACAGGAAAAGGATAATCATGTTTTCCTTAAAGAGATGATTAAATTCTGTGAAGGTGCATTCACAGTACAGACAGATTAGCCGCATCAGCCTCTATTCAGTTAATAGTCATCATTTACTGTTCCTTCCTTATCCTTTATTTCATAGATGAAGCAAATATTGTTATTAGATGTTTGTACTAACATGCAAGTACCTCAGAAAGATGTGGATTTAATTATCACAACCTGTGATTGTTTTCAAGTGCATCTATGGATTCATCATCTGAGTTAGCACACCACTATGATGTAGCTTAGAGAAGCAATCAAAATGCAAGCAGCTGCCACCAGATCTGATGGCAGTATGCAGCTTTGAGGTTACCACTCATCAAAACACTTATTTTCTTTTTTACCCTGTTCTATGTGGAAATGTTTACTTCTAAAGAACCTCTTAAAAAGAAATAATAATAATATTGCTTCTGATGCTCTTAGATCAATTAAAATTTCCATAGGAGTCTGAGAAGAATGGTTTTCAGAACCTGCTGTTCCAGGATGTGTGGTTCAATTTGCCTCAATTACCTGTAATTGAAGAAAAGTCTCAGAACTTCCTTTCTGGTCCAGTTGCCTAGTTAGTAAAGCCTATAAAGAAATTCAAACACTTCAGAAAAGTTAAGTATAACCATTAGAAGGCATCTAACTATTTCACATACTGGGTAGCATTTCCCCCTCAAACGTTTTTCTGAGATTAAGCTGCCAATCCTCTTCTTTGACTTGTTTTTCTATCCCTTAGATATAAATAGATCATTGTAGACTTCCACAGAGGCAGAAAACCTGTACGTAATTACGCCACAGAAACCCTGAAACTCAGCAGAACTTCAAGGCTTCATTGTTTTGTACCCTACTTCCATGTACAAGGCCTTTCTGAAGGCCTCTTTTCCTCATTTCACTACAGGTACAGGTCTTTCTCCTTGTGACAAATGATATTACTGTATTATCATTCTGATTCTAGTAGGTTTCCAGTATAGCCTTAACCAAATCACTAATCTATCCTCCACAAAATCTTCAAGCTTCCTTTCTTGTTTAGCAGTTCTTTACAGTGAGTAGGTGTAGTAAGCTGGCACACAGCTGGTAACATCTCCATTTAACACATATAAGTGGATCCCATGCTTTTGTAAATGAGATCATTATTGTGATATAGTGCATGGCTTCCATGTTTGCATTGTTCTGGAGGTTTATCATAGTTATTATTGAAATAATAAAACTATGTACCGCTTGCTATCTTTTAGCTGTTCATTCTGTCAGTCATCTATCTACCTATTTATCTTGAAAGCCTGGAGTCTTTGTTTCCTTCTTCTTTACACAGTTTTATCATTTTTCCTCCTGTTCTGCAAATTTCTATGCTTTACTTACCTAGAAAGATGAGGCTGCAGTTCTTTACTCTCTAGACTGTATAACTAATGTAGATTTGTTTTTTACTTTTCATTTTTCATGACAGGCTTACATATGTGCATATAAGTGCTAAATATTTCCTGTATCATAAGGCAAAGAACACCCTGACTTTGGAAAATGGCCTCATACAGAGCAGAAAGTTACTGATTTCCATCACTGTGGGATAGCAGCTATTTCATTTGTTCTTAGGCATAAGAAGCATGAAAATAGAATTTATTAGTGCTAGGAATGTATCCATCTTTCCAAAATACATTTCATTATAACTCTGGTAAGCAATTCTAACCCAAATTTACCATTGCTTTAAATATAAACCCATGTTGATAGTGTTCTTCAATGTTACATATTCCTAAATTAAAAATAAAAAATAAAAAATCATAGACATTATGATTATAGCAGAGGTTTATAACTTGCAAAAACATTGAATATATTATTTTTCTATATTATTCTATTCTTAGGTCACCGCTAATCAGTTTATTAATCATTTTTCTTGGAGTTCAAATTTTATTAATCCTAGAACTCTTAGCTCAATATGAGTATCAAAAATTTTAAAATAATCCTCCATTTCTTGTGCATACATCTTTTAAACACCTCTGGACATGTTATGGACATTTATTTTTCAATGTGAGCAATGGAAGGTGAGGCAAACAGTGCAGAGGAGAGACCTGGATAAGGTCCCATGTGCCTTGTCATATTTGCTTTTCCTGATGAGAGACAACTGTACACACTTTGTGTTTAATACCCTGGTTTCCACAAGGGAACACGAATTCATTTGAGGTTCGTGTTTCTTATCAACTGAAGAAAAAAACCAACCAACCAAACAAAAAAACTAAACAAACACTAAATATATATATATGTATATCTGTGGTAATTATAGAAGTGTTCTTGATGACTGTGGCTGCAGAATAAAATGCTATCTCTGCTTCTGCATTGGGAGAATGTAAAGAAGAGTTCATAACTCATTTTTCAGACAAGAAAACATTTCTCTAATTGGATATGTGGCTGTGACTTTGGGGTCTAAACAGCCACAAAAAAATCACATTAAAAAAAAAAAAAAGTATTTTAGGAATTCTGGTTCTTAGAGGGAGATTCTTATTTCACTAAATTTAATGGCAAATTTCTCCCTGACCATAATTGAACAGGACTTCTCTGGGGGCCTTCAGTATGTGGGGTCTCTGTTCTAATTGTTAAATCACAAGACCTGCTTGATTAAATTTATAGATTTACATATTTTATATAAATATAAGATATATTTATATATATACTAACCTGTGATTGTTTGGAAGGTGAAAACTCACATTGTCCCTTCATCAGGCATTCATTCCTTGCAGCAGTTTATTTGCAAAATCCAATCAGAAACACATCTGTCATTTCCAGATACCTTTTCCTGTAAGCGATCATAAACTAAATCATTCCACAGTAATTTACCCACTCATGTTCCCTTTGTTACCAACATTCAGTCTAAAGCAGAAAATGCCTTACTAATTCCATAACAGTATCTTTTTTTTTTTTTTTTTCACCTTTCTTTTAAAACTACGTCAATCACACTGAAATTGTGAATATACAGTATATAAAGTATTTGAAAAAAATAATAATAATAATAATTCCTGCTGGGTAAACATATTTGTGAAAAGAGAAGCATCAAATTCAGTGCTTCAGAAAATTCTATCAACACCTAAAATCATACAGAAGCCAAATCAAATGTCACAGAAATCTGATTTTGGATAAAACAATGCCAGGAAGAATCACTAATTTCCACAAATACCTCTAAATGAGTAAACAAGATAAACCAACAAAACATATATGTGCATCTTTTAAAATGGCATGGGGCATGACCAGCCCAGAATTATTCCTGGAAGTGCAGAAAACACTCACAGATCTAAAAATGTTGACAGAAGACTCAGGGACATTGTTTAGACATATGAGTTTCCATTCAGTTGGCTCTCCCTTTCTTTTTGGAGTTTGTTACCTGACCAACCTGGTTTATCATCTGAATATTATTGCATTTTTATCTTAACTAGGATTACTACAGCACGTCCTTCTAATGAAATGAGACTGTGTATTTCATATATGAAACAAAACTTTTTTATTTATTTATTTTTTTTATTAGGACATTTTAAAATTTAAAGATAGATATGTCTTAGGATGTGCAGTTATTCTGGATGCAGATACCATGGAGGAAAAGCACAATACACATAAAGGTAAAGATAATCAAAGAATGTGCTCCAGAATGGCTGTTCTCCAGCCGTTAAGGCATGGAAGTTGCTGGGTGTTTGGGGCTGCTGGGCAAAGTTGTTGACCAATGAAGAGTGAGTGAGTGGAAAAGTACTGCTGTGGGGTGAATGGTATAAGAAGGGAGCCTGTCCTCAAGATGGGGATGCAACAAAGAATAATTAAGTTAGGCCCTCAATATGAGAGATAAAGTTAGGCCCTCGGTAAGAGAGATATGAAGTTATGTTATCAATAAAGAAGTAGCAGTTACTGATCCTAAAAGAACCCTGGTGTCCACGTGGTCATTTCACCACAAATCTTAACTTGGAATCGTTGCTGCTTGCTATTTAGGAAATTCTGGTATAAGATTGGGTTAGTGATCTAGGGTTTCACAGGTTAGAACAATATCTGAGTCAAAAGTCATTGCATTTTTCAAAAAATGTTCTTTTTCTTTTTTGTTTGCAGGCACCCAGGCTCACACAGGTATTCATGCAGTATACACATAACTGTAGGTATACACATGTAGTTAAACTTCCATCTAGTCTGTACTGTCATAGCTTGAATCTTGAAGCTGTACCTCTGCGTGTTACATACTACCTGTATTTTACTATTTCTGTCCCTATTTTTTTTTTTTTTCCTTCTTAATTAAGTACTGTATTTTATAGGCTTCTAGACAATGGTTCCTAGTACCGATTCTAAATAGAATTTTCATTTTCCCCCATCCTTAGTTGGTTCCATGCTGCTGGTAGTTATAGGATATTTTTCTCACCTCAGAGCCTATTTTCTTCATCTCCCAGAGGACTGGCCATACCTCATGAGAGTTTTTCATGGATCTAGAGACTTTAATAGTGTCTCTGCCTCTGTCTCTTTCTTTCCCTTACCAACTGTTTCTATCTCTGAACTTTCGTGCTATTTGAAGTTTTTCCACAACTAATACTTCATACTGACTAGAATCCCAGTCACAATGCATGTCTTTAGGGGAGAACTGAAAGAACGTATTATTTTTATTTTTTAAATGCTCAGCATCTCAGATATAAAATCACTTAAAAAAAAAAAATGTTTCTGTCCTTCAAAACTCAAGGGAGTTAAATACAACAAAATGACTCCCAAATACTTAGGATCAAGCAAAGATGAAATGAGTACACACATATACTATCTCTCTTTTCCATTTAATGAACAGATAACTATAGAACCACTCACTGATTTCAACAGCAGGCTTTTTATTGTGGCAGACGTGTATGGACCCTGGGGCATTCTGAAACTGTCAAAACTCCTAAACACTTTAGTCTCCACAGGCTGCTTTGAAAGCCCATCACTCTCTCTTACATAGACAAAGACTTGGGGCCACTAATAAATAATATATCAAAACTATGTAAGAGAAGAATATGCCAAGAGACAAGGCAAGCAGAAGTATCTTCGAGATGTTATTATATCATCACACGAAGACCTAAGGCTCTCTGAAGGACATTGTTTTTTTTTATAATGATACTTTGTCAAAAAAAAAAAAAAAAAAAAGTTGTTCAATTAGAGCTGATATTCATCCACATATAAAAATGAGCATGCAGTACACTGTGTCAGCCCTATGAACAAAATTACAAAGAACCCAAGAAGATTCCTATTGGTTTTATTTTCCTCTAAGATGATGAAATTTTTCATCTTACCATATAAACCTTTATCAGGATCCTGATTTTGTATTATGAGTAATATGTTTCTGCTAGCTGATTAGATAAAACCCACACAACTTAGGAAACTTGAAAGGACTACAGATAATTTCCATTCTCCAGACCCCTTCATTATTTCCCCAGAACTTAATGCAATTCCAAGCCTTACAAAACTACCCAGTTCTTCATGGTTTGGCACTCTTTTCAGTCTCAAATGAATGCTAGCAGCCAAAATATTTCCTACTGTTTGCATTTTAATGTTTGGCTTAAAAAGCAAACAAACAAACAAAAACCTTTTCCTTTCTATTTAAGCTTAAGAGAATTAAATATTCAGGCAACCTTTCCTTTTCTCTAGACTCAATTTTTCATTCTCATCCAATATAATGAAAACAGTTCATTTTTAATTCTCTTCCTTGGAAATCTATATGAGAAAATTTCTGATTCTGCAAAGATGGCACAGCTAGCCCATCCTCCCATGCAACATATGTCTCTGTAAGATCCTACAGTCAAAAAATCCTTTCCTTTCCTGCCAAGCCAGGCATTATCACCATGCCCAAGGGGTGTAGTTCTCCTTCATTTTCATTTCAGCCGAATTAGACATATCTAGTAATTTTTTTCCAAGTTCTTCCAGAAGCTACAAGAAAGCTAAGTGGGTGAAAAAGATGCCTGGAGGGGTTTTGAAGATGAAATAATATTTTATTTTAAAAGATTTTATTTATTTATTTATTTATTTATTTGGACAGGTAGGTATAAGACAAACACATAAGCTAGTAAAAATACTCAACTCCCTGTAATCAACATTCACTATGGTTTTACCCTTCTCATTATCGCAACTATTATTTGTTGCACTCTGTATTTCTTATTTCTAAGCTTTATTCTTGACTTTACTTTCTTCTCAGACTCTTCTTATGTTTGCTTATGCAAATTAAATTATACATTAAGATGGAAGGAGTGCTAAACAGGTTAAGGAGACAGTGTTTCAATATTACAAAGTATTGTACACAATTACATGCTGTAGTTGTCCTTGTAGACAGAAAAATGTGCACCTGGAAAACAGCATCGTGATAAAAAACAAACAAATAACAACAAAACAAAACAAAACAAAACAAACAAAAACAAAACAAACAAAAAAAAACACCACCGAGAAAAAATAAAAAATTCTAAACAAAACTGTATGTGTTTATATGTATTGCCTACAGTGAAAATCAGGAGCAATCTCTGTGTCACATGTCTAACAAGTCTAAAACCATGTGAACAGTCCACTCTAAATTTTTCTAATTACACTACATACATATTGATATAACTGAATATACAACTAATGACCACCAAAATCTTATGTGACATTTGGTTACTGTGTATCACTCTTCCCATGTTTGTAACACTAGCATGTAATTAACATTTGCGTACCATTTAAAAACTGTTTGAGTCACATTCTCTAAAATTTAAGTAAAGCTTTTACTATGATTTAAGTATAGCTTAGTATGTGAACTAAACTATTTCTGATTGCAGAATAGGTGACGTATTTGTCTCAACAAAAACTGAACTGATAACTTCTAATAATTAGGAAAAGCAGGATTCTGTGTTTTAGAAAATATAACTTTCTTGAACAATTTGGCATGGAATGTATCCAATTTATACTGTGTCATTCTCACTACAAGGGAGTTCTTAGACTCTCATCTCCTATCTCAAGTTGAACCAAACTTAGTATTATCTCTGAAAATTGTAACTGACTGAAGTTAAATGTCCACTAACCATGTTAGCTTTCACAGTTTCCTTCAAAATATCCCTGTCATTATGCCTTTATTGCATTTGTAGATAAGTATTCCAGCATTGACTTACGTGACAGTTTTCTTGGTAACAGACTGAATTACATCACCTTCCAAACTACCCTATGCATCCTAAAGATTTCCCAGCCCTACCTGGCTAAAATCTTTGAAGTAAGGTATGGAGAAATAATTGTGCAATCTCTTCTTACAAACCTCCAGTGAAAGATATTCTACTACTCTGTAGGATGTTTAAGCTTAACAACTCTTGCAGTTAGAAAGTTCTCCTTAATATCCTCTTAACTGCAAAGCAAGCTAATTAACCAGCTATTTAACCACTCTTCATCCAAAAACATTTAATAATTCATATTTTACAGCCTGAGATATGTATCAGGGTAAGAATACTAAACAGGGCAGTGGGATGTCTTATTGCTTATAGTAAAGACAAATGTCACTTAAGCCAATTTCACTTGCATATTTTATCTCTTAAGATTTATATAATTCAGACTGACAACAATTCTGCTGTAAGTCATGCTGTGTAAGATGCACTATTAATTTATGTAGAGAATGTGTATATGATTACAGCTATACATCGAATATACAGTTTTTACTATCCAATTAACTACAAGAAAGACTACGCAATACTTATTTATACAAAAATGAGTGATACTTGAGATTAGTTGAGTTCCCCTTCTTTTTAACAGGGAGAAATGGGGAAAGTATTCCATTAAAGACTTTCATTAAAGACCTTACTAGGAACAAAATCTTCAATAAGCAAAAATATATAAATTCTTCTAAGACCAAAGTAAGCAGAAGAAATAAAGTACTCAGGAGGGTCAGCAGCTGAACAGGAAACAGATCCAGAAGCAGGTTTTGAGCTGTCAGTTCAATAGCCACAGAGAGTGCCAGAAAACAGATGCTGCTTTCATGGCCTGATATCCTTAGCCCAATTTACCCAAAGTTGTGTCACTGACCTTGTGACTTTAAAAAGTGTCAGTAAATGCTCAAAAAAACTTTGCATTCTCAAATGTAAAATAGTACATTTTCCTTCCTGGCATCTACAATCACACACAAATTATTTGTTAGCTGAGAGTGTTGTACACCATCGTCAACTCATTAATTATAGTCGTAAGTGTGAATATCTGAAATAAAGTGAAAGCTAAAATTTTAAAGTGTTGTGGGAAGGAGGAAAACTTCAAATTTATGATGTTTGCTTATTGCCAAAGGTAGTTCCACATCTACACTAAATCTCAGGAGACATCCTGGAGGAAAGTAAATGTTCAGAATTCAGCTTGGAACTTTGTTCTCATTTTGAACCTGCTTTGCATAACCACTGATGTTGCTTCTTCTCACCGGCCCAGCCCTGAAAAGGTTTATGTACAAGTTCACCTTTACACATGTGAATAGTGCCATCAAATTAGCACCTTCAATGTTACACTTACACAGTTTAGCAGGACTGACCCATAACAACGTGAAAAAATAAAAATAAATAAATAAATAATGATAAATTGTAATGTTGCTATCTTTAGCATGGAATTAAACATTAATTTTGTGATGTACACCCAGAGTACTTATGCCTCATTACTTTCTGAAAAAAAAAAAAAAATATTATCATAGCTTTATACAACTCTAGAAATAACTGAAATAGACTATCATTTATTCAAATGATATAAATAAATACAAATCTATAAACACGTAAAGAGTTTGAAGAAAGTGAAAGAAAATAAGTATTATTTATTTCATAGTGAAAAATGAGTATGTTCTAGAAAATGATCAGATAGCAGTTTCAAAGGCAGTACTTCAAAGAAAATACTTTTTCATGCTTCGCACTTAATTATTATTTGCAGAACACTTTGTCACAAAAGTTCAATAATAGGTTCAAAGGTTATCTCTGGTTTTGACTATTAAACATAACAGTGTGGATGCAATTTCTATATCCTAAAATTTGTACACCATTAATTCCAGAAAACTGAGTTAGCATTCCAAGGGAAGAATCACTCACATATATATTTTACCTTTTCTTTATTCTTTGCTCATCTGCTACTGAAAAATGTCACAGAGAGGATATCCAGACAGACTTTTAATCTGGTCTGTATGATTAATTCTCATATTCTAATATTTACATTTCCCACTCCTGCTTAACAAATTAAGTGATCTAAGTCCATGAACAGGTCACAAACACTATTAATCGTAGTCACATGGCATACTGTTCTTTTGATGTTTCTTTTTTTAATGCATAAACTCTTACAAGGCCAATCTCTTAGACAATCAAGAGTGTACTGTCTATATTAATATTTAAAACAGCATCTAATAAAACACAGCATAGATCATATGTAGTATGAGATGTCAACTAGTAGTGATGATACTCCAACCCTACTGATCTATTACTGATAACTCTATTTGAATATAGAAATGATTGTTTAAAAGCAGCGTTAAATACTCTAATTTATAAATTCTAGTTGACATTAATCTCAGCTGTTGGTATATAGCATTTCAGAAATCGTGTTCCCAAAGAATTAAAAAAATACTTTTTTTGTTGTTGTTGTTGTTGTCTTAAAAGTTTTATTTACATACAATTTGTATGAGATTAATACATTCAAGAATATTCAATGACTTCTATGTAGTTTGCATGACCGTTTTATTACTACTACTTGCCTTCCATGGGCAATTCACCTTCTTTCCTAAAATGCAGATCAAGTTAGGATTAGTGCACTGTTATGTGGTCAGTATGCTAATTTCTATATGAGAAATGAAAATATTAGATAGAGTAGAAGAAACATAATAATTCTGACTAGTTTATTACACTTAAAATATTACAAGCACCAAAAAGTATTTTGAGTAACTACAGTTACTCAAAATATACAGACAAGCAGGAAGCATACAGAAATGCAGTCTATTTTACCTCAGGTTGAAAATAAACTTTTTAAAATGGCTTTTTTTTTTTTTTTTTTTTTCTATTTCAGCAGTCAGCTCCCTGTAATCACAGTGGCTTTTAAACACTCGAAATTTTTAGTACAAAAAACTGATTAAGGTCATTAACCCAAACAGCACATACAATATCCTACATTTGACATTATATATGTATCTTGTGTATTGCATTATTTTTATCTAATATATATTATATATTATTTGTTAAGTATACTATTTTCTAATATAAGTTTTATATATATATAACTTTTTTACTTAAAACCCACCACATACTTGCACTTGTAGGGAAGAATAAAATCTAATTAGAATTAGAGCAATGACACATTCAGTTGACTACTAGCAGTTATGACATTAAATCAATCAGAAGATATATCTGAAATTGTTCTAGACTTGGAAATAGCATGGTCAATTCAAACAGTACTGATGCATAATAGTTTTTTTGTGTTTTTTTTTTTGTTTGTTTGTTTTTTAAGTACTCGTTATATTTGTGTATGCTGAAGCTTAAATGAATAAATACAGGATTTCAGGTGAACAAATTATCCTTGAGGAGAAGAAAAGATTTCTTTAAGTCATCTTACATTGCTTATGGTCTTGGATTGGATTAAAAGAAATAAAAGAAATACAGAAGCTATTTCTTCTATGTATGCATGCTTTTTGTATAAGAAAATATTTTTTTTTTTTTAAAAAAAAACACTTGTTCAATGTTTTTCAGCATTTCATAGATCATCAGTGAAAATTAGTCTTACATGTCAGTCATTACATCTTAACTCCAACTTACATATAAGCAGTTGACTTCATTATTTGAGGCTTTCTCTCTGGTGTGAATTTAATTACTTGTGAAAAAAGGGTTTCCTTTCTTCTCAGTCCCTGGTCAGTAGGACAAACTACACTGCATTTGCTTAGTGTAAATAAGACAACACATCAAATATTTCTGTTTTATTATTACAGATGATGAACGAATTTGCATTTTATTCTATGTGAAGTCATTCCACAGAGTTTGACACTGTTTAGGTCAGAACAATGTTCATGGACAAATCAGATGGAAAAGAGACTTGAAACTCAAAAGGGCACCTAGTACCCTAGGGTACCTAACTGTAGCTCATTTTTATCACTTTGGAAACAATTTGAAATTTTATCACTGTTGTGAGTTCTGAAAACAAAGAAGCCACCATACAGCTGCATGAAATTGTAAATGTTGATTTATGGCACTCACCCTAGGCAGTGGCATACTCAAAAAAAAAAAAAAAAAAGAAAAAAAAAAAGAAAGAAAGAAGAAGAAGAAAAAAACAAAACACTGTCATCTTGTCATCCACTAATGGACATACCACAGCTTAATGGATATTGTTAAGAACTGTATGTCTTCCTCATTTGTGCTACCGTCCTGAAAAAAAGCTCACTCTTCACTAAGGAAAGAATGAATGATACTTTTTTTTTGGCATAACTAGCATGTTTGCAGTGCACAGAGTTCTTTCTTAAATGTCTACACCTTTCAATTCTATACTATTGAAATCTGACATGTTTTATTGGTCAGGATGTACTTGGTCATGTTCTTTAAAAGCTACTATTTATAAAATTATAATACATTTGAGAAAATGTCTCCATTTAACATTCAAAAAATAGCATTTGTTCTGATAAAATCTCCAGTGTCTGTTTCTTCCATAAGAATAATAGAGTAATAGAGTAAAATATTTCCACACAAATATGTCATGGTCTTGTTTTATTTTGACAGACCTTTATCTGAGCAATATCAAAAGTAGAGTGTGCTTCCTTTGTAAATAAACTAATTCATATGACTTTTATTTTTTCCTTGCTTCTTTAGTGTAACAGTGTCATCAGATGCTAATAGTGACCATAAGATATCACTATCCTATACCCTGGGTATCAGCTCTATGACACATCTCATTCAAATCATTATATAAATTAATATAATTTTTATCTGGGTAACAGTAAAGCTGTTGAATATATGCTTCACCAGCATGATTTCTCTCTCAATTTCAACATTCAACAATGCTTATGTGTTTTTGAACTTGTGTTTTTAATTCTGCTTGTCTCTATGTTCTCTCAAAAAATTTTGGACGGCAATCACTTTCCATATGAAGACTACACGATACACAAGTCATGCCTGGAGAGGTATACTTTAATAATTCTTCCCATGAAGCTTTGCATTTTCAGGTGAAGATATAGACAAATCAGCTACACATAACCTGAAGGGTTTCCACACATGCAAACAACAAAGCATATAAGCATAGAATAAGTAGAAATGGTAACTTGTTGTTTACATGTCATCAACATGACAGAGGAGAAAATATGGTTAGTTGCACAGATATCAACCAGTTGTGTATAGATAAAAATCATACTTACAGTAAACCATGTCAGTAATTTCTTATACTTCTATATATGACCAGGCTGTATATGGAAGAAATGCAGAATAACAACTTGCATACCTAGTTGTGGAACTGTACAGCTTTTAAGAAGAGTTAGAAAACACAAATATTAAATAGTATTTTTTCTTCTCTTCCCTTCCTTTTCATTTCTTGAAGTGCATGGCTAATAATCTTTTATTTAGCACTCAGGATAAAGGAAAAGATAAGAAATCTTGGCCAGGAATGACATTGAAGAGTACTGAGAAGATTTGTTGGTCACAAAGGTGATCTTCCTTTAAAGACATAATAAACTGTTCCAGATGTACTGGTGGATCACTTTTCTAACCAAAATCAAGTAATAAAGGAAGCAAGGAAGATTATTTGTTGGACTGTAACACCAGAGAGAGTGTTGCAAATTAATCACAAGGAAAACCTAATTTTCCCAAGGGCTTCACTGAAAAGTTAGCATCCTTTGCTATTTGTTAAGTTCTGAGAACTTGGTGAGGAAATCTCATTAGAATACATATAATGAACCTTATATGATTGCATTTTCATTTACTGTCACTCAAAAGATTACTGTCAAACTCACAGTATTTCCAGTATAATCAGAAATGGGAGAAGGCTGAAACAGAACCTTATTTTTGAGATTAGTCTAAATCTCTCATACTCATTTATGTGCTCAAGAAGCTAAAGCTCATTCTCAGAAGGGAGACTGCATCTACCTGCTACATTTGTGAGCAGATGAAATTTCTTTCTAGACACGCTCTGAACAAATCAAAAGCAATAAGACTTTACAATGTCTGCCAGTGAATCTGTACTAATATGGCTGGTGACAGACAAATTATATTAGGTTACTCTGAGCACTGTGCTGATGCTGCTGGCTTAGGTCATTTTCTGGTAACTCAGAGTGTGAGTTCAGCAAATATTTATCTGCACAAAATGCAAGGAGTAAGAATAATTTACTTATTTCTTAAAGATGATGAAACATTATTGTATTTTTCAAAATGATTCTTATGCTGTATTTAGATACTTCTGAAAATTTTACGCTTAATCATGACTGTCCTTTGCTGCAGTCTATATTTTCTTTGGTTAGCACACATTTAAGATAGTAGACATGCACTATCACCTGCCATCTCTATCATAAAATCATAGAATCATGATTCCTACAACACCAGTTTAGTGACAAGCTATTCTCTGAGTAAAGGAATGTTCTTGATGAGTACCTTTAACTGGCCACCTTCCAGAAATTAGCTATACTGCTACTCTTTATAGCTTTATATAACTCTTGAGATCTATAAGAATGAGGACAAGAGTTTCACAATTAAAGCACCTTTGAAATCTCTATGATGGGTGTATATCAAGATGAGTGCATTGAAGCTAATCATCTCACCTTGAATTTGTGAATAAATTTTAAGAGAAACAAATGTTTGAATAAGCCAAAACTCTGAATCTCTAACAATAGTACGATGAGTAAACAGCAATGCTTTGACTGAATATTTTGTTTCATAAAGTGGCCAGTTGGAAATGGAGAAAGAAACAACAAAATGAAATGATGACAAGTGAGAAAAAAACTGATTTCAGTTATGACTGATAAACATTCAGCTTCATTAACATGAGTTTGATAGCAGTACCTTAATTTGCTCACATTTACCCTAAGCTGTAGTGCTACGTTTCCTCAGATGAAAAAAAAAAAAAAAAAAAAAACATTTCAGGGGATATATGTCATTGTTTCCCATATTTCACAACTTACTGACATTCTTGACACTGAACATTTATGTTGCCAGATAGAAGAATTTGTAAGGCTTCAAAGACATCTACATTATCTAGAGAGAAATCTTTTAACAGCTCTGTTTGCTGCTTCTCTGTATCTAATAACAGATATGTTCAAGTTTGACTAAAAGATTGTTTGAAGAAAACATGTAATGCAACAGTACTGCCTGCTATCAACAATATTCTATATTATACATATCCTGCAGGAAAAATAAAATTAAAAAAAAAAATATGCATTTTCTAAAGCAAATCAGACTAAATGTGATATAATTTTTCACATCAAGTTTACTTATTTAACCTCTAAGTTTACCAGTATCTTTGTAAATAACATTAACTAAACTAAAGTTCTTATGATTTACACAAACTTAGATTGCAGTCCTGCCAATTCCCATTTCTGTATATATAATTTTTAATCTTTTTGAGTCCTTCGATGACAAAGATCTTATGCCTGAGGGTACAATGATGGTGATTCTCACCTTCAATACTGAGCCAGGACCCAAGGCTATTAAACAAAACAGCATGCCTGCAAGAGACTCACAAAATCTTTAAAAGACAGCCACTATTCCTGATGACTTTACAAGATTTAGATTTCAAACTGTCACAGGGGACATATTTGAAGGAGGAAATATTGCATTAGCAAATCACTCTGTTTTTTTTTTTGTGCTTTATAACATTGGATTCCATATCTAAATTAAAGTTAATTAGCTGAATCCATGGACCTGGCATGTATTTGAACTCAAGTCTTTATAAAGCAAAGTTGTTTGTTTGTTTTATATACAACAGATAATTATTTGTAGAACTCATAGCCCAGGAAGTTATATGAACTAAAATTTCAAGTTAGTCCAAAATGAGATTAGGAAAAATCATAGAAAAAAAAACATTCTCTGTGGTTCCCTACTGACTGTTAAAGATATTAGTCCAGTTACAGATCAAGATGAGTTCTCCAGCCAGGGATAGTACATCAGAGGAAATATCACATTAAATACATCCTGTACACAAGAACTTGTCCCCACTAGGGACCACAGTAAAAAACACATTATAAGACAATGTATCTCTTTGATCTAAATATAATTACACAATATTTTAAATTCCAAAATGAATGCTCTTTCTCTCTTTATGCAAAAGTGTGTCTAATCATACTGTTTATCTTCAATATTAGGAAAGTGATTCAGTGATTATCAGATACTCAGAAATGGCGATTAACAGTTTGCATGCCATATTCTATCCACCTCAGTTCATAAGGCTTAAGAATCACTTAGCATTCAGAAAGCGGGGTTTCTTTGTTACAGAAAGTTAATGTCACTTGGTGGAATTCATCCTGAGCGAAATTCATCCAATCCATATGGCAAGCATACATTTAAGGCTTCAGGACTAAAACTTAATTACAGTGAAATCTATGACAAAACTGCCAATACCTTATTAAGTTTACAGTATAGGAGAGCACACTAGCACATACACGGGCCTGCCTCCGAGTTCACAAGGGAGCAGGAGGACTAGGCTGCTTCCCAAGGGAAGGCAAGCTGGGTGCCAAGGGTGTATAGGGTCAGCTATAATGTTACATAGAATAGATATCTGCTTCTTAGGGTAAACTCCAAAATAGACTTCTAAAAACAGTTTAAAAATTGTTCTTAGAGAAGAAACTGCTTCTAAATGAAGAACCAAGTCAGGAAAGGCTTAAATTGCTTGTTAAAAGCAATTTAATTCTGACTGGTCAGAAACAGTCAGCAGATTCATAAAATTAATATATTCTAATTGTAATTAAACACTGAATTGATTCTTATTTCCAGAGATTCTCCTGGTTTTGGGGAATAAATATTTTTTCCCCTTTCTAACATTCATGCTGTTATGATAAATGATACTGCTTTTAGGTGCTTTCTTGCAGTTTTGCTCCTTTCTTTTAAACAAGACAAACTGAGTTTTATAAAGAAAATATCTGTGTATTCATTTTAACACTGATGTTGTCTCAACAATGTCTGGGAGAATGGTCCTTTCAGGAAAGCAATAGAAAGCACAACAGAATTTTAAATCAGATTTTATGACCCCAACACTCAGATCATTAACTATCATTCGTCCTTGGGTAAGGAATTTCTTAGAAGCACTAACCATTAACACTTCACCATCCTCACCTTACTAAAATTAAATAGCATTGCATACACACAAAATTAAAATCAGTATTTTTCCATCAAAAACTATCAACATGATGCATCTCATCTGAAACTCTAAGCTCTAAGGGTACATTCTTCCAAGGAAAACATTTTTGTAATATCTTTCTCATTCCCACAAATTTATCTCTCTCTGTAAATTAAATTGAAAGATGTTATGCTTCATTCAAGACAAATCTAAATGAGTATAAATTGTGACTCTTCATTTAAAAAGGTTTGAAGTTTACTTTGACTTCTTAGAAAGAAATGGTAGTACAGCGAGTTTTGAATCCAAAGAGAAAATACTGACAAGCAGGACTGAAACGCATGAGTGGGAAAACTAGAATATGAAGAGCCCAAAAATAAGGAAAGGAAAACAAAGCCTAGAAGTACAATAAATATATTAGAACAGAGAATACAAAATAAAAGATAAGTCTATTAAGAAGACAGAATGAGATTCAACAAAGTGATTTTTTTCCATTACCACACACACCATTAGCACATCACCAGTGCACCACTGAAGACTTGCAACAGAACCCATTTGCTGACGTATCTTTTTGGAGAAGAATGCATTTCTTACAGAATACAGAGAAGGGTTCACAGGCATCAAAAATGGTATATACATTTTAATACTGCTTCAAAATCCTATAATGGTTCAACCCATCCATCCCTATGTAAAAAAAATAAAAATAAAAAAATACAGAGATTAGTGGATCTGCTAGAACTGGCTGTCAGAAAAAAATCTGTGTTGGGATTATAAATAGGACAAGTGTACTAAATTAATCCATTAATGTTGCTTGCTTGGAGTTAGAACAGGATCATAACTAGGACACGTCTGCATTTCACAGAGATCCCTCAGCAAGTGCTGACCCAGGCTGCTATGGCCACACAAAGGGGGTAGCTCTTGCACTGAGAACATGAGTCCAAGGCCAGCACTCTCTGTTTTTGCAATAAGCAGACTTTGGCTCAGCAAGACAACATAACCACAGAAGAGGAAGTACTGTGCCTGTGCAACAGTCCTTGATTTGGGAGTGACAGAATTCTTCAACAGCCATACACCAAGTCTGAGTAAGCTCCAGACAGGAATCTGAAAGTAGAAATACATGCAAAGGAGACTCTGCAAGAACTAACTCTGTTGTTTGTACACAGTATTGCACTTTTCTTTCAGTACATTACCTGCTTGGATGGTTTTTGCACAGAAAAATGGGCATTTTCCATTGTTTAAAGTGTGAACAATGGTATGAATGCATGTCTTCTGCTTTCACTTGCAGTGGACTACAACAGCTCTGAAAAGAAATGCTTGGAAGTTTTGTGGGAAGTATCTAATTATACTTGAAATTAAAGCTGTGGGAAGTCTTAAATGTGTATTTTTTCAGGTTTAGAGCTTTTCTCCTAGCTCTCTGAGAAAAAAAAAATAAAATATGTTCTGTCTCTTGTCAAAGAAGAAATGTACACGTAGAGCTTAAAAACATATTACACTAAGAATTTAAGAACTGTATGAGGATCTTTGGGACAAGCTGAAAAAATCTCTGCTAAAGAGACTACCACAGGAATATGGATGTATTTTGCAGAAAAAGCTTTCTGTAAAACAACTACTTTGTTCAATGTACTTATTGGACAAAATATATTAGGCATTCCTACCATCATGTGTTGGTGGCAAAACAACACATCACTGAGCACATTAGTCCCAACTGTAAATCACTGCTGCATGAGTAACTAGTAAAAAATAGTGTACAGAACAGTTAATCTGTACCAGCTGTAGCTTTTTTCTTGATGAGAATATTTTGTTAATAAAACATACATTCATGCCGTGTATTTACAAATTTGTCTACATGATGATTAGTAGCCTGTAGATTCTATTCTTTACCAAATGAAAATTTTTGTTAAATACAAAATTGAATGAAAGTATTTGCACAACATATGAAAAAACAAACAAACAAACAAACAAAAAACCTAGTTTTTCTAGTCTTTCAGGAAGCAGCAGATTTGACTTCCCTGCCAGGAACAAGCTGTGGGACTTATCAAATTTCTCGGTAAGTTACACTGGACTCTCCTTCTTTTATCATCTGCCAGTGCTAGAATATATTATAAAACCTTCAGAACCTCTTGAATAAAGCAAGTATCATTTTCTACTTAATCAGCAGTTCCTATTCAAAAGATATAATGAAACATCAGGAAGCAAGAGGTTTGACAGCTAAAAATGTACCCACTGTTTTATGTTATGTTGGACACAGAATTTAGTGTATGCATAAATGCACAAACGAATGCACAAAATACTGTACTACCTGTTTAACCATCTGAAACTTGTACAGTTATACACATGTATTAAAAAGGAAATAGCTCCTTGTGTGCTCAGTTGTCTGTTCTGTCTGTTCTGAGATTTGTCACAGAAGAAAGCATCTTTCACTGAGTGTAAACTAGGAAATGGATTTGCAAGCAGAATTTTTAAATCCTTGATCAAATATATATTGAAATGACATTCCATTTTGCGATATTTTTGTGATATCCAGATCCTCTTAGAGATCATGAAACTAATAGTCCCTTCTTTTACCTTTACCTTATCAGAAGGGCAGAATAAATGTCAAACAGCACTTTCAACCCACTGCATTTTGGTTAGTCTTTAGGTATATTTACTGGTACATGTCAAGAAGTTCAAATAGAAAAATTAGCTATTATTGTAACTATTACTTAGATAATCTTTGCATTGCATTAGCACAACTCCCAGTTAGGTCTCGGGGATCTCTTTTAGAAACAGCAGAATTAGCACATGTACCACTGCCTACTCCAATCTTTGTCTTAGGCTCCATCAGCAGAACTTCAAGGTAGTTTTTCCATCTCTGCATTCAGTATGGCATTAGCTTCTCCTCACACTCCATGTAGGGATGCCAGCTAGTACCAACTGGGATTATTTTCTTCTAGTACAAACTCAAATTGGAAGCTGACTGAGTTTGACAACTTGGCTCTCCATTGTGCAAAAATTCGTGCTTGGCAACCTCAGGTTTTAAGTAAGTGGGATACAGTTGAAGCCTAGACAAAAAGGACCCAATTTTCTGTCAACTACTACCCATCCACAAATTCATCTGAAATCTGTCATTTTACAACCTCTTATTATTACCTGTCATTAATTAACGAGAGAAATAGGGATATGAGCCATATTAGAATAAAAATTTTCTCCTAATGTTAACTCAATATTAAATCAATTTACAGTGTTTTGCTTTTCAAGTAATTTGGCTACAGTCAGTCGATATTTGACAAATGTCCAGTTCTCTGTAGCACTGCTTTTGGAATTTACCTGTTTTAATGACAGAGACACTTCCTTTATTCTGTACACTTCCCATTGCTTTCAGCTTTGCTAGGCAAGGAGGTATGTTAAATAACACACTTATGCTATGACCCTCAATACAGCATAGGCTTCCATCTAATTAATGACAATAGGCAACTGCCAGGATCAGAGAACTGAATCTAAATTTGGTAGAGTCCCCAGATAGTCTTTGCAGCCTGCCATTGTTTCTGTAATGGACTGAGGCAGCATTGGGTCTCCTCAGCTCAGAAGTGCAGAGATATTTTGAGTTTTGTGGCTTTTACTGTCAGAGATGATTAGGTGCCAGTACAGCTAGAGAGGAGAGGAGACAACAGATTTTTTCCTGCAAATAAAAGTCAGAAACTACTGTGCAGCTGATATCTGCAACTGATTAAAAGAATCAATGTAAGAATCTAATAGATTTTTATAATCTTTGTAAAAAATAATATATACATATATACATTTTATTAATTACTCAGCTTATGCTTGGGTCTTCTAACCCTTGGTGGGGGAGAAAAGAAGAATAGAAAAACTTTACAATCTCAAATCAGTTAATACTCAGAGAAGCTTAGGCCTGTGTTTGGTCAGCCAGAATGGCTGAACAGGCAACAGCTGCTCATCTGTGTTGGGAGTCTCAGGACAGATTTAATTAACTTTTTTTTTTTTTTTTCTTTTTTCCTAATTGCTTCTAGACTACCTACTGTGTCATCTGAACAATGAAATTTTTCTCTTCAAGCAGCCCATAATGTAAAAAGTCGGTGAATAACAACTTCATATGTATAATGAAATAATTATTTTTTATGAAATTAATGAAGTATTTCTTTGTTTAATGAGGAATTCCTTTTCCCTGGATTTAATAGGTATGGGAAATGAGTAGAAAAAGATACAGTAAAAAATATGGTGTTAACTTTGTTGTGTGACTTTTTTAGAAGAATACCTATTAGCATACCACTTATTTGCCCAGAGAGATGACTGGTTTTTAAAGATTACCTTTTCCTTTTATCCCTTTTAATTTTTTTCCCTTTTTTATTTTTTTAATCCTTTTTTCCTCCTTTTTTCCTTTTTCCTCCTTTATCCTCTCTTCACCTTAGTGTTCTGTCCCATTTCTCTCCCCTCTTCTCTCCTGTTTCTTTCCCTCTCTTCTCCTCTTCCTCCCATCTCTTCTTTCAGCTTTTTGTTCCTCTCCTCTTTCCTCTCCCTCTAGCCCATAAGCACTTGAAATTTTCCTGTGTATTCAGAATCTTTAAGATATTTAGGAAACAAACAAGTTTTTAATATGTTTGTTTGTTTTAAGATGTAAGCACTCACCTGAGATAAAATTGCAAATAAATAACATTAAGACTTTATTTTTAGAATAACAGAGCACTATGATATCTGCAGTAAAGGAATACATTCAAAACAAGCTCTCACATAGTAGTAAAGAATGGAAAGATTAAGCATCTGGTAGTAAACCACATATAAGGTATGGAGGAAAAACAAATTGTGAATGTTATGTCACAAAAAATATACTTTGGGTCTGAAAGTAACAGAAATGGGTATGTTATTCGCAAATCTACTGGTGTGAATTATCCACCACATATTCTAGGAAATATTTTTTCTATTTTTTTTCCAGATACCGTCAATTTCATATATATGTATATATGTATATTCACTATATATATATAATGTAAACAAATAGATAACCTCCAATTTGTTTGGCTTTTCCAGAACCAAATAGCTAAAAGACACCAAGAATGCTGATGGCTGTTTCTAAAAATTTCTACTATTTTTCTGGATTACATCATTTATAGTTGATTTCAAATGTTATTTTAACTCACATTTTTGGAACAGAACTATTCAGTGTTATATACAAATAACATACAGCTATATTGGAAAGCAAATACGTTGTTGTGTACTAACAGATTTTGCTGAAAAGCTTATATTTTGCAAATTTTGCAGTATCTGTTGTGAATATATCACTGTCTAAACAAATTTAGTTCTTCAACTGAATATTACCATTAAAGAGGAAGATATTACTGTTATTAACCTGGGAGTCTGTGTGATTGTGCTTGGGAATATTTGCTTATACTCAATGTTTTTGGGTGCTAACAAAACAAAAATTTGGAATAACAATGACACTTAAATGAAAGGAAATAAGGGTGTATGACAGCACTCTCCAAAGCTACTTGTGATCTTTGTCTCTTTAAATACTGAAGTTTTCAGAGACAAAATCAACATAATAAAAATATTTTTTATTTCAAGGATAAGGGATAATTTTGACGGGAGAAAGAGTGTTCTTACTAATGGAAGTCCACGGTCCTACTCATCAAAACCCTGTCTTGGGGATTACCACACATAACACACATTGAATATGAAAGAAGGATAGAAATCATAGGGTACAGCTAAGCAGCTGTGAATCTGACATTGTTTTATAAGGTCATATATGATATGAGAGACCTCTTTTCTCTTTTGTCAGGAAAGAGGAAGAATAGAAGAAAAAGAAAGAGAATTAAAAAAAAAATCTATTCACCTATTGAAAAAGTAACCACCATTTTAATATTATTTTTAATAAAAATTAAAAAAAAAAAAAATCAGAGCCCAGTAGATGGATGAAGAGAATATGACTCCCACCCTTAAGGTATCTGGAGCTGATTTAGCTGTGGTGGAAGACAGAGAGCAACTACCTGAAGTACTTTATTTTGAAGTTCATTTCTGAAGTGCAGCCATGCTATAATACCTTTCTATTCCACCATGTTCCTGTCAACACTCTCTCACTCAGGTTGCCAGAGTGGGTGGGCGTATTGCCAATGCAGTCAGCTCTGAATCCCTTGAAAGCCTTTATGCCCTCTGGAGGGGGGGGGGGGATCTGTACTTTGATAATGTGATATTAGCATTGCTGCAGTTACAAAAAGAGCTGTAGAAAATACTTTAACCTCCACAATGCCATCCCACACTTTTCTTTGGGCAGTAGACACCATTTTGTGCACCCCACTGTCATGGGTCTACAGCTCCTCTTTGTGGATGACAACAGTGGCTGCAGCAGAAATAGTTTTCCAGCATTTTGCCTTGGCACCCATTCAGCTTGCCCCTCTGTTTAACACTGTAAGCAACCCAGAGTCTGTGTTCAGTGTTGAATTTAATCAGGGACATGGTTTTTACCTTCCATGCACTTATTACACTTCCAGAGGGCCCAAATACTTAAGCTTCTTCCAGAAACTCTGTGAGGTCCTTGTGGGTAGTTGGTAACAAAAATATTCCTTTGTGATCTGACTGTTCCTTGTAATTCTGTCTTTAAAAAAATATCCAGAAGAGCAAGAACAATCATATACTGTATATTTAAGTTAAAAAAAAAAAAAAAAAAAAAAAAGGCAGAAAAACGTTGCGTTAAACAATGTACTTGTACTTAATATATTTCATAGACCAACAGAGTTGCCATTTGGAGAATATTTATATGTCAAATGCACTTGCAATCAGGAGTGGTATTTTATACATTCCTCACATAAAGAAATGAACAAATTTCTCAGAAATTTTCACAGCACAGCTTCCAGTCACACTTACTCAGGGTTCTTTTGTTATTTTATCCAGACAGTACAACACAGCGCTTATTTCTGACTTTCTTTTTTGCATAGCACACTCTACACTCTATATGAATAGTTACTTTGCATCTAGCTTTCATCTGGTACTAATCCAATATTGCTAATGTCATTAGTGTCTGTCATTTAATTTTTTAGTCTGTTAATAGAATTGGAAATGAACATATGTGCAGAAACATTCAGAAGTGGAAGGTTTTATCTCAGTTAAAAGGTCAAATACTTGTAAATTTTTGTCAGAACTGAAGCAACACAAATACACTGCAGTGTCAGTGGTCCAGAAATACAGTGCATTTAGTGACTCAGGAAGGAGATCAAGGTTGTTCTTGAGCCTCAGCAGTGAAAAAAAAGCTGTAGTAGCTTGTAAAAATTATAGAATAAAAATTATCCACAATCAACAGTGTAGCATTCAGGTGTCCTGAGTAGGAAAAAAGGCTAAAGCTTCTTACTGAGGAAAATACATTGAGGCTTCAACATATGGACTGGTACAAGGTAAATTGGAAAAAAGATGTGGGAAAAATTTAAAAGGAGGAATTCTACTCTGGGTATGGGCAATGACTATTCCTGTCATGCCTGCATTGTTATCCATACTCCCATACTCCATACATGTAGTGATGGTTTATGTTCTTTTTTTTTTTTTTTTTTTTTTTTCTTGGAGGTATTTTGAGATTTTTATTAGAGATGTTTCAAATGGATGATAATCAACATTTAGGTCTTTAATCTCCAAATAATTTTAGCTTCTGCACATAATAAAAATATAACTAAGTGATTTGTCCAAGACAGAAACAGAAAGAAAGAATGTTATAGCATGAACTCTTACCTATCTTTACCTATGTGTACTTAGATCAATAGATTATAATAAAGCATGTGAAAAAGAATTTATGGAGTTAACATCATTGACACGGCATATCATCACAATCAGTAGTTTCATATTCCATTTTATATTCCATATTCATAAATGAACTGATAGAAATTGTTTAAAATGATACTTTTTAAATGGCAAGGCATAGCAATAAATTTAAGTATCTTGTTTCGTCTGGTTAGCAACTGACTGGAGACTAATTAATCCTTATTGGTTTACATTTAAATTGTACATTGTTGTTAATCGAACTACTGAAAATCTTTGCTATGTTTTCTATACTATGATTTATACCTCTCTCTGAAATATCTGGCAAAAATCACCTAGACAAAACAAAAGGTTTGCCTTACTTATGAACAGCTAAGCATTTTTGCTGTTAAAATTTAAGATGTCAAAACTCCACAGAGACTGTATTTCTGAAACTGGCATCCCACTGTTCAGTGACTACATCTTGTGTAGCCACATTCCACAAGTTTAAATTTTCTCCACCTTTACAAACAGAGTGCAAAGGTTGCAAAAAGATTGTAAAGATCTTAGCCCATATCTTAAGAAGCAATGTTCCTCAGCAGAATTCTACCGATATCCTAAGTATTTTTAATATAATGAATTTGGGATAATTATACTGACAACGCACAAGCGAATAACTACCAAATATGAGAAAAGATAATAAGTAAACTGGATTTCATTGAAGGCAGTTACTGCATGGAGAAGTACTGAGAAAGGAAACATTCCCATTCTGCATTTGGAGACAATTTCAGTTTTGGAAGTATGACAACTATTACATCACTCTTCTTTTGTTTTTGTTTTTGTTCATTTCTTCACACGTCATTTTGTTCTAAGCTACTGCTACGCCAAGACTTGAAAAGGTTTTACAGCTTAGCAACTGCCCACTCAGATGGAGACTGGTCCTGGAGACAGACTGAACCATATGCCCAAACTCCTCAAGCACTGCTCTGATTTGCTTTTATATTTGCTATGCTGATGAACTTGGCAATTCCAGAACTTCAGAACTTCCAGCACTAGAACTGCCATAGTCTCTGCATTGACAGTCTCCCTTACACCAATGGCAGATAAGGTGTATCTGCTATTACACCTAAAAGTAAGACTTTTGATGATCAATCAATCATCCTTTGGAATGAACACTGTTTTAAAACTCAGTCAGAGAGGATCCCTAAAATATTATTTTGAGACAATATGAAAGAATTTTTGTCACCGAGTATAACTAAGATGACTTATTATAGCAACAAATTAACTGACAAATTAACTGACAAAAAAAAAAAAAAAAGTCGAAGGAAAGAGAAAAGATTCCTGTCAGTTACATTTCACATCCAAGTTTTCATATTTTAATAGAATCCGGCTTAAAACAGAATGTTTATGGAGAATGTTTATGATTTTGTTATATTGATGCTCAGGCCTCTTCGAAGGATAGTTATCCTCATTTGGGACAATTCAGTTCTTAGAACATTCATCTAGGAATTAAACACATCAAGCCCCTCCATTATTGTGAATTGCAAACTGCACTCAGACTTGCTCCCAACTCCAGGCTTCTTAATTTATTTTTTTTAATTTATATATATATATATTATTTTTGTTTATTACACATTTAACATCTGCTAGATTAAATGCAATCCTGTAATCACGAGAGCAAATTATTTCTATAAATACTGGTTATTTTCCTTATTTTGCCTGTTGCACAATTAACCTCACAGTCTAGAAATCACTTGGCTGCTTTTCTTTAAATTCAGTTTAAATACAAAATTCTAGACACTTACACTCCTGCCATTTCACCAAGTATTAGGTATTTAGCCCTTTTTGACAGAGGTGCCATGTTTCTAGTGCACAAATTTAAAAATATCAGATGTGGTGATTTTACTCGGGTGGGCAGCCGAGCTCCACCACAACCACTCTCTCTCACTCCCCTTCCTCAAAGAGGAGTGGGGAGAAAATACGATGAAAGGGGCTCAAGGGTTGAGATAAGGATGAGGACATCACACAGTAATTATTGTGATGGGCAAAACAGACTCAGCATAGGGAGATAGTAAGATTTATTGCCTATTACTAACGAGCTAGAGAAGCGAGAAACAAAGGAAAGAAACTAAAAGCACCTTCCGCCCCCATCTGCCCTCTTCCACCTCCTCCCCTCGAGCAGCGCAGGGGAACAGGGGAATGGGGGTTATGGTCAGTCTATAGCACTTCTTTGCCACCGCTCCTTCTCAGTCACTCTGGTCCCCTGTGCTGTAGGGTCCCTTTGAGGAGGGGAGGAATGAGAGAGTGATTATGGTGGAGCTTTGCTGCCCACTCGAGTAAAACCACCACATCAGCCTTCGCCTTTTCTTAGCATTATGCAATGCCCTTGACAACAGAAATATCACTTGTCTTATAACTTACACCTTCTTGAATAGTTTGCCTTCTACTTTAATGCTTCTCTGACTGAGAGAATATTAATAACGGTTAATGTTCAAATGATGTGATCCACCAGCTGCAAACATGTAATTTTGTTTAAATAATAAACTAATTGAAGTTAGTTGAACTGTAGAAGCAATGGAATATGTGCAACGGTAGCTCCATTTATATTTTATTCCTATGGTAAACTCAATTAATCCATTTTCATTCCTTTGCTATCAAAAATAACTGCCTTTGCCTCTAAAAATAAAAATAAATAAGTACATGGAAAATAACTGCCAGTAAAGACCTTTTCCTCTAATAAACCACAGGAAGAAAGACCTTATATATAAACTCAAAATTATCAATTGATACTGGTGTTTACAGAGGCTGCACATGAAGGAATTCTGCATCAGAAGAATTGATTTTCTAGATTGAAATGACTGCTTCCAACAGGACCACTGACTTAATCAGGGAGTGCCTGCATAGGTAAAGTTTCAGCGACACTAAGAGATGGAAATACAACGGTGATAGGAACTATAAGAGATTGCTACAATTTAAGTATTGTTGCTTTTGTAGTTATACAGTTGCTCTAAAGCAGAAGTAAATTTAACTCATCCCACCATACTAGCATAGTTCAGGGCATCTGAACTCCAAAGAGCAGAGTACAGCTGCCACATTGCGTTGTGCTGGGCAGCACACAGGCAGACTAAAGAGGCCAGCCCTTGTCTAGGAAGGCCTATGGCTATTCCATTGTATGCCTTTTAGAACACGTGCATATTCTTTTCAGTATGATCACCTTCTGCAAACCATGTGGAAAGATTATTTTACAACAGGTGTTGGAGGTACACTAATCTGAACAGGATGTGGATTTGATTTACTTAACAGTCCCTACTAGCATAATTAATGTTATGCTTGAATATTGTTATCCTCACACTTAGCAATCAGTTTCTAAACAACTAATTTTGAAAATTATTTTGCAGAGGAGAAAACCTATAACTGGTTGAGGAATTCAAGAATCCTGTGGAGATGAAGAGTATTCTACATTACCAAGAAATCTCATCCATATCAGAATAAACCCACAGTAGCCATATCCTGAATTTACAGAGTATACAGTACATCAGATTTTGAAGCTAGGAATGGCATTTAGCTAATTGTTTTATATGCTTTGTCAGGTATAGTTCCACCTGTAGCTTAACCAGAGTTAGCCTTGTTCAGGATTACTCTGTAAAACAAAGTCTTCACTTTACATCTTTAATCAGAGCAGAATATGCTTTCAAGTTTATTGGAACATATCAAAGCAGTCAATTCCAACATTGCCAATGCTATCACTGAATTCAGCACAATAGTGCTTGAAAATGTAGAAAATATACATGTGATTTCTGCTTTCTCAAATATTTCTTAATTCCCGTACTCCAGATATAGATTACACCTACATCAAAAAATCTTAGCTATACAGAAAAGGGAAAGAGGCAGATGCCCTATTAGTGAGCCATTAAGTGTAAATAATAAATACCATTTGCAGTGTATGACATTACTTTGATGGGTGTTTTTGATACCGAAGTGCTGATGCCAAAGGTGCTTCCAACTCAAAAGATGAAACAGGGTAGCAGGATAATGTTCACAAGATACATTTGTAGACAGTTGAATTGCACGTTGACAATAAATAAATAAATAAATGCATTTTGAATGGACAGGAAAGGTCACTTCTCATCATTGATATGTGTTCTCCAAGTGAAGATCTCAGTTTTTGTTGAGAACTCATTGACAAAAAGAGTGCAATTTTCTGTTTCTGTTTAGCTCCTGAGATAATTTTTCTCTACAATATAGGGATTACAAAATTCAGTTCTGACAAGCGTTATGTAACACATATCAGAGGTAGAGATAGTCTAATACCCCATTTACATACATTACAGACCTAAGATAATGGAATTAGATAAGAAAAAGACCATTTTCCATTTTGCTTATTAAGTTGGTATCTCTTCTATGAATGTAGCTGAACTAAGCTAAACAAACAGTGCACAAAAAAGGTAAAGACTAATGAAAACAATACTATCACACTAGTGTGTAGTCCAGTATTGCAGTGTCAGCTAGCCTTTGCACAGAGCTGGGTATCTCAAATCTCAAAAGGATATATCAAATTTAGGATCATTAGAGAAGGACAATTAAAAATTAAGATAATATGTTTTCTGTATAATGGACAAATTATAAGGAGGGTCTAAGAACACAGAATAATTTACAGAAGTTACATAGCTTATATATAATAGTTATATACCGATTCTCTCTTCTTACTTTTGTCTTAGAACACAAGAATCATAGAATCATAGAATATCTGAGTTGGAAGGGACCCACAAGGTTAAGTCCAACTCCTGGGTCCCCAAAGGACCACCCAAAAACTCAGACCAAAAAAAGAATAACAGGTATTCAATAAAAATGCAGTAACAAGGTGAAAGTATTGTATATAATGTGTAATTTATACTGTACGATTGCTACAAAATGTAAGAAGTGCCGTCAACATTTTTAGGAAGGACTGGCTATACTTGTGGGGAAAGAGGTATTAAACTTACATCTGTTGCTGTTTACTAACAACATTAAAACTTGTGCTTCTCAATTTAAATTCATGAACTAACTAGTAGATAGACAAACAAAACAAAACAAAACAAACTATCCAACTAGGACATGCTCTAGCAATCTTGTTTCACATCTATGTTATAACATAACAATGGAGTTTTCAACACCAGTATGCCTCGGATTCTACTTTCATTCATTAGACGATCTATTGTACTAAATTCCATTTTCAAAGTAAGTATGAAAAATACTTCCTGTTGGAAAATGCAGTACAAATGCCCATATATGTATATATATTAGCCTCAGTCATAATTTCTGTCTTGGAAATCTGACATCTCTTTTGGCAGTAGATAGTTGATGGTGGGAATTTCTAAAAATTTTCACCATCAGTATAGCACTGCTGACTTAGACAATGAAAATTTAACCATCTGGACTCCAAAATGTTGAAACATTTTATTTCAAGTGAAAGCACAAATATTTTGACATGGTAAAGTCACTTATTTTTACTGTTTTCTTTCTTTCTTTCTTTCTTTATTTATTTATTTTTTGCTGCTTCCCTTTAAGGACAGTGCAGTTAGAGGATTTATCATGTAGAACTTTGTTTTTGGTTTGTAAACTAATTTTGGTAAGTTTTTGTTTTTCATTGATTCTTTTTGTCACTAATACCTCCTCATCCGACATGAAGGGAAACACAATTCTTTTATCAGTTATGCAAAAAGTAACAAACAGAAGCAATCCATGCACATACATTTCACAAAAAAAAAAGAAAAAAAAAAAGAAAAAAAAAAGTGTTCACAGACATATTTTTCCTTCTTATGTAGTGCAATTCTTGGGTGTCCCATTGTCTTCCTAGATTGTAAGGGACATACAGAGATGTTTATATTCATCCATGGTAAACTGATAAAAATACAATTGTTTCTTTCTATTATTTATTTGCCGGTTTTATATGGCTAAATTGTTAAAGGCAGAAATAATATCTTTGCATATACTTGCAGAATATCTAGAGAAATGAATGAAAATTTTATTATATTATCCGAAAATAAAATACAATAAATTAGTTTTCAATAATATTATTGAGAATGTATTTAGCATTCTTGGAAAATAGATCTAAAATTCTTTTGGTATGCAAGAAAAGTCTTGTGAAAGAAAAAAAATGTGAAAAAAAAAGCTTTGAAAAATGAAATCTGCTTTTCTCAATTTTTCAAATTTCAAAGTTGTTTAGTTCACCTTCAATTAAAACATACATTGCATGCCTATGAGCAAACCTGCTTTCAACAAAGTATTTATAATGAAGAATCCTTCACTGCAATATATCCTGGAAATCTTAGACCATCTGGTTTCACAATAAACTTGTAGCTGATTATCTGCTTAAGAATTAATTAGGAATACATGTTAACTATTGTGATAGCAGAATTGTTGACATTTGTCTTATATGTCTTTTGAAAAGCAATCATTGTCCAAAACAGATTCCAAAATAGGATGAAGTAATGAAATAAGAGGCTGTCTTCGTTGGAATGATGATGAATTCTCCGTGTCTGAGAATGATCATTAAAAGCATTACATTGTAGTTTTCTGTGACTCAGGTATCAAAAATATGGCATTTGTGAAGCTCTTTCCCTTATCAGTGGCATCTCTCATCAACATGAGAAACATAATATACCTAACTGTAACTGACACCATAAATAAGGAAGAAAAAAATAGTAGCACAATGTAAACAAGAAAACTCAATGAGACTCAGCTGCTAAAGGATCACTGGAATGTATTTTTATTTTCTTGGTGCAGCCAAATCTCTTTTCACTTTTTCACATAGAATGAATGTTTGCAGTAGTTATATAATTGCCCTTAGAAATACATCAAACATGGAATTTTCTAAAAATTACTTATTGCATTAAAAGTTATTTGTTTTCTCCCACCATACTTTGCTTCTTTAAAGAAATGACTGAGTGAAGTTTGTATGAGTACAAATAATAAATTATTGTGACAAAGTAGATGATCAGACATCAGCTGTACTATTGTAACTGGCCACTTTCATATTCCTAGGCACTGTGTAAAAGGGAAGTAAAATGCCTGAACTTAGACTATCATTAGATTGCAATTTTTTGTTAATCTTCATAAAAATGTGTCTCAGTTGTACTGAATTATCTTTTGAAACTGGTAGAAAATGTTTAAACTCTCTCCTCTCCAAAATTTCTTGTTAATCTTCAAATAGATTCAGCTACAGGAAAACATTTGTGCTTTCTGGGGTGAGAAATGTTAAATGCTACAACTCATGCCTAAAATTTTGGCTATTTTAGACATGCATTAGAAAGAAGAATGCTGACATTTTATTGAAGCCTATATAGAGAATAACACAAAATGCAGGACAATGGAGAATCAAATTTTCTTTTGGTGGGCAGGGATGGAAAAGGGTGTGTTTTTTTTTCATCCTAAATTATGGTTCCTTAAACAGTGTTTACAGCCCCAGTCAATAAACCTACCATGCAAAGAAATTTTCTACCAATATATTTTGTAGTCAAGGATTGGAGAAAGCTCATAATAATATATAAATATGTAAATGTACATACACAAATTTATATTTACTTAATTCATATGTACTCATATGAATTTACTTTTATATACATATGAATTTACTTAATTCATATGTATATAAAACCACATTCAATATGGATTTATACACTTAAATCAGCTATATTAGCTGATCATCTATAGGATTTATATCAGCCTCAGCTAAAACAGCTATATGTTTTAAATGTCCCTAATTTGTCTACTCAAACAAGAATAATTGCACCATCATAAAACATTTTATCAATTCCTTCATAATGCCTACTCTTTGTGTGGTCAGTTGTCACACTTTATCTATGTTTTTATAGGTAAAGCTACAGTTTTACAGACCTCAGCTGTAATGTGTAGGATGCCTTAAACTGCCAAAGTCTACATTAATTAAGTTTATAAGATAAGGAATAAATTATGATCTGATAAAATATCATAAACTCTTACAAACATGAAAATGACTAAACATGATGTAGACAGATGGAGATATAGATATATATGCCAAGGAACACCTGCATTAATAGCCTTGCACATCAGGAAAAAAAAAAAAAAATCACTTAAGCAAATCTGACATTTTATAGGCTTACACAATAGTTGGTATAAAAGAGATTTGCCATTTTAAATAGATCTATGAATGACCATTAGTACTAACTGTCTTTCTCCCATCTATCTATAAAAGCAATTAGCTATGTTCTCTCTGGCAAGAAAAACAATACTGTCATGTCAAGGATTCCATTTAGAAGAGTTCCTCTATCTGATTTGTCATAACACAGCATTAGTGTTTTCCCTGGAAAAGCTATAGAGAGAGCAAGGAAAGAAAAAAAAAAATAAAAACAACAAAAAAAGGCAGTGATCAAGTTATACTTAATCTGCACAAGTGCAAATCCATTATTGTAAAATTATATTTCCCTTTCACCATCTTCCATCAAGTTGAGGGTATTTTAATCTGCAGTGTAGATGAAGGCATTTCTTGCCTTTTAACTGCTATTACCCAGTTTATGATCACGATTATTGTTGGAAGATGCTATTATAAAGATTAATTAGTAGTCAGAGCAAGAGAAGTACATATCTTACATTAACAATGTGTCAGATTCTAAGACTGAAGTTTTCAAATACAAAAATGATATTAGAAAACCAGAGGGCTTGATAGGTCAGGCAAGAATATGAAAATTTATTTTTTGTCATTAGGAATCTTTTGTGGTGGTATGTAAAAATGGTAATAAATCATTCCTCTTCTTCAGAACATCTTTCTTAAGTTTGTAAAAACTCTTTAAGTGCTAATTAGGTAAGAAACCATCAAAAATCAGATTAGGAACAATTAACACTCATTGCCATGGATAAGATAAAATAAAAGAAAGAAACATACTTGGCAACATACTTTTGCTGAGGTGTTTTACATGAAGTTAGTACACATCAAAGTACTTTAATGCATAAGAATTCAAAAATCCCAAAGTATATTTTTCCTTTTGTATAAATTAATCCTTATTCAAGCAGAGACGAGAAGTTCTTATGAATAGCTAAAGATATATGATGTTGTATGTCATTATTATTAGAAACAACAATCTCCTGAGTAAGCTCAAACTCTTGGCAGTATTATACAACTATAATTTACTACATGGCCTTGTCACAATTCGCACATCAGTGATCCCTAATAAAATTTCTCTGTTTATATTTTCTCTTCCAATTACCTTCCATTTCCTTTGCTACTTTGTGGGCTGATATTCTCAAATAAATTAAATAGCATTTCAAATAATTAGCTTTATTAAAAAGAAACTGCAGAATATTTAATTTGGAAAACCATATTGCTTTGGAAGCTGTTCTGTATCATCAAGAAATACATTTACACTTTCTGTATTTTGTGCAGAACCATATATCATGTAAAGCACCCATTTAGCATTTTATAGCTTTCATTTGCAGGCTCTTACCAGCCTGAAGTTCTTAGAATTCTTTATTCAAGTTCCTGTGTCTTCTAAATATAATCAAGTCATCCAAATTAATTAACATCTATAGGAATTTCATGTCCTCTGCAATTTTTCTAAGAAACTATTGAAGTATTGAGAGTGTTTGAAGCCTCCCTTCAGTTAAGCAGTTGAACAGAAGTCCAAAGAACAGATGAAAGGTGTCTTCATTGTATAATCGTTTACCAGGGGTTCAAGGCATTCTCACTTGAAAGTCCCAGAACTGGAAATCACTCATTCTCTGAACTATCTAACAAGCAGACCAAGAAATCACCTACATGAAGAATGGGATACATATACAAGTATATACATGGGAGTTGATCAAAATTTTACAATTTCTGTTTCCTGAGAAGTTCAAATATAAAGGTTTATTTCAATGTGAAATACAGTAATTTAAAGCTGCTCATTGAAACCAAACATAATTCCTCCCCAAACCCCACCATCATAAATTGAATTTATGGTGAAGCAGAGCGTGAAGCCAACTGTGGCTTCTATCTATCTGTCTCTTCTTAAAGGCTAGGTTTAACAGTGATAGTTGACTGTAATTGCATCAGAATCCTCATAGTCTGCAAATGAGACAAATTTCCCTGATAAATGCACCTGTGAAGACAACTGTAAATTTGTTAGTCTTCAAAGGGTGTTAGTCTTCAAAGGGTGAGTCTAAGCAATGGATGTAGCCTCACTCACTGCCCCGTCCCCAGATCTTTTTAACGATGAGAAAATAAGTAAGAACAATATTAGCTTTCTTCCTAAGAACAGTTACCTTCCTTCACTATTAACTCGCAGGATTAGATAGATCAACTATTCAGATAATACATTTTAAATTTATGATATTTTCTGTTATGAAGACAAAAAATTTGCATGAGAAAAAGAGAAGGCTTGCATCAACAAACTAGAGAAAGGTGCCACATCACATTATTTTAGAAGTTAATGTATTCTAAATAATAATAATAATAGTAATAATAATAATAATAATAACAATAGATTTTAGTACTCTTTCTCTTTTCGTATTATGTTTTGGTAGAATCCAAAGCATAGATTCTGAAGCATAGGTTAAGAGTAGATTCAGTAATTTAGGTTATTGTAGTTTTGTAGTTTCAAGATAACACTTATCCTACTTATGCTAAGAGATTTTTTTTTTTTTTTTACGCAGTTTAAGAATGCACTCCCAAATTATGAGTTCTCGATTTCATATAACAGCCTAAACATTAGAGGACTGAATTTTTGTAGACTAGAAAAAAAGACTTATTGGTGTTTGAAACCAACCCAAACTACCATAGGAATTTCCTGCCCCAATTTTTCAATAATAATTGCTTGTCACCAGGATGGGATTTCAATACAGCTGTACTATATATATATCCCGTTTTACCATTTCTCAGGGGGAATTAATTTCTGGGTTCATCTTGTGAGTTTATATGGAAGAAATATACTTGAATGGTTACAGAAAGTTGTCAATCATTCAAGTTCTGACAAAGCAAAAGGTTCAAATTACACTGTGTACTTGTGTGTATTAAATCATCACTATTTTAAAGCTGGAAATAATTGTGTGTTAGCTGTCAAGGTCCATTCTTAAGTTTAGACAAGAGATAACTGAGAAGAACAACCCATCCAGTATCACTGAAGCTACTTCAGACTAAAATCACAGATTTACCAGCTTCACTGGCAGCAATGTCCATTGGAACAGTAGATAACAGTATTTAATGCCAGATTACACATACTACAGGTTGTTAACCTTGGGACTATGATGCTGCCTATAAGTTTGTCTGGGAATAAATATTACAAAGAGGATGATACCGAAATATTTGTGTGTATGTGAAAATGGTAACTCTATGTCAGCAGCCTCAAAAAAAAAAGTTTGTTTTATTGCTTCCCTCTTTTTTGATAATTGAAACATCTGCGAATTAGCAGAACATGAATAAGATATCCTACATATAAGCAGATTTCAACTTTATGAAGAAGGTTATATCACATTGTCTAAACACAAAGACCTGCAGCTGCTGACACACTATGTTCCTTGTGGAATTACTTGGCAAATCATTTTTCTCCTACTCCCGCTATACCATGCAGAAGATCACCACTACATGTCAAGCCAATGAACAAGGTAAAGTCCAATGTGTTCATTTCTAATTCTTTTGCAAATAGAGGTGATTACAATCAAAACTGCAGAAAACAGTCATTTGTTGGACTTGCTGAATACTTTCTAGCTTGAGAGAAAAAGCAAATGGACATGAAGAATTAGTTGTATTTTAGTCCCCTTCAGGGAAAGACATTTTAGTATTATAATTTAATATTTAATAAATACTATTCTCATATAGATCTAAATTGAGTGAAGTTTCTCAACTAAACAGGCAAACTGTACCCAGAAGAACTGTTGTGGTTTAACCTGGCAGGCAGCTCAGCACCACACAGCCTTTTGCTCACTCCCCCTCCCAGTGGGATGGGGGAGAGAATCAGGAGAAAAAAAAAAATAAAAATCTCGTGGGCTGAGATAAAGACAGCTTAATAGAAGAGAAAAAGAAGATAAATTATAATAGTAATGATGATAATGATGTTGATGATGATAGAATCTACAAAGTAAGTGATGCACAATGCAATTGCTCACCACCCACTGACCGATGCTTATCCCATCCCCAAGCAACACCCTACATAGCCAGCCACCCCACTTTTATTGTTCAGCACAATGTCACATGGTGTGGCACATCCCTTATGCCAGTGTAGGCCAGCTGTCCTGGTTCTGTCCCCTCCCAGAAAGTGAGCACCCCCAGCCTCCTTTCTTGCAGGTCAGAGTGAGAAGCTGGAAAGGCCTTGGCCCTCTGTAAGCACTGCTCTGCAACAACTGAAACATAATTATGTTGTCAGCATTATTCTCATCCAAAATCCAAAACACAGCACCATATCAGCTGCTAGGAAGAAAATTAACTTTATCCTAGCCAAAATCAAGACAAGAACCTAAACAAAGAGAAACTAAGTCAGATCCACTGAAATGTTCTTATTAGACTTCCTAACTAGATGAATTGGATAGTTCATTTTATCTGCAGCCTTTATTAAGAATTAAGTATTATTACATTGTGGAATACCAATAAAGCTGTCTATGTTACTGATCTAATGAATTTATTATCTAATGAAGGCATACACTTACAAGTACAGTGGGAGATCATACCCTGCAGTTTCCACTCTAACTACCTATTCTGGAACACTAATCTGTTTTACTTCTATATTGACTGATTCTAGTCACAGTTACCAAAAATACATGTATCTGAGGTCATGACAAAACTTGGGAAGCTTTGGGAACCGCACAAGATGCTATGATTTCACTATACCATAGTAGAATGATTGCCTACTATAAACTGGAATCAATTTCAGACTTCCACTACAGAAGCCCAAGCATTAGTCTTGAGTTTCATAGGACAAATGGTACTAGGAGGTCAGCAGCAGGCAGACATAACTATATTGCATATTATTATAAAATATTATAAAACAGCTTTTCTGAGCAGCCTGCTTCAAACAAGACTGTTCATGAATTTTGGTTTTCTTTTATAAACATGCCACATTTGAGAGTTCTGATGCATATTGTAGTGATGATCTAGACTGAATGAATGACTTTCCTTTCAAAAGCAATGGACTTACACTGTTAGAAAAAATTGTCGCCTCTTCAGCAAAGAACCAAAAATCCCTTGAGGTTCTGACATAGACTGTGCTTAGAAAAAAGTCCACATGAGTGTAAAGCTCATACTTTCTCATATCAGACTCTCGACTCCTCAATCTTTCTTTCCTTTTTTTTTTTTTTTCTTCCCGACATGTCTAAATGTCTGCATTCCAAATGCAATCAATTTTTATACTATATCAGACACTGACTACACTCTGATTTTATCAGCTATTTGCAAAGGAGTTTACAAGAGGAAAAGAGACTTCTGAGGAGACAGAGAGGATGTTAAGGTAACAGCCAGAATACATAACGTCCTGGGACTATAAACTTACCAATGGGTATTAATGGAAGATTTTTATTCTATTTTTGTGTGTGTGTGTGTATGTTTTGGTTTCATTTTGTTTTGGTTGGTTGTTTGTTTCTGGGACTGGACAGAAACAGAGTCTGACTTCTGTAAATGACTTTAAACAGGTTTTCAAATTCTAAACAAAACTTTCTACACTTGTGTAAACCTTGACATTTCCCAATATCACCTCTGATCATTGACATTGAAGTAATCCTGAAATGAACACAACAATTAACATTGCTTTAATCACTATTATAAACCTCCTGAGAGCAGTCACTGCAATAAAATTGGCATATTAAAGATATGAAAAAATAATTGCAGGTGCAACTAAACATGATTAATGATCAGACAACAGTTTCCACATGAAAAGAATATTAAATAGTGTTGTACTGTTGTCAGAGGCAAGGTTATTAATGTGTTGGCTTGTTTGTTTGAATAAAGCACAGGGCAAGAGGACAGATAATATTCATAGACACCAAGCACTATTTGTACACTGTTTTATAAAGTTAGTTTTCCACATACTTAAAATATGAGTATTTGTAAACCATGCTGGATATATGCAATGCATGTTAGGGAGTATCTGAGATTCTGTGATGCTGTTTTCATATGAACTTTAATATACAATACAATTTCCTCTATAGAAATAAAGATCTAGCAGACTTTGGGTAGAAACTACATACTAGCACATACTAGCTTCAGGACTGAATACAGTGTTGAATCCTTGTTATTTCGAGTCTGGGACTTAACTACCAGCCTGCTCATCTTGTAGCAAGTTTTTCTTCATAACATGATGTAAAACAAAGAAGAAAAAATGAACTTTTCTAGTGAACAGGAACAGACAGAAAGAAGAATGACAAGAACTTGTAAAGTGGTTTTATTTTCCCCTCTTTGGTTCTGTTTACAGAATAAAAGACAGAAATCATAATTTAAAGTATTTAAAATAAAAATAAAACATCTATACAGAAGCTTATTACAGTCCTTTGCTCATACTTTTTGTTGTTAGTGAGGCATTATGTATTAGATATATTGTTTCATGTAATACAGAATGTGTTCAATGTGTTTAGTATGTGCCTAGTTCCAATAACTGCAAAGCTGTGAACTTTGTTGTAGTCAGAATATTGCATTGAGAGGATAGGTGTGAAGCGTGGACTTTATTAAAGAAATATAAATATATACAAACACAAGTATAGATGGAGCTGCAAAAATGGAATGTTTTATATATATATATATATATATGGGCCACATCTCCCTTGTCTGCGGGACATATTTGGAAGGGTTTAGCATTTGGAAGCTTAATTGACTAGTATGAAGCAGAGGATATTTATTTATTTATTTATTGGTTGGTTGGTTGGTTGGTTGGTTGGTTGGTTATTTTCGTTGTTGTTCACACTATTGTCAGCTTCCTCTAAAAAGGTGAACAATTGGGTCAGATGAAATATGAGGGAAAGTACTGCTTCTTTCGGGGGTAGCTGAGCACCCTGACTAGGAAGAGTTTCAGAGACACAGGATCATCATACACAAAGAATGAAAAACTGACACGAAGGAGGGTGAAAGTCTGCAGCTCATGAGTGAGACAAAGATTTTTGGAGAAAGACAATTGATAGGAGATGAAAAGGAATTTCCTAATGTATTCTGCAGAAGTTACGGTAACTCAGGAAGTCAGATTTGGCTGAAAACAAGTTTCAAATCAAGGACCTGATTTGAAAGAGTGCATGATGTAAAGGGAAAGTTATTTATAAATTGTTTCTTCTTTATTTCTGTCTTAACCTGGTCAGTTTGAGGTTCTTGTTTGTTTGTTGTTATTCAAATGCTAACTATTAGCATTTGCTTTAGAATAAAAGTTCTTTTTGTCTTGTGGTCCCGTCAGAGCAAACCTATTTTCTTATATCGTTCTGTCTAGAATTATCCCCATTACTATGAGTCCTGACAAACATTCTGAGAGAACTGTACAACTGTAGTTGTAGAATTTTTCATCTTCTCTCATAGTTAAGTGTTTTGAACAATTTCGCTTTATTTATTTATTTATTTATTTATTTATTTATTTATTTATTTAGTTTTAATTATGTGGTCATCTACTTGACAAATTTATCCAGCACTTCATGAATGACCATCAACATCATGTTGTAGAGCTTCATAATAATTATGCCTTGTCAACTAGTTGAATTTGAATTAGTGACTGTGTCAATGAAAATGTTTGGCTCTTTAATAACATCCCATCTATAATCCATCAATGATATTCCTAATAACATATGTACCCCTGTGTTAATAATATTATGAAACAGGAGAGGTTCGGTCAGGTCTTATAGTGTTTTGAAACAGGAAAGATAATCCTGGTCTTACAAAATACATTAGCGGAAATAATTTCACTAAAGGAATGAAAAAGGCCAGGGATACGTTCCTTGGGAACAAACTTGGTTGCTTTTATGGAAGCAACCATAAAATGCTGAACAGTATGTTGCTAAATTTGTTTCCAGTTTTAGAAGCCTCTTGCAATGTAATGAGTCTAAACCAGACATTTTCTTTTCTAACCAACAATTTATTTTTGCCAAGTTTTAAAACTTCATTGAAAGAAGCCAGATTGTTCTGGTCAAAAGTGTCATCCAATTATTAGTGTAATGGAAACAAGGTAAAGCATTATACATATAATAGCCACCCAGAGAGAGGACGTACATTTACAACCCATAACATTTATGTAGATAGATTGTAGGCATAGTAAACAGCCACAGGAGGGAGGGAGAGAATAACAATTACTCTAATGGGGAGGGATAGATTGTAATTAACATTAAATACTACACAAAGTGAGATTTTTGTAGTAAGAATGACATACAAGAGAGTTATATAAGACACATTGGCCTTCTTGAGAGACAAGGTAGTAAGAATAATAAATAGGATATTTTACATCAGCAGAAGTAGCTCCATAGATTAACGAAGTTGTAAGAATAAGTCTGCTTTCCCCTACATCCAGAATTACTTATTTTCGGTAAGCCTTCCTTTTGTGTCATTTTCAGTTAGGAAATAAAAACTAGCTGACATTACAAACAATAGTTGGAAAGGGAGATAAAGAGGAATGGGGAAGAAAGTCCAACACTAGAACTCTAAAAGAGGTGATTTTTTTATTTTTTTTTAATTTTTTTTGGCTACTTATTATTGATCACACTAAAAAGTGAAAGCCCATCGTCTTATCATTAATATATATGAAGTGATAGGCATATTCTTCCACAGAAAACTGGATTTCTGAAAACACAGAAAACAGGAAGAATTGAGCTTCAAGAAATTAAGGGTGAAAAAGATATGACTTCTCATCAACAGCACAATTTATCTCTTTATCCATGAAGGCTGATAAGTTGAAAAGTACAGACTAGATCTCAGAAAATGACATTTACAATGAAAGTGTTGTTGTATAATATTAAAGATAAACTCCTTCCATGATTTACTATATTACTAAATTGAATTCGTTTTCTTCCAATAGACTTTCTTCTGAGTGGTGAAATTAAATTTCATCACTGATCTGAGGTGGCCTTCTGCAATGTACTCTTGTTTAACTATACACTTTTCACCACGTGAACATCTGGCCACAATATTTGTCTGGGATTGCAGTGCTTGTTGCTTTGTTTACTACCATTTGATGTATAACACAGTTGGTATCGGAATAAGTTAGGTAATTAGCATGCAAGTAGAAAGGAAAATCTGATCTATTTGCCAGTGCTTATAATTACAGGCTTTTCTCAACAAAATCTGGAACACTATGGTATAAAACAAATGTAAGATTAAAACAATGTACTTATTTAGACAGGAAATATATTTAGCAAGAATGTATATGTATCATAGTTCTCTTTTCTATTTTAATGCAATTATGCACAAGGCCAACAAATGCAGAAAATACTCCATAAGCGAAGACAAGGCCCTGCCTTCATTACATAGTAGGTTCACCCTGAGAAGTTCGTAGAGGTTTTTTAAAATATACTTGAAGTACTCAAGGTAGAGCCATTTCTCATTAAAGCAAGTAAAAGCATCATAGGAATACAGTTCGCTCAACCCCAGTAATACCCCACAGGCAATCTCCTTTATATCTAAATTCTTATTAATTTTAATTAAATGTGAACTAGATCCAAAATCAAAGCTAACTTGAATTAAGTCTTTCACGAAACATAAGAGGAATTTTTTGGAACTGGATTTTCATTATTTCAATAAATAAAGTAAAAAAAAAAAATATGGCAATATGTAACCTTATTGAGGTTAATAATTCATCATCATTTGATTAAATAATGTGTTACTGACAAATTTACATTCATAAAAATCCACTTTCTATTGACTATTTAACTAAAATTAAGCTGTTATATTTCTGTGGCTATGGACTGAAATATAAATTATTTTTTCATTAAAAAAAAAAAACACTGAAAACTGATAAACAACAATAAAAATAGTAAGGAAAGGGGCTCTTTAAAAATGGAAGGAAATATAGACATTTTTGATTGTATTCAAATTTTCACCTATAGGACTCAATATAGATGCATAAAGATGACTGAATAACAGAGGTTGACAAAGAGAAAATTCTAAATGGAAATCAGAAAAGAATGGCAATTCAGACTACATAAGAATCTTTCTTTCACCTCTGTGAGGACTCTAAAAATCCTAGACACAACACTTGGATGGCATCACTAATCTCCTCTAAAGCTGCACGTTTAGACTTTCTTTTTTTTTTTTTTTGTGGTTATTACATATAGATATAAAAAGATCATATATAATGTCCTATTTTTATTTATTTATTTATTTATTTATTTTTGTAAGGTGTACAAAGGCTGTTGTGAAAAAGCAAACAAAAATGAATGCAAAAATCTGTTTTTCCTAGACTTCGCTCACTGTCTTTGACAGTATGCGTAATGGATCCACACCTTGCTCTAAATGTTGTGTCCTATATATGTTTGTGTTGAGCAAATCTGAAGATGCCAGTGTAGTACAATTTCTTTTTGATTTCTTTTTACTTTTGGTGTTTTTGTTTGTTTGTTTGTTTGTTTGTTTGTTTAATCTTCTGGATTTCTAATACTACTATTCTTCTTCAAAATATTATTGCCAGATAGCCTAAGCTCCTGGATCCATTACGCTTTAATTCAGTGATGAAAGCAGTTTGTTTTATCTCAAGCAAAATGCTTGTGTAAAGCTTTGCACATAATGCTAAGAAAAGGTTAATGATATCTAATACTAACAACTCACAGACAATCACAAATACAATTTTTTAAAAATTTAATTGAAGAAATGCTATAACTAGCTTTTCATTATTTTCATCTTCAGGCATTTACTTGCTGGTTGATTCTGGATTCCCTTCTTAAAAAAAAAAATAATAATAATAATAATGCTGTCAGTCTTTGGTAATTAAGAGCTGATTAATCACATTTGTTGCAACTGATTTTGCTGATTTTCTTCTGTTGAAATGCATCTTGCCTTTAACTAATGGATGATAGTGATGATAACAAAGGACATTTTAATCACTAAGCACTGGTGATAGGTGATTTGCTGGTTTAATTGAATTGCTACTTGACTGCATATTGTCTTTGAGGGTACTATGATTTGAATTCAAAGGCAGAAGGCACATTGTAAGGTAATGTGAAAAATATGTTTATTTGTTGGAATTGTTGCTGGATCAGAAACTACTGACTATTTTCTAATTGCGTTTGGAAAATTGAGCACTAGAAAGTGGAAAATAGAGCATATTTCTGGAGATATTTTTCTCCCCTTGGTTCTCTGGAGGTTTATACATAAAAACATGGAAAAAAAAGAATATTTGGGTATTGACAGTATTTGCTAATTGAAATGCTTCTATTCCACAGCCACAAAGTTGATTATGCAGGTTTATAAATTCCTTTGTGCAATGCCTTAAAAAATGTAAGCATTATGGAAGAATTATTGTCTTCTAGGTTCTTTATTAAGATTTCTATTACCTGTTGGTTGTGTTCTTTAATAGGCATTCAAAGCACACTCAAGTCTTAACTCTGAGTCATTACTGTACTTGCCTAATTTGAAGAAAGTGACTACATAAGAAATTCGTAAATTTATTTAAGAGAATATCAAAGGGGGACAGAAAATAAATCAATCCTTGCAACTGTAGCATAATTAAACAACTGTATTAAAGAATGTAGGAAGTATGGAGGAAATGCAACAGCTGTAAAGAAAGTGAACTATGAAATAGATAATCTATTATTGTGAAAAATTACACTTTTTTTTTTTTTTTCCTCTAAGATTCCACAAGTCTGGATAACTGTAACTGATAAGCCAGATATTTTATGAGGCTAATTAATAGGATCTACAGAAAGAAGTAGAGTTAGGGTACCCATAAATGAACAATACAAAAGTAAGATTTGTCATGACCTTAAAAATTATGTCTCATAAATCTGCAGTTCCTTAAAAGAATGGGGAAAAAAATATATTAAAAAAATGTATGGACAAATGAAATCATTTTTTTTTTAAAAAAAAAAAAAAAAAAAAAAGCTTTTTGCAATTTTAGTGAACTTTTGATATGGTCATCGTTACCAAAGAGGAAAACAGGAATTACAGAATAAGACTAAATTATCTGTTCTCACAGTGAAGGTCACTAGTGACTTTCCATAGGATCTATATCATGCAGTGCACATGTGAAAAAAAGCTGTGAATAATAGAGACAGAATTTGCTGATAATCTTGAATTATTTGGTAGAGACAGAGTCTGAATATGAAGAACTGCAGAATTTCCTTACAATACCCAGTGATTAAGTTATAAAATGTCAATGTGAAAATTGAATGTAGTTAAGTACAAAGTATCCCTCGCTCCACTCAATCAATTTTAAGTTTACACACATAGCAATGGGCTCACAACTATTACCATTCAGGCATAAGACCTTTGGGTTATAATAAGTAGTTCTATGAAAATACTTGTTCAATAGTAGCCAGAAGAATAAACTGAATCCTAAAAATTATTGGAAAATAAATAGTGAATAAAATAAGATGATCATTGTGCTGCTGTAGAAATAGATGGACTCCATGGAATACCAGTAACTTTTCCTTTTCTCTCTCAAGAAAGATACATTAAAGCCGGAAAGGATTTAGAGAAGGACACCAAGGATGAGAAAAAGTATAGAACATATATTATATGGGAAATGATCAAATAAATTAGGATGAAAAATTCATGAAGGAGGAAGAAGACCACAGAAAGCAATTTAATGATGAGAGACCTGGAGAGCTGAACAGTTATAATGAATCATCACTCCCTTCACTACAAGAAGGGTCTTCTCACTGGCCTCTTCATTAAGTATTTTTGTACTCTTTTAGCAATGTACGCTTAAACATGTAAGCATAAACCTACTATCTAAGCCTTCATACCACCAGGGTTTCAGCGTGTGTGATTTCCAGCAGGCTTAAAGAAGCCTGCTGATGACAGACTATAGCTTCCTTCTTCTATCAGAAATCCCAGAACACTTATTCCCTTGACAACTGCTAATGCTAATACTACTTTTTTTTTTTTTTTTTTTTTTTCTGAGTAGTGCATAAAAAGAAGGAAAAAGATTTATTTTCTCCTATTTCTTGTTATATTATGACATCAAGGAATGGACTAGCCTTGAAGGGGGCAGAAGATGGGCAGAGGCCAATGGGATGAGGTTCAACACTTCTAAGTGCCAGGTCCTGCACTTTGGCCACAACAATCCCATGCAGCGCTACAGGCTTGGGGCAGAGTGGTTGGAAAGCTGTGCAGAGGAAAAGGATCTGGAGGTCGATGCTCACCTGAACATGAGCCAGCAGTGTGCCCAGGTGACCAACAAGGCCAACGGAATCTTGGCTTGTATCAGTAATAGTGTAGCCAGCAGGACCAGGGAGGTGATCATCCCCCTCTACTCTGCACTTGTGAGGCTGCACCTTGAGTACTGGTTTCAGTTTTGGGACCCTCACTACAAGAAGGACATCGAGGCCCTGGAGCATGTCCAGAGAAGGACTATGAAGCTGGTGAAGGGTCTTGAAGGCAAGTCCTGTGAGGAGCGGCTGAGGGAACTGGGGTTGTTTAGTCTGAAGAAGAGGAAGCTTGGGGAAGACCTTATTGCTCTCTACAACTACTTGAAAGCAAGTTGTGGGGAGTTGGGGGTTGGCCTCTTCTTGCAGACAGAACTAGAGGTTCTCAAGTTGTGCCAGTGGAGGTTCAGGTTGTACATTAGGAGACGTTTCTTCTCAGAAAGAGTAGCCAGGCATTGGGACAGGTTGCCCAGGGAGGCGGTGGAGTCACCATTTCTGGGGGTGTTTAAAGAAAGGTTGGACATGATGCACAGGGACATGGTTTAGTGTGTGACATTGGTGGTAGGGGGATGGTTGGACCACACAATCTTGGTGGTCTGGAGGTCTTTTCTAATCTTTATTATTCTAAAGTGTTGCAGAAATAGCATAATTTTTTTTCCACAGAAGGTGGAAATATAGCTAGGAATATAAGAACAAGGAAATATTGGAAGAAAAAAAGATGTGTGAGGGAGGTAATAGCAGCAGTTTTAGAAAACTGCCCTAGAGGGAGGATTAATGTCTAGAAATAAAATTTATGATTTATTATTATTATTTTTATTTTTTACTGGCCTTATGAAGTCTCCTAGAGGGTTTTTGTTTTCATTTTCCCAGATCTTCAAACAGAACTTTCTTTGTTAAAATTACATTCTTTAGTCTGATGGGTAAGAAAAGTAGAGTCGAGGATCTAAGTTAGTTGCAGGTGACATAGAAAGGCCTCTTCATACATGTGATGTAAGAGGAGAAGGAGCATGGCAACCTGTAGACCTAGCCTCTCAGTTATCTCTTTATATACGCATACAACTTTGTGAATGTAAAGAACACTTTCCTTGCTTCTCTTGCCACAACTTGAAAAATAAACAAATAAAACCTCAGTAAGTCATTAACTGTTTACTTTATCTTTTCCGACCATGTTTTGGTTTTCATTATATTTCCTTGAAAAGGTATCTCAAGACTTGCAATTTTAGCTGTGACTGGAAATTTTTGTTGTTTGATTTTTGGAATAAGTGAAGGCAGATTCTATATCTAACAGGTAGCTCTAAGCACAGATTATATTTAGAAGTGATCATGTATGATGTAGATGAAGAATGTGCAAACATTTTAATCTCTTCTGAAAAGTCCAGTTCTGTTTTTATTCCTTTTTTTTTTTTTCTTTTTCCAGTTTTCTCCAATGCCAATTAGCTCTTGGAGGATCTGCCTGATTATTGTGTGATATACCTAAAGATGTGAAAGGCATCCCATGCACCACAAACTACATTATTTTTTCTAAATTCTTCTGTCAAAGAGGGGAATAGGCAGAGTAAAAATCTTTATTGGCATGTTGTCCTAAAATGTAGCTTTGCTGACTCACAAAATATATTTTAGTACAGATATCTGTACTCCACAGAACTGTGATTTATAAGGCTCTTGGAGTTGCTGAGAATATAAATGAATTTGAAGTACTGTGTAAGCAAATTTTAAGTCCAAACAGTCTTCATGATCTGAACATTACAGTTGCATCATCATTCCCAGAGTGGTCACTTGCTGCTGTATTTTCAGCTTTGACTAAGTTTTAGGGTTTTCTACACCAAGTACCAGTAGGTAACAGTAATTAACCTACATCTACAACGCTGGGAATTAATTTCTTAATAGAGTTAATTCCCCAGGCTTATATTTATTATTTGTTTATATTAAATTTATTAGAATTCATTTGAAAAACATTCAGAGTTTAAAACTTTGTTAGTACTCTTTCAAGCATATCAAAGACAGAACAAAGCAGATATCTTTTGATTTAGGGACTGGAGAGAATAGCAACATTATTGTTTTAAGGGAAAGCAGGATACTGCTCCTCTATTCCCCATCTACTTTAACTGACAGTCCATTTCAGCAACCACTGATACCTGAGATTCAGTCTAATAAATAGCATGTCTGCACATACTGCTAGTTTTATCTGTCTATCAAGGGCTAAATCTACACTAATCCTGACTGTAGAACTGGAAATGGAATTTGGAAAGGGTCAGGAGAGTTCAGTCTATTGAATTACAAGCCAGGGCTCACGGAAGTTGCTCTGGTACTAACTAGGACTGATTACTTTTCAAAAGCACAAGGTAGGGCAGAAATTATCTTTGTTTTTCAGTTCAGAAGTCTGAGGTATTAGAGGATTTTCTTCTTCACATCTTTAATAAGAAAAAAAAAAAAACCTTTCTAAAAGCAGCTGCAATTGTAAGCAATGTAAACAAAAGGGAATAAATACATTTAGTATTTGGTATAATGCCTTAATGCAAATTATAAACTGGGGACTTCTAAAATATACACTTCTTAAAGTCTTTTGCCAACCACTACAAATATTTAGCAAAGATTTGCTTGAATCAGAATCCTAGTTCCAAATACATCTAGAAAGCCAGAATTCAGATCTGAAATTCATACTAGTGTTCTCACAAGGATAAGAAAAGTAACTAGAAGACAAAACCATTTGTACATGTAGATGTGTCTGGGTTTGAATGAATATACATTGTGTTGTGCTAAAGCGTTTTAATAAAATGCACATATGTATTTGCAGAGATGCTTTAGACAAAGTGGTGGTATATTGGCATACGTATTACCTTAAGAGTCTTATGTTAATGTAAAATCTTACAATGAGTTACTACAAAGACTTGAAACTTTGGGGGGGGAGGGGAGGGGGATGGGACACCTTTAATAATTAGCAAAAGAGAAATCCCAATGGAATTTCCTGTTGTTATGGAAGAACAATCCCAGAATTTAAATGAATGTTTTACAAGAAGAGTTACTCCTCTCTAAATTAGTAATGCTTTTAATATGGAGGATAATCTTAGATACTGGGTCTTTGTCTATGTTGATTTTCCATTTTCAACACAAGAAAATATTTTCTTCTAATTAGCTTAGGGAATACTGTTTGAAATTTTATATTGAGTTGTCTGTGTTTATAGAAGTAGAGGACATAGGAGGAGAAAGAAAGAGGTGAACCTTGTAAATAGGTTGACTGTTTAAATTCAAACTGTTGCCGTTTAAGGTTTGTCCAAAAGTGGAAATGGTTGCCAGGCTAGAGATTCATTCCATCCTTGGCGCTGCAACTTCCAAGTGTTATTCTCCTGCTAATACAGATAAAATAATATCATAAAATGTAGTCTAAGTGTTGTAGACACTAAATGTTAATTTGAAATAGACTACTACTTTTATTAGTATTCTGTATGGAGGAGACGTTCATTGAATGGGATCATCCAGCAGATCCAAAAACATAGTCTTAAATATCCACAACGGCACTAAGCCACCCATAACCTCCGTAGATTCTGTGCTAATTCTGGGAAAGCAGTATATCTGAATTCTTGTCTGTTATATTACTGATTTAGCATATCAAAAAAGCCGAATCAACTCCAATGCCTTTTGAGGCTGTTGAAGGCTAAAACATCTAAGAAACTCTGTTTGAGAATTTCAGAAAAAGCTTCCAAACTTTGACTGTACAAAAAAGACAAAGCTTTACAAGATCTACCTATTGCAAATGTGTTATACTTAGACTACTGCCTGGGGGCGGAAAGAAAGAATATTAAAGTTTTCTTTGTTAAAACCATTTTGAAAACTTTGTCATTTAATTCTTTTATTTTAAACTCATTCTTGGGAAGCTTATACAGATAAGGACATCTTGAAACCATATTAGGTATGAAGTGATTCCACTAACAGCTGACTGCGTTGAGGCCATTAAAAGCCAATCCTTGTACATCTATGACAAGGGATGTCCTGTTGGCCAGGAAATTAGTAAACTGATGTGAAATTAAAGGTAATTAGTCACCACACTTTCACAAACCCTGTGAAAATGATTTGAAACATCTAGCAGCTGTTGACTAATAAAGACAAATAGTGTAGTTGCTGGAGAATTTTTTAAGTGCTACTAACAAAAATGCTAGCACTCTATGAAAGGAAGCAGCAAGATCAGAAAAGATGGTGCTGAGGAAAAGTAATCATGGAAACATGGGTAGCAGATATGTGAATCTGAGTAACTAACTGCCACAGAGCGCAGCCTGAGTTTATCCAGAGTAGTTGTACATAGTGGCCAGCTAAACTCATCTGAGAGTTCTTTCCCTCTTGTCAGTATCTTGCTAGGTGCACTAGACTATTAGACACACATGACTGTCTCCTATCCTCACCACTCTTGGGGGGGAGGGAGGGATTAATGCTGCTCTGTTCTTTTTGTTCTTTTGCATTGATTGAAATAGTCCTTCAATTGAAAGGCTGTCTGGGATAGCAGTATTCTGTATCTTGATAGAGACTGTTTATTATTGTCTTGTGTGAATTCCTAAGGATCCATTCCATGGACAATATTGCATGTTAGCTGAAGAGGGAATATAATGTTTATAATACAAGTGTTACCACTGCTGCTTTAATTGACAGTTTAGTTTTGTTTTGTCCTTTCCTTGCATGTGCTACCAGCATGTTTGTATCAAGAATACGAGCTCCCAGGATAAACAGCTAATTGCAGAAAACTTGACATCCCTCTCCAAATCCCAAATTAAAACAATTCTTCTCACCATAGGCTTATGCTGCTTTGCAAGTAGTTAGATCCGTAACTTCTTTGTTATTACATTTTCTTGGTGATTGTCATGATCCTAGGTTCAAATCTTCCTGAATTCTGCAGACTGATTCCTTGTTAGAACTCACTGTTATGTTGGAATCAAACTCCAAATCCAAACGTCTCTCCATATTGAAGAACATTGCATTTAAATATTTAGTTGGGCTTTGAGACCTTTGATACCATGTATCACTATAATTCATGTTATAAATTCATGTTATATAGTTAACATAATTTATTAATATTTCAGCTGACATGAATTGGAAAGCATTGTGTAAAAGTGTTGGGTTTTATTACAAAGGGAGATCTGAGAATACACACACTCCAAAAACAGTTTTTGCACTTATGAGATAGAAGTTCTGTGATTGTATGTGGTCACATCAAGAAAATAAAAGAACATAGAATAAGATTTCTGGCTTTCTACTAGTCCATGTGTGCCTGAGCAAAGATCCAGTACAAACTGGTCTGATATTGGCAATGATTAAAGAATTAGGGTTATATGCAGTCAGCGACTGGTAGTCAGAAAAGCCAAATCTCATTTTCTGAGATTTCTTGTAAAACTATTTTGAGCCTTTATGCACAGATTTATGCAACTGAATTAAGCAACCGTAGTTCAGGCAGGAAGCTCCTACTGAGGGAAGGAAGAGTGGAGGAGAAAAAAGACAGAGAAGATTGAAATTTTAATTTTAAAAAGCTTTAGCCACTCCCAGTATTCAAGAATTGTTCTGTCTTGACAATGTTGTCCTCCTAAATCTGAGAACAATGCTGCAGAAGGTAGATGTTACTCTTCCTTTCTCCAAGGTTTACTTTGCTCACACTTCAGTGTCTGCATTGAAAAGTCCAGCTATTAGAAGGACAGTTGATAGTTTGGCCACCAATAAAATAAAGAGTAATAACAGCAAGTGGGAAAGAAATGGGATCGTGTAATAGATCCCATTCTGATATTCACTGTTCTTCACAAGACATTCAGGGTATGGAAGCCATGACAGATCTGGCATTCTCTAGCTGTGCCTGTGACTAACTCTTAAGAAAATCTGGTAGCGTTGAAGGGTAGTATAGGCACATGATTTTATGCTTTATATCCAATGAATACACACCACGCTGAGTAGTGCTTTTTTTTTCTTTCTTTTTTTTTTTCCTCCTGAGTAGAAGAGTTCCTTCTTTCTTTTCAGATAAATTCCCTACAAAATGAGCTTTCTGTTCTGTAAGACTTAACTTACACTTAAAAAATATGTTTGCATTTTTACTGAGGCAGAATAAACAACAAAAAATATTCAGTAAATCTGTAAAGTGTTTACAATGAAATAGAAAATTATGAAATTTTATTGAATGTTTAAATTCTGATTCAAAGGAAGTACTGCCCGCTGTTACTATCTAAGCCATATTTAAAAGTTTGAAGTTCTTCAGCATGATTCCCAGTCTTCTGCCTTAAAGGATAAAGGACTTTTTTTTTTTTTTTCCCCTAACAGTAATAACAAATAAACATCTGTACGAAGTAGATAAAATTTCTATACATAGCCACTCTGCTTGCTACCTATCCATACAATATGAAATTGAAAAATTGTTAGTTAAAAGTTTACTGTATTTTTTTTTTGTTGTTGTTGTTTTGTTTTTGTTTTTCTTCTTCCAAATTGCTTCAATCAACCATCTTTGATTGGAGAAGATATATCATCCTTTTTATTGCTAAAAATCTTTCTGTGGAAATACAGTCTTGATTAGACAAGGACACTTCCTGATTCAATGTGCAAATACCTTTCATGAAAACACCTCTACTCTGCCCTTGTGAGGCCCCACCTGGAGAACTGCATCCAGGTTTGGGGGCCCCAGCACAAGAAAGATGTGGACCTGAGTCCAGAAGAGGGCTACAAAGATGATCAGAGGACTGGAGCACCTCTCCTATGAAGAAAAGCTGAGAGAGCTGGGCTTGTTCAGCCTGGAGAAGACAAGGCTCTGGGGAGACCTCATTGCAGTCTTTAAATACTTAATGGGGTCCTATAAAAAAAGATGGGGGAGGACTCTTTAGGAGGAAATTCTTCACTGTAAGGGTATGAGGCACTGCACCAGGTTGCCAAGAGAAGTTGTGGATTCCCCATCCCTGGAGGTGTTCAAGGCCAAGCTGGATGGGGCCTTGGCCAACCTGATCTAGTGGGTGGCATCCCTGCCTATGGCAGGGGGATTGAAACTAGATGATCTTTAAGGTCCCTTCCAATCCATGCCATTCTATGACTAACATCTTTAAAATTTCCAGTGATGGGAATTTCCTAGGCCACCTTATTTTTACTTGATAATGTAGAATTTATTATTGTAAAAAATAATTATTGTAAAAAGAATCTGCATTATCCCCTTCTCCCCTTCTATTCCAATGCAGCCTGTGGTAGACTGTTTTCCTTTCCCAGCTCTCTACACACAGAAAATAACTTTCTTTTTTCCAGGAGTTATTCAACTGAATTAATATAATTTTAGTTACCAGGTGTCCTTCACCATTCTCTACTACCTGACCAGTTAACACAACTACTACTAATAAAGTGTATTTAGTGGCAGTTAAGAGCAGTTTCTGATTTGCTATTAGACAGATCTTGTGTAAAAAGCACTCTGTTCATGTGTACAGTGTTTGAGACTATGATAGAACTCAGAAAGCATAGTTAGTAGTAGTTGCAAATGAATGATCAATGATTGATGGTGATCATTTCATCTATCCACTTGTGACACTACAGAACTAAATGCATCATTTTAAGACCAGATTTTTAAATCGTCTATTACTTATTAATGAGAAATTCATTTTTTTTTTAATTTTTCCAGTAACTGACCTCCACAGAAGTTTGTCTACCTTACACTATTTTTGAGTATACATTTTTAGGTACAATGAAAACTGTTTTCCTGAAATTAGAAGGAAGACAAAAAGCACTGAGAATAAATTTAATTTCTGGGCTGGCTTGTATGGTAGATATATTCCTCAGAACACTTTTAAAACCTTGATCACAGATAATGACTTTCAAAGAAAATAATTAAAATGAAGTACAAAATGGCAATGGGATTTTCATGAAAGTTAATATTTTTTATCACATGGACCAAAAAACAAGATATTATTAAGACTTAGTGAATCATTCAGTTGTCAGAATTTTGAAGATGTATATTCAACCTTCTGTTTAATATGTGCATGAACATGTACATTTCTGTTTTTTCAGAATCCATTTCTTGTACATCTTTTGCTCTTAAGGCTCACCATTTTGTAAAAGTACAGTGCAGAGCTACTTAGATGACAGACTGTGGTCTGGATCCAGACTCTGTTTTGCCAAAAGGATACCCAAGTTCTGTATTTCTGTTGTCAATCTCATATCACTCTTTCAAGCTCTCCAAAAAGAAAGTGAAGAAGAAAAACACACACAAAACACAAAGACACACTTAAAGGATGCAAATATTGACTGTAAAGTCAGTAAGGAAATGATAGAAAATGACAGAATCAAAGTCACCTATATTCAGTCTTCATAAGATAGCATTGTTACCATCTATATATCCAAGTCTTTGAGGAAATGATACTTGAAGACAGCAGCAAATACTTGACCTTGAGACTCAACATATAAAAGCAAGGACACTGGCTGATTATCTATAAGGGCCCTTGATCTGGAAATTAATTTTCTTATCAACTAATTGGTATAGGATTCAGAGTTTTTAGAAATCTACACGTTATAAAGCCTGTTTTTTGTCTTCCATTTTTTATTAAGGAAACTGAGAAAATGATCAGGTAAGCTCAATATATTTATATTAAAATCTTACATTCTATGCATTCAAAATGTTGAACAGATAACAATAGTTTCCTTCTGAAAACTGGAAAAAAAAAAAAGAGTTTTAATAAACTAACATTAACAGTGCTATGTAAATATTTGTTACAAAATGAATGTCCTTTGTTTTGTTTGTATTTGTTTTCTTTGTATTTTTTCAAAAAACAAGCTTATATGCAGGAATAATTACTGAAAAAGACCTATACAATCTATTATTTTGGAACAACAGCTTTATAGCAAATGTGTTTTACCAGAAAATAGCTTATGAAATGTCTGTTTCTCCACTTGGACAACAGAAATATGATATACTGGCTATTTCAAATATTTAAGCAGTGTGTGATTAAATGCTTATTTATAGCAATCAAGTGTACAGGTTAATTTTAGTACAATTTAATCTTAATTCACTTCAATTTTTGTCTATCTTCCCTGAGTTTTATGCCCAATTAATATTATTTTTGTTTATAAATTGCAGTAGCGGACAATATGCATACATTTCAATATACAAAATATAAACCTAAAAAACATTTTTGACACTTAAGATCAAAAAATCAAAAAAAAAAAAAAGTTATTTTTGACAAGAATCGTTTTGTAGACCTAACTTTTTTGTCACTGACCTAAAGACAAAGATGAGGTTAAGCAGTACAGTAGTGATTCTGTTAGCAATTAATGCCAGAACAAGTAGCTTTGAGTATTTCAAATGATACAAAGAGAGAGGAAAAAAAAATCTGGTGAACAAATAGAATGAATATTATCTTTCTTCTTCAACTGCAGTAACCAGGATAACATTGACTTTCCAGTTCATCGTGACTCATAAGAGACAGCTCTCACTGGCTTTGGAAGAATTTGAGCAGAAATATTTCTTTATAGATAATAGTTCTTAGCTTATTACTCTGGAATATTTTTATTGCCTTATAGACTTTCTGCAATGAGTTTGCTTCTATTTTAAGTGAAAGAGGTTATTAAGATTTGCGGAACTGTTGGACTGTGGAACATTATTCATTGTGATGAGTTGATCAGGATCTTTGATTAAACTCTTATGACTTAAGGTGGAGACTGTATGCTGAGCTCAGGGCACTACACACTTTGCACTACCACACTAGCATGCCCTTTAAACTGTCCATGCATCACTCAGTATCAAAACAGCTCGAGATGCATGAATGGGAGAAGATCCATTAACATCTGGATTAGAAAACAAAACCTAAGTCTTAGTTTTCCTATTAGTTTTCCTATTAGTTTTAATATCTTCTTGCAAGACTGACTGCTGGTGCTCATACTTACAAGTGCATAGGTGAGTATAGTTTGCTTAAGGATAATGCAAAAATAATCCTTTTGATGTGAAGTCCTCTCCATTGGAAGCCCATTGAATGCTAACTTGCCTACTTACATGCCAGGCAACGTTTATCCTGTGCCTATGTGGTTGCACAAATGGTTAGGTGATTCAATTGGCTCAGTTCATCGTAACATGCAAGTCATCACCTGTTTTTTAAAAGTTTTTTTTTTTCTTTTTTTGTGGTTGGTTGGCTTTTTTTTGTTTTTGTTTTTCTCTTTCATCTACTTCTGAATTTAATACAGGTAGTAGTTGAATAACTTTCTGAGCTTATTTGCGTAATGGATTCTTGAAGGATTTTAAAGATGCTTTTCATTAAGGGTCACAGACAGGAACGAGTTCCATCATACTCAGCATCACTTTTATGCTGTAGGACTGAATCCTTTATTGAGCTAGTGTTGGCTAAAGAGAGAGGTTTTAAGAAACAATGAACTGAAACAGTGAACATAGTGTGTTTAAAATCATTTGAAGACAGGTTGTTTCACAAAGCTTTGCTTCCTGGTAATTGGAGCCCTTTGAAGAGTAAGTTCCCTGTTTCTTTCTCTGTAACTCATCTCCAGAATATTGACTAGTAATAACAGCTCTAAATTACAAATACATAAAAACCGTGTGGTTCAAGCAGTCTCTGAGATGTGTCCATCTTCCCAGACATTTGCACCACTGAAAGTATGATGGTTATAAGGTAAGCACTCAAAATGCAGTCATCACTGGCCCATGAAATTTTCAGGTAACAGGCTGATTTAGTGTTCCCTATCTTCCTCTGTCTTGGGACTTTCAGGACATGGTTATATCCCAAACTGAAGCTTTACACACCCTTCCATTTCAAAAAGTGCTTTTGGAGATTTTACAGTTTGCATGTGAAATTGTTTAGCTCACTCTGAAGTTGAGCCTTCTCCCATTGGGAATGCTGGATCAGTTTTCGAGATCTATCTCTAACTTTTAACATAAGATTTGAATCCTGTGTCTATTCAACAGCTATGCCTAAAGTGTTGCCACAACAATAGACCTCCCTGAGATTCTGATGTAGGGTGAAGACTCTCTAAGGAGTATTACTGTTTCAGTTCTACTGCAGTTTTTCTGTCACCTGCAGAATCTTCTCCAGCACTTTAGATGTTTTCTCATGAATGCATTAAATGTGCAAGACAAAGCATGTCATTCCTTTTAAACCAGTTCTTCCTGCCACACTATTGCAAGATGCATTTTATTCTAGTTTGCTATGTTTGACGCATTTCATTTACATACTATTTTAATTTATGCCATAGGCTGAAGATCTCTTTTTTTAATCTTTTACTGCCTATGTGTTTTCTCAAAATTGTGGTATCTACTATTGTGCATCTCTTTGCAGTTAAATGTAAAACATTCCTGGCTGACAGTTCTCATCTTCTGCTCATGACTCTTACGAAGAATTTCGCTGAGGTAACAGACCTATTGCACTCCGGTGTTTGAAAAATTTGTTAGTATTGCATGATTTTCTCCTTCGCATAACACAACAAATGGTTCCATCTTTCTGTGATTTTTTTCAATGTACAGCTCCCCAGACTTTGCAAGGTGGCAGCAGCAGAAGAGGAAGAGTAATTTGAGGCAGCACTGTCTTCTGGGGTGACAAAAAAGGAGGAAAATTCCTAGCTTTGTTTTTTGGTTTTATTTTGGTTTTGTTTTTTTAAGCATGTAAGTGGAGGACTGTGCTACTTTCCAAAAATAATTTAACCAGTCTGATTTTTTCAGAGACTAACTAGTTCACTTATGAAATATAGCAAAAAGAAATGTAAAAGAAATTGACATAGCAATTTAAGAGGAGACATCTGTCTCCTCTTTATGTTGTTCATAAATCAGCTATTGCATAATCTGGAGGTGTTTGCATGCTGATTTTTGTTTAACCTTGCCTTTAGGTCTTTCTTGATACTCTTAAAGAAAATCTTTGTAGGAAGTACAGCAGTTCCACACACTTCACTGTGAGTTAATAAGAAGCTTGATTTGTATTTTATTTTGCTTCATTAGCAGAAATTTCAACACCTAATCCAATTCAGCCCCATTTATTAAATAGCCTTGATGGAAAACAAGTAGCTTTTTGGACAAACTGTCAAGTTTGTCCAAAGGGTTGGCTGATTTTAAAGGATGCAAGCCAGTTAGTATTACCCTTCAGTGCCATCTGGTCTGGAAAACTAGCCAAAATACAGTCTGCCAAACTCCTGGAATTTAGATAGGAATCCCTGATCTGAGGAAACACAAGAGATTTAATTGTCCTCCACACTTTCAGAAACCTATTGCACAATGATGACAGTTGTGCAACTTGCTTGTGTAACCCCTTCACTTCAGAAAGGGTTTCATTTTGTAAAGGTATACTGTACCTGTGTAAACAGGGCACAGGTGGACTATATTGTTAGAAAAGAAAAAGCCAGTACATTCCCTTTTAAGGAAAAATTATCTCATGCTCAGTGTACTGACATAAAGGCGAGTGACAGAGAGCACATCATCACCAGCTGTTCCAGACAAATATTTTACACCCATAGTAGCACTACATTAATATTGATGATATATTGATATTTTCCACTTTTGCTATATAAATTAATGAACTACTGGAACAAACAGCCAGAAGGATTGGGATGATTTGTTACTCTGTAGCTTCCCCAATTTTCTGTCTTCCCAAGGCTATACGTTATCAAGAATAACAAATGGAATTCATATGGCTCCTTCATTAGCATGCATTAGCTGTATCACAGTGTGCCTCGTGGTTTATTAGGGTCAGTTCAGGAGAACCTCCATATCTTCAAACAATCTTTCTCTTCCGTAAAGAAAAGTAAAAAAAGAATTAGGGTATCTTTAAGGAAAAAGCTTTTCAGTCTGTTTTTGGTCTCTTGTTAAGTTGTAGAAGAATTGTCAATAAAAGTATATAATTTGATTACATACATTTTATTATATAAAAATATATATAATTTTATTGCCAATCTTTATTAAATGGGTTCACCCTATTAAACTTGTATTAACTTTTATTTTTTAATTATGTTTAGAAATGTACTAGATGATTATCTGTATCACTTTTAGTCAAAAGAAGTTTCCTGATTTCTGGAGGTTGCAATCTGTTCTTTCTGTTTACAGTATCCATAGGGGTCATTGTTGTCGGTCTGTTTATATGTGTATATATATATATATATACACACATATATATTCTATACAACACAGTCAGGATTGCCACATCACATGCTGCACAGAAGCATCACAAAATGGGTCCTAGCTCAGTTTATGATCTAACCTAAGCAAAAGGTGGAGAAAGACAATCCCCCATTTTGCCAAAGTTCTATGCAGCTCAGTGTCACCTTAGGAAAGAAGACTATTTTACTTGTAGCACTGTTAATCACTTAAGAGAAAAACAGTGAATGAAACAATAACACTTTTTACCTCTGAATGATCAAATGCGATCTTGAGTTTTCTCTTTTTTTTTTGGTTGTTGGTTTGTCTTTTTCTCCACTGACCAATCAAATTTCTAATATTTAGCTAGGAGGAAAACAAACAGAAAAATCCTTATATTTAGCCTCTCTCAGACAAGAGAGTGAAGAACAAATGATGCTTTTACTGGCTTAATGGTTGAGCTACCTGTGAAGAAAGAACCACAAGTATGTAATCAAGTCAGGCAATCCAGCATAGTTTAGCTATTGGTTTGTTTTTACCGTTTTCATAGACAGCTAATGGCTGATGAAGATTTTTAATCATAAATGTTACCACATAATTTGATGTCTGTGGACAGTGTATTTGATTTCTTTATATTCTAGAGACTTCTATTCTACTGAACATTTTTGGAGCTCATTAGCACATTGCTGTAGATATGATTACACTTTCAGTTGGCACAGCATTTTCCTGTTGATTGCAGGGTGGTAAATGGCTCCCTTCAGTGCCTTTCTCTCTCATCTGGAGCACAGAGCCTAACTGCTGTGACCACTTATGTGACAAATTTGGCAGATGCAAGATCCCAGATGGAAAGCTCTCAAATCTGTGTTTCCAGTGTAGCATCTGGGTATTTGGTTGGCTTCCTGTCTGACTTCTTGTAAGATCCTCTACACATTTCAGTTGTAATAGCTGCAGTGAGAGTTGTGGAGCTGGGTAATACCAGACTGGACTTCCAAATTTGCATAATCTATTTCGGCTGTAACTTAAATAAACAAGTTACCTTACAATATGATATTGATCAGTGAGCTAGTTAGACTTCTGCTTCATTGCTTGAAAGCGCATGTTTATTGAGAAGGTGGAGCACTTGCCTGTCACTTAGGAGTCAGATTTGATTCTCTGTTCTGTGACAGTTCAGGGAATTAATAATTTTAAAATGCATTGACATGGAATGAAAGATACTAAGTAGGTGCAGGGAATTACATTATTACAAATATTGCTGAACTTGCCATAGACCTGTTCAATTGCAAATGATGTTTTATGTTAACTTTATTACGAGCTAAAAGGTGCCATTTGTTTTTCATTGTCCAGCAGCTGGCAAAGATTCTGAATATTCTGAATATACTAATATTTTAACTAAGCTAGGACAAAATGTTAGAATAGGCAAATGAATTTCAAATGGATATTTAGTAATCTTTAAATACTGTTATTTTGCTTGTGACAAACTAGTTTGTGCTCTTTGAAAATACAGTATATGTCTAGAAAGCAGTTCCTTTCAAATCCTTCAGAAAATCTCTACACAAAGAACTAAAATTTGTGTTGGATATCATAATAATACCTAACAATAATAATCACAATAAGGTGTCATGATAATGCTACAGAATACCCCCTCAATGAAACATTCATTATTAAGTTCAAAATCCATGAATGGTACTTTTAATGTGCTATGGAAAACCTGTAGCTCATCGAAACTGGACAAAGTTTTTATGTACTTCATGCAGTATCTTCTCTTGTTAAATAAAAAAATAACACTAATATCAGTGACTGTGAAAGAGCATCTATTAAATATTATTCCTTTATTTCTGAATTTTGAAACTCCTTTTCTTTTGCTATTTAGAAGAATACAATTATTTTTAAGTATATTGTAATGGTATTATGAGCATGATCACTAATCAACATAAGAAGTAGTTTAAATAGCATCAAGCACAGTGATGAAAGTCCTGATTCCTCATATAATACAATATAAGTAATTCAGTAAGGGACAAACTTTAGGATGCATTCTGGATTCAGAACAAGTATAACCGCCTTCAACTACCTTCAGATACATATACAGTTTGAAGATCCAGTAAGTGTTGATATTCAAATGCATAAACTTCCTCCTTAGGAACATGTCACAGCAGAACTGTGAAAGTTACAGAACTGTCACATTAGTTCAAGCAAGGCTTCAGGCTAAAGTTTTTGTGAAGTGTTCAATTGCAGGTGTGCCTTCCAGGGAAATGAGACCTCTCACTCTTTCCAGTTGTTACACAGGGATCTCAACCTTCAACCACTTGGGTGCCAACCACTGAACCGTGATGACTATTCCTAAATGACTTTGTCTCTTTCTAGCAGTTTGCTGTTTTGCCTTTACAGTAGTCAGGATGTCAGGGATGCAAATAAAAAAATCCTTCCTCACTGTGAATTGCTACTGCTGTCCATAACGTGTAGACTACTTTATCTTATAATATGATTAGGCCCTGCATAATTTATGGGGTTTATGCTTATTTCAATAGCAGCAGTATTTTTCAAAGTACTTAAAATTTTACTTTTCTCATCTGGATTTATAAGTAGTACCACAAAAAAAAAAAAAAAAAGCATGAAACGATTTAGCAGGGAGTGCTGTAGCCAAGATTTTTTTATTATTTTTTTTTTTTTACACAGAATGAGAAATATGTATACAGATAAAATTTGCAAACTTGTGAAGATTTACCCGTAATAGGCTTTCCACAAACTGTCATGTAGAGATTTAAAAAAAAAAAAAAAAAATCAACAACACAACCCAACACAACCTCAAATGCTTAACTGGAGGAATGAAAAGGCCCACAAAAATTAACTTGCAGTAAGTAATGTAAGCATTATCTAGTCAGCAATGCTGAACAAATCACTAATCAATTTGGAACCATTCGTTACCTCTATAAACTATCAAAATCAGTAACTGACTGATGCTGAGGATAGATTATTGCTGTTGAATGAATGTTCAAGGCTTGATTTATTCTTGCCAAACAATGTATTTAAATTCTCATTTCTCTCAATCTTGCCCTGCTGGTGATACTAAAGCTAAGAAAGCTTATGCAGCAGTCACATGAGTTTAGAAAATATGCAATTTATTGGCATGATGCTTCCTTTATTTGAAAGGTACTTGGGAGGTGGATGACAACATTTTGGTAGGTTTGCAGTGTGATTTAGGTGGACAGTTCGTAAAATATGTGAACCAACAAGAGTCATGCTAGGGTGTAACATACGCTATGCTTTTAAGAAAATGGAAAACTCCGTAGGGAACAAAAGTTTATTCATTACTTGATATTTCAACCAAATTAAATATTATAGGTTCTGTGTCAGAATCTAGCACCTCATACAGTGATAGAAATCCACAACAATTTCACTGAAGCTAAACATTTTTTCAGTGATGTTGCTATCAGTTATCAGTGTTTAGTGCCTCCTCATGATCAAGCTGTTTTATTACCTTTTTAGATATTTAATACTATTTTTGTTATTCAGTGGTTGACTATCTTGCATTAATTGCACCTTCTAAATATTGGCAGTTATCTATCTGTAGTATTGTATTAAAGGCTACTGTGCTGCTGAAAGTTTGCAGGTGAGATGTAAAACTGAAGTCTTACCACTCTTGCCTGTAAAGATCTTATGAAGTTGTTTTGCAAGAATAATATGTTACCATCAGTTTCTTGTATAAACTGCAGTTAGCTTAATTACATTCTGCCTTCCTAAATTCCTTCTGTTGTGTCATTTTGATCAGACATTTTTCACTTTCTCTCCTAAAACTGTTGTGTAATATTGCTTTATGCTGTTAAACATCTGCTGTACTCCTTCCCAGTGGTGTCTGATTCACTGGTAGGTGAAGTGACTGCTGTGTGCCTGGTATATAAAACACTTTGTTATCCTTTGGGATAAATATAAATGCAGTGTTGTAACAAATATGTAGTCACCAAGGACTTTGTGGTTGTCACTATGCTGCAAGTTATAGCAACTGGGAACATTGCAAGCAGCAGTGATGGAACAGTAGAATGTTTTTAAATTTGATGCATCTGACTCTAAGCTAGAAGAATTCGTAGAAATAGGAATTATGACACACAGTGGAACAGCTGTTACCCATCTCTTAGCAGAAACTGCAAGATTTCCTGACAATGTTGATTCCTACTTTTCTCCTGACACAAAATTACTCTAGAGGCATCCTGAGAGAAGGATGTGTCTTGGAGACCATGGGACAGCAACAACAAAGTCTAAATCCACCTTCAGTGCACTCAAAACTTCCATGAGCCAACTGCAGATGGGGGAAGTGATATACCCCAGAGAGCTGCATTTGGAAGCATCCCATTTTACATAATTGCCAAAAGAAGGTGGCTCAGTGGTGTTAGTTATCTTGGTAACAGAATGCAAATCAAATACATTACAAGATGGTTATTTGCCTTAGATTTTTGCACATACTTCTTTTGAGAATTTCTCCAGAACTCTCTAATGTTCTTAGTATTGTCCCTCAGAAGACGGAAAAGAACCATGAAAACTCCACTCAGAGAACTTGGCACAAAAATTCCTCCAAGATTAGCCAATTGTTCATTTGTTATTTACTTCCATTTGTCTGATTGCATTTCTTTCTCAAGTGCCCATGAACAAAAGTGAAAAATCAACCTTTTTGATTGAATTGTAACTGTTTTTTCAGTGTTTATCAGACAACACTATAAAATAACTTCTGTCTTCCTGATTAATATGAAAAGTTATCCTTGACTCAAAATACACTTGAAAGCACAAAGATATTTATCTTGTGTTTCAGTGAAAGATAAATCTATTTAAAGTCTACTAATTATTAAGGGGTATAGTTCATAAAATTCTATTGCTGCCCATTGAAATTTGGAGCAGTCTTGCTGTTGATCTGTTTCAATTATAAGTGAAAAGCTTAATTTCAGCTGCTTGAATAAACATTCTATCTTTCTTAAACCAAATCATGAATTCATTTCACTGTAACTGCAGCCTTTTGTAGACTACAATTCAGTGCTGGTAAATCTACGTATATACACAATATACTTGTGGCTGTATAGAATAATGCATGAGAAGGGGACCAGAAGGGAACCAAAGGGAAAAAAAATAAAAAAAAATGACTGCTTAAGCAAGTACTAGAATGCCAATGATATCAGGTCCCCTTATTAATATTAAGATGAGTAAATGGCTGGTAACATGTTGATTAAAACAGTTCAGAAGATGCCCTATTGAACTCTTGGGATAATAAATGCCAGAGAAACTATCAGTAAATACAGGGATTTTGTGACATAAAGGGAGGCAGAAGCAGTGACTTAATGTTATGGATTACTTTGTTCCTGACTTTTAAGGCAAAGCAGAACTAAATGCATCATATTTATTATAACAGCCATTTTTTTCTTTGTCTAGTACAATAAAATGGTGCATTTAAATATATACTATGATATAGTATGCTACAAATGTATAATACATCAGGGAGAATGTAGACACAGAAACCTGCTGAAAGCATAATACTTTTGATTTAAGAATATATGTTTGTTCTCTGTAGTGTTCTGAGGAAAAAAAAAACACCAAAAAAACAAACTTGCTAAGTACAGGAATTTTCTTTTATTTCACTTTTTTCCTTTATGTCAAACTCTCTTTTTTCATTCTCTTTAAGAGAACATCTGACAGATACCATTCTAAATTGATCCTTATGTTATTGTGCTTCAGTCAGCATAACAGGATGGTAATTCATTGATTACATCTTCAGAAGGAGTTTGTTTGGAAGTTCTCATGATTTGGAGATGGGTTACTTGAACCATTTGGACCTCATAAGTCTCTCTAATTAAGGTAGAAACCTAGTGTGAACTTGTTATTCTAAGATATCCCGTCCTTTCCTATAGAAAACATGACAAACAGTTCTCATTGTCTCCCTGATTTTTGGTGGTTCTTACCGAACCTGATTATGGCTACTGTTACAGCAATAGTATGATCAACATTGAGTAAGTTCTGTAGCCTAGAGAATCATACAGGAAATAAAGCCTTTATGTTAAGAAAATTTGAGTTTATACATAATATTAATACACCTTAGTATGTTTGTTATAATCAGTAATGAGCAAAATATTTTACCATTTCTATTTTTGGCTTCTAGATTAACCTCCTTATTCCCCAGTTCAAATAATACTATTTTTCTCTCTCCTTGCAGGCCCTCTATCCTCTATCTTGCACTTTAAGTTTTTCTCTATATGTGTATATATACACACATATAATTTTGCCAGGTTTTGGCTTCTACTGTTTTTAATGAAAACAGTTCTTATAAAATGTTCTTACATATTCAATACGCCCTATCTGCACTAACATACACACATTAAATAGCTAATTTTTCTAGCTTTGTTTCAGAATGAAACAGAATGAAGTGAAAGACATTCCTTTAAAAAAAATCTCAAACCCCATTTCCTTTTTTCTTCCTCATATTATGTTTGTTCTGAGGTTCCTAAGCATTCTTTAAGTGTCTTCTTGCCATATTTATCTTTTTAATATTAAAACTAGTAGGGCTTATTAGGATGGCTGTGAAATTAAATCACAGTTGATAATAAAAATGGGTATAATTCATGAGTAAAGAAAACAAAAGATGTTCTTCCAAAGGTCAGCATTCATAATGTAAAGTTATTGGTGTGTGAATTAATGGAAAATTGGCTAACATACTTTTTGATGCAAGGCTATGACTTCAGGCTACAATACTTAGTCAAAGGCAATTTTTCAAAGTCTTGCTCTAGCTAGTACTTTGTTTTTAATAAATGTATCTAAGCAAGATAAGTAATTAATGTTCTTAGAATTAGTTGAGAGATGGGGCTACTGAGATTTTTACCTACAAATGCAGAACAATAAGTTACTCAGAAGATAAATATATTTTTATAAATTCTTCCTCCACATGATTTTTAAAATTTTGAGCTCCTGAGGAAATAATTTAGATCAGCATAAAAGAAGTTGCCTACTAGTATTAAAAGGCTGGAAAAAATGATTCTGGTATATTCCAAAAACTCAAGCTAAAAGTCAAGAAATAATTCACATTTTCTTAAAATTGAGAACAATGAAATACTCATTACTTTGAACAATTTGCCATATTTATGATTAATACAAAAGCCTACATTATCTAGCTCCTATCTTACTTCCCCATGAAACATCCCACATTTCTAAATTATTTCTCTTTGCATCTTTTGCATCTTCCTCCAAGAAAATCTCTCATTGATCTAGAATCGTGCTAGTGCTCCTCCCATCACTTGATTACCTTCATATCTCAGATTTTGGATATACACAACTTCTATCTGCAAGGCCTGAATGCTGTTGATTGTCTTTCTGGAGATATTTGTGAGAGACTCTGCCCTTCTGCAAGTGCTGTTAAGAAAGTCACTGTTCCTTTACCAGCAGTAAGCCTTCCTGAGTTTGCTGGTATTTTTCTTGTTGTTCCCCACTCCTCCCATCCCCTATTACTCCCCCCAACCCTTACATATACTGGTGCTCCTCCCCCCTGACACATTTGAAAATGCACATAAATGCAAAGAAGCAACATCAACTCACTAGAGAAACAAACTACCAGGTAGATGATCAGGCAGATGAAAGCAATCTCCTTTGAATGGTTCCCCAGCACACTTCCACCTTATGACTGAAGTGAAAGCTTCATTGTAAGTGTGGAGTAATTGCCTAAAGTAACTAGGAAAATTAAACTAATATTCACATTTTAAAGAAAAGATGTACATCATTGAAGAGGTTTCCAGGGTAGGGTGTAGCTTCATTACTTGAGTATTCCCCAGGTATCTAAAACCTTAGATGTTACTGTACTAGGGGAACCTGGTGTGCTGACTAAGGAACAGTATGGAGCATAGAGCAGCATGGAGACACCATGGCTAGGCTCTGTGACAAGAGGGGGACTCAATTGTTCTTGTGCACACTGAGACCAATAAATGGCACATTTGCTACCCTGAGCCAATGACCTGTAATGTTTCTGACAAAATGGTGTACTCTAGTGAACTTTTGCTCATTATAATATCATTATAAAACATACCTCCATCCCAAAAGCTACCTGCCTCCAAGGTGTGACCACCCCTCAATGAGCACATGCTCTGAATTTCTCAGAGCCTATATCTTTAAATGAAGGTGAGAAAACTTTTCACATAACTAAGATATGCTTGACTAGAGTCACTCAAGTTCCACCTAAAAAATAGAAAATAATATAAATTGAGAGGGGATGTTAGGGAAGATACCATCCTGACTTCTGGGATCAGTCGATGGGCTGAGTTTCTCTTCCTCCCCACCATTGGGACGCTTTTGGGTGAGTTTTGAACACTTGGTTATACCATGTGTCTCCATGGAAACTTAGAAATCTCTATAGAGTCTTTGTGCCTTTTATCATGTTAATTTCCAGGCTGTGCACCTGTGTATTTCATGCATGCTAGCTTGCTTTTGCAGAGTAAATTGTCGGCAATCCAAAGAACCCGTGTACCTGTTGCTGTAATGAACTGCACTTAATCGCATTGTTCCTAACCATGATAGTTCTCATTGAACACGACTAGAGTGAGGGTGTGTTACGTTGCTGGTGAATCTGTGACCATGATAGTTCAGTAACCTGAATCTGACCAGACCCATAACAGTTAATCAGCTACACCCCTTAACACAATAGTAACTAGTAAAAAATAGTGGTGACTGTAAAGAGATTCCTTAGGGCAAGCAAATAGGAAATACAGAAACCTTACAAATCCCTAAAAAGACTGAACTGGAAATATTTACATATTTTGACACTCAAAGCTTTATGCATCAGCCAACTTTGTAGCTGTAAGTAGGCAGGGAGTCACCATTCTCCAGCATGGGATTTGCAAGGAATTGGATAGTTACAAATGATGATCAACCAGAAGATAAACAATAACAAGCAGGCTTAATGAATCTCCCAATGTCATCAACACCAAGGCTTTGCCCACTGGCACAGCACCCTGGATCTGTTGTTTTTATTGTGCCCAATTGGAATTCACTCCTTAATTACCATTTTCCCCTCAGTCATCTTTATAATCCATTTTACTATCCAAAAATTAAAATTTAGTTCATTACCAAGAGTCATTCAGCTTTAACTTACTTCAGAGATAGTCAGACATTTTTAAGAATTACATTTCTTTCCATTTAAAAAAAATCCATACAAATACGCAAGTCACACAAAAAAGAATCAAGGTTGTATTACTAAGCACATTTGAGACTGAAAACTGTACTTTACAAATGCTTAGGACCTGGTGTCACTCAGAGGCAAAGGTGATGCTATGTTCAGCTAACTGCAGTGGTCTAGCAGCATGCTCTGATGGGCTGAGATGCTTTGTTTGGAAGAAAGATCAAAAGACCCAAGATTGAAGAGATGGGGATGGGTGAAAGAGCTAGGAAACAGTCCATATGGGGATGTAGTGTGAACTTATTTGTTAGTGCTTTTGGACTCCTAATCTTCCTTCAGAGGAGCTCACTGGCTTCATCAATTTAGTAAGCAAAAAATCACCAACTACTACTGAGGATTAATAGAAAACACAGAATGCTGAAAATTGCTGCCTATAAGCATGCACATCACTACTTTATGCTTTGCAATGTCTGTAGAACTAGAATTATTATAAAGCTATCTATCTGCAATAAATACACAAAAATATGTGAAGACAAAGAAATCAAAAATTCCTTTACAGCTTTAGAGACTGAGTAAGCATCCAGAAAATATCTATATAGCCATATTTCATGGTAAGGCCTGCATTAAACATTTCGCACTGAATCTCAAATCACTTCAAAAGAAATTGAGATCTCTCACTAAAGAATTTTTGAGATGTCACTAAATTTATAGAATAATTCAGGCTAGAAGTGACCTTGTTAAGTCATCTAGTTCAACCTCCAGCTCAAAGCAGGGTCAGCTATGACATAAGACCATATTTCTGGGGGTTTTATCCAGTCCAGCCTTGAAAGTCCTCAAGAATGGAGGCTGTACAACCTCTCTGGACAACCTGTTCCAGCATTCTCACTGTCCACATAGTTAAAGTTTCTCCTCACGTGTGAGGTTCAGACTGACTTTAAATTCCTTCAGGCTGTCTCTCATCCTTCCACCATGCACTTGTGTACAGCCTAGTTCCATCTTATTGATAACTTCAAACACCCTTTGAAAAAAATCTCAGGCATAAAATTTCACATAAAACTTCAGTTTGTGAAGTGTGTAAGGATGGGGAAAGATTAAGACCTATGATCCTGAGATACAGAAGATGAGATACAGAAGAACATTACACAAGAATAAAATGCTGAAAAATATTGGAATAATAAAAATGAAGTGACTAAATGCATCAGTTATAGGTTAACATATATATTTCTTCTTTGAGCTGAAGCTTTAAGTGGGAAAACAAATCTTCAAGAGTTAAGAAAAATATAAAGAAAGTGTAATAAGGCCCTTTGGCTGTTCCTCTTTTTTTTTTTAAAAAAAAAGGTGTTTATTCAGCAATGTCATATTAATCTGAGGATCAAACATCTCCTTCTAAAGGAGGAACATTTTTTCTTGTTAATTCCACAATTTTTGTTCAAGATACAACTGAGCTCTGGAGTTCTAGTAATGAAACCTGTACATGTTCAATTAATTCCTGGTAAGGGAAATTAACTGAGTAGTTAATAAGAATGAAATTATAAAACAAAAGGCAAGTAGATGCTATCTTTCACTAAGAACAGATCTGATTGCAAGGATTATTGAATTTTCTCAGATTATAGACTTCCATTTAGAGTACTTGGCACATTTGTTGCTTAAGCTGTAAAGTTCAGCGGCAAGGGAACTAATGCCAGAAAACCAACTGATATAAGACATCTTGGCTTTTACATAGTTAAAGAAAAACTTTCATGATTGACAAAAAAATAGAAAATTATAATTTTGTCTCTTCAAAGAATGTGTTATTCTATTTCTTCACTTTTCTGCAATACGATAAAAGACTCAGTGACAGCACAGCAGCAACAAGAATTCCCTGAATAGCTGGGAACTTGCATTAAAATAACATCTATGTTCTCAGTCCCAGAATCAATGCCTGTTGCTATTCCTCACACACACTGTACTTTTAAGCAGGGTATGCAAATGTGTGTAACCTTGCATTTACTTAATACCTGTTTGGATAAGGTAGATCAACCATGCACTTTTCAAGCTAATGTTTTTTGTTTGTTTGTTTTTTTAATGATATGCATATACTTCTCAATTGTGTCAACTACTGGTCATGTATTTTTTTTAATTTACATATATTTGCATATGTTACCATGAATATTTAACATTATCCTAAGTGTATACATTTCAAACTGTAAAGAGGTGAAAAATCTTTTTAATTTACAGATCAACATTCTTCCAAAGAATTTAAAGCCATTTATAACTTGTGCTAAATTAGCAAAACTCATTGCTGTAATTTTCCTCACTCTACAGAAGATTAAATTTTGATATCAGTATTTAAATAACACATAATAGGCCTAGATTAGATTCTTTATTTTAACATTACCTCTAAATAAATAGTTTCAGCAAATTTTATCTAGAGAGAGTTACTCATTGCAAAAGTAGTAAATGAAACTGAATATAATACAATTCACAAATTATCTAAGTCTCTAACTTCCAGCATTTTCTTCTAACAGAAAATATCTAGAAAGGAATCTGTAAAAGGACAATGCTGATTAAATTCATGAATAAACAGAATTACAATCTTTCAGAAAGCCTAAATTAAGTACTGTCAAAACAAACCAGTTTTAGCTTGTTGCAACCAGCTTCGATAATATGCATCTTACTGAGACACTGCCCTTCTCCCCTCGTTACATACATATATTCACTTGCTATACACACATCTATATTTTGTCACTTTAATATAGTAACAAGGAATTAATCCCTAGATGCCTCAAAGCGTTCATCAAAACAAGCCATAGAAGAACATTTAATATTAAAGATAAATTAAAATCATATTAAAAGAAATTAAAATGAACACAGCTCATAATCTGTTAGTTAACAAAACTATTGTGTGATTTTTTTTTTTTCTACTTCAGACAATGACTTTGCTGATCTATGTATTGCAGAACTGTTGAACTGAAATGCTATGTCACCAAACCAGACATGGCTATCAGGCAAAAAATGTTTCTCTTTCAAACAACAATGTAAAGCTATGATTTGCATGGGATCACATTCATGATGATTAACAACTGTAGCTGCAAACAGGAAATGTTATTTAAATAACTGATAGACACCACAGATAATGGAAATGAACTCTTCGATGCATAAGTCTTTCTTAGAAATAGAAAGATCTCATTCCAGAAATGCATAGTTTGGCTGACAGTTGCACTTTTGACATTAACAATTTTGTTTCAGGTTTGTTTGCCCTTCTTTGTTTCAGGTTTGTTTGTTTGCCCTTCTTTGTTTCAAGAAGGGCAAATAGCCTGTCTTCTTATATACAAAATCATTGCGAAGAACTGAATTACAGGAACATTTTATGCAGTGAAGGAGTGAAATTCTATATTTTAGTAAGCTTGAATTCATCAGTAGGAACCTTGAACTCCTGTGCTGTAATCTGTTTTATTGCTGTGACATTGAGCAGATCAGTAAAACTATGCCTTTTTTTAAGATTTCCAGTTAGAAAAATCAATTAATCTAGTTTATCCAAATTGCATACCATCCTCATTAAGAAGTGAATTGGAAATAGCATGTGTTGAACAGAGGTTTCTGGTATAGGGCTTAATTAGAAAAAGTTATCTTGCAATAAGTAAACTGAACTGGGTAAGACATATAACATTTATATAAAATATAGTCATTGAAAGGGCAATGACTACAAATACAATGATTTAAAATGATTAAAGTCAGAAAATTACAAAATTAAGACAGCATCCTTAATTCTTTTTTTCTTTATATACATTCATATATATCTCCAATAAAGGAACAGCCAGCTATTTTTACACTGAATCCTTCCTTTCACAAGTGTGTAAACTGGATAACACAGAACATTCATCACGTGTGGCTCCATGACTAAATTGTTTGCCACTCAGACTTTGCAGAACGAGAATTTTAATCACTTTATCAATTATTTTCCTTTTTTTTCCTATTGCTAAAAGCAAAGCTAAAAAAAGATAACTATCTTTAAGTGTCCTGAGAGTTAAAATATACCAGTGTATGCTCATGTTAACTATTCCCACTTCCCTAGCTGAAATATAGGATTGTAGCTGTTTTTAATGTACTCCTAAATGTCATGCGTTTAAATGTTAAAGCAGCAATTCTCTTCCTCTGTAAAGAAGATGGGAAAACGCATTTTTGTAAATCACTTGCAATTTAGTTAGATTAAACTTTCCTTTATTCATGTAGTTAACCAGCATTTCAAGTATTTATTCTGGGACAAATAGAGGCATAATGAGGAAAAAAATAGGAGAGAGTATAGGAAAGAAAGGAGACAAGCAACTAGAAAAAAAATATATATATCTGCTGGATTATGGTCTGTCACATTTTTCTCCCTGTTTCTCTTCTTACAGGCAAACAGCTCTTACAGTTTTAGTTCCATGGTGTAATATCTATTACATCTAAACAGTATAGATTACACTTAGCTTTTATCTGTGTTAGCAAGATATATTTGGCCCTAGAATAAGCACCATAAAGATGAACAAGTAATAGGGATACTTTACACCAAGGAAGCGTAAGTCTTTCTACATTCAAAAAGGAATGTTAGTTTTTAATTAACAGTGATTGACAGTTCTTTCTAAATGTATATATGGGCTACAAAGTCCAATAGAAACAATTATTAGGCTTAGTACATGAATCATTTGGTGACGTTATCATGTATAAACGCAAAGTCCAGAAGCAGTGTCAAATTTCACTGTTCTAATTGTAGTTCTGTTTTTTTCTGGACTTTTCAATATATTAATTCAAATAATAATCTAGTTCAAATCTTTTTTTGTGCTGTTTCATTTAGACTATTTGAGAATGTAAATTTAAATTTGTGTCTTTTTACTACACAGCAGTCAGAAGCATGACAGTTTAAGGAGTGTATTATACAGATGGGAACAATAAGCACTGGAGCATTAGGTCTGGCAATGAAAAATAGAAGAATCATCACTTTAGCTTGACCATAAGGTATAATTAGAAATAAAGTGTAAATTTCAGTGTATATGCTTCAAAAATGTTTTCTGACATATGAAATTTCCTTTATTTACAGATTTATTATCCTTATCACACAAATACAATACCCTTTAGAAAACAAAACTCTTTAAATTAGCATGTTTACTTCTGAAATGTCCCAAGTGTTCCAATGTACCAAGTTTTCCAACATAACTATTCAGTTAAATAATTAGTTATTCACAAATAAATGATTGATGGAAACTGAAAAAATATAAGAACTGAAAATAAAACTGTACTTCTGGTAAATTGTGTTAAAAAGAAATAAAATTTAAAAATTGGCTTACTTTATTATTGCCCTGTCCAGTGACTTCTAAATATCTGTACTTCTATTTAGTGTTCACTCAAAACAAGAATGTAGTATTTGGTAATTTCAGTTACAGAAAATAAGTTTTCTGATGTTTTTGTAGATGTGTGAGGTATATGAATTAATAACACCTAAAGAAGATCTCAAGCATATGAGGGATATGAGCATATCCCTCTTACCTCAAAGTAAGCACATATAGCACATTTTCTATATTGACTATTTTGGACTCTGGTTCATTCAAGAAGTCTATAGCAGACTTAAAATTATCTACGAAAGCCAAAAGGATTTGTGAGGAGTTTCATCTTAGGGAACTATGCAGTGTCCAGTGAAAAAAGACATTTGGGGGGAAACAGAAGATATTCTCAGCTGTTCATCTACATATAATATTTTATTCTTCAATGAGTCTAATTTCTTAACCAAAGTTTCCAAAAACTCATTTAAACTAACTTCAGTAAAGCTTTGAAACAGGTGGCTACAAGATTGCCCTGTCATTTTTACGGTGGCAAGGCTGTTTTCCTTTTTTTTCTGTGAGGATTTCAGAAGACAAAGTGATACAGAAAAAGAGATATGGATGAGCATCTCCAGTCTTAATAAAATCAAGATAAGCATTACACAAACTGTTTACATGATTAGCAGTAGATTCCATTTATTTTCTGCTTTGTTGAACCACTTGTCAAATAAGAATCTCTTCAACAGAAAATACTGTTTCTTCCTTAGAGTGTATTGAATTTGTAGTCAGTGTGTTGCTTTTATTATAATACTTTTAAGCTAAAAAAAAAAGCTGCTTTAAAGATGGTTTCTTATAAAGTGCTTATTTATAATGTACTAATCTAGTGTGAAATACAATGGCTCTGATTTTTCCATACTTTTTCCTGTGTAAAGAAGGGAGAAAGATACAAGAACAAGCTGTGAGACACTTCAAGACTGCTTCAATTAATGCAAGCCCACAATTCTCTCCTCAGTCTGTCAATCTACACCGATTCTCTTCCTTCTTTTCCCCTTCAGAAAAGATGGAAAAGGAATCTTTCTTGTCTTTGCCTCCTTCCTTCACTTGGAAGCTCACAGCTTGACTGAGAAGTAGACACACAGTTGTTAAGGAAAGTACAGAAAAAAACAAGGGTAGAGAATACAGTGCAGAATCATGTGATTTTAGGGGCTGGGCCTCTTGACTGTGATATACTTGTGACTTCACGCATTTCTCTCAGTTCAGATAATAGACTATTTATATTAATTCACTTCAGTCCAGTCCAATCTAGCACAGTACTTTCCTGACTGCTGCAGATACTGTAGGGCAGACTTTGATGCTCGATGCAAAATGTCATCATAAAGCAAATTTAACTTCTCATCAGCCACAACTGCTATTGGAGCGCTCAATTTTCTTTTACTTGTTGTTTGTGCTTCTATTTCCAGCCCCACAATTCATGAATAGAATACCACAAAGAATGTTTAGGCTTGTGTAACAATTTTTTTTTTTTTAAGTTAGAAGTGATTTACATATGTTCAAGCCACCTGTTTTCCTGTTAGTATATCATGGTAACAACTGTACTGAAAAATGAATGTTGTGAAGAAGTTGTCAAGAAGACAACTGAAGGTAGCTACTTCTGTCTTCAAGAAAGGCAACAAGATACGTATCTATATTGCTCTTAACTCAGCTTTTTGTTCTGTTTCAGCACCTTTTGATTTTATAGCCACCTGGTTATTAGCAACTTTTTTTAATGTATTTACAATTTTAAATGTATTTTATACCTTTTAAATGTATTTTGAACTCGTTTCTGTCATAGACATCTAAATTGAATGAGTGGAGCCCTCTGTAAACAAGGACGTTACTTTTGGGTAGTGCTTAGTGCTGAAAAACAGCTCAAAAAACACTGCCTTTTTTTTTCCTGCTTGAGCTGGCAGAGTTGATCTGTCTGGCACACACCAAACTGTAAAGAAAGAAAAACTGTATCAAGTTAAGAGCAAGCCTTAGGCAGCTAATATGGAAAGCATTTTCTGCCTGCCTGACCAAGAAACCAAGAAAAGAAACTAAGAAATCTATCATAGATAGCTTGTGAGGTTTCACAAATTATTTTAAATAGACATCTTACTCCATGGTGACTTAAAACACTGAAGAACTCTTCTCACTATTTTCCATTTGCTTCAGAAACAGCAACTTTGAACTACATGCCCAAAGCCAGTTTTGATAAGCAAGGCATCTACTTTAAGAGAAACTTTTTTTTTTTTCTTAAAGTGAGCTCCCTTGGCCCTTGATTTCAGAAAGTGCTTCAAGCTAGCCTCTTAGGCTAAATTCTCAAAGAGAGAAAGTGCAAGGTGAAGCAGCAGCCTTTACAATTGCTCAGGAAAATAAGTGCAGTTAGAGCTTTAAGCAAACCAAACGCCATTAATATACAGGGACTAATCCAGGTCTCCTCAAATGACAGTTTTCCTTTGGCTTCAGTGAGACACAGTGCAAACTCAGCTTTATGAAGAGTTTGGAAAAGGCCCAAACACTTTTTTTTTTTTGAACTGAAGGATTTCATAAACAGAACTTTTATCCTAGGCTGGCTATTTCAATAGAACTTATAATAAGCCTTTCTGTGCTGAAGATAGTCCCTAAATGTATAATCCCTGCTGAGCCAGCTGGTTAGGGGAAGCTGCCACCCTGTCTGTAGTTCTCAGCAGGCATACAATTTAAACACTGGGGAGTTTAGGTACTCTCTGTAACACTAAGCTTTCTGCTCCCGAAGAGCTTAGAAGTGCAAAGCCAGTGAATGTAACCTGTCTTCTGTTAATACCACACTTGGGTGTGCTTGAATTCCATAAATAGAATTTATATTTTACTTTTCCTCTCTTGTTTACCCTTCAAAAATGGACAAGTAAATCCCTGTGAATATAAAAAAGCCTGTTTTTCATAGGCAAAAAGACCCATGAATAAAATACTGTTTAAAGTAAATTTCAGAAAACATACACTGCCAGAAGTTGCCAGAATGTTTCAGAGTGAAGCCAAGCAATTCTTTACTTATTGTTCAGACAGCTGCTTAAAAAAACAGCTTCCCTTTTTCAAAAATTGTCTCTGTAGAGCTATAATAGGAAATTATAAAATTGTATTACCAAATTAAGAAGAAACTATCAAGAATTGCAATGGGGTATTTACCATGTTATCACTGGATAACAGTAGTGTCACTATGACTGTGTTATTCCTACAGTTTTCAAACAGAGTTAGTACTTAGGTATGGTAAAAACATGTTACTTCTTTGACCAGAAATCACTCCTTTAACTAGATTTTTGGTATTTGTTTCCTCTTTTATTAGGGGAAGTATAACTTGAAATGTGGGGTTCTAAACTGAATTATATTACAAATTAAAGAGTATAATTTAATAGCAACCCTTTTTAGCAATGGTCCTTTTCAATGGTGAAATATAGCTCTGATCCCACTACCGTTTCCAAACCAGAATTTAATTATCAGAATAACTACCACGTTTTGTTCTTTTACACTCTGTATACACCATGTCTGTTGATTTCAGACTGAACAGGGGTCCTGGACAATGAGAAGAGTAAAATCTATGTGCTTAGTTAAAAGTAGCTTTAAGTTTTCTCAGGTTAGCTCAGTAGCAAAGGAATCAGTGAATACTGCGCGAGGAAGGAGTTTGCAAGTGAGATCTGACATTCTCTTATTGCTTATTAATAAAATATTTGTATGTGCTGTATAGAACAAGCTACATGGGCTAAATATAAGAATTCAACATTTAGACATCAGGATGCACAGACCTCTGTGATGGCCATGGAGGTTCTCTCCACTGCCAGTGAGTGCCTTCTGCCAAGGCATGGGCAGGTAGATTGGGCAAGGAGATGCAAGATACAAGTCCTGTTGACCCTGAGCTAGCAAATGCTGTATGACAATTCTTTATCCCTTTTCAGGGTTTTGTCATGTGAAAACAGGATTAACTTCTGCCTAATTCCCCAGGTACCCCCCCTTGGAGACAGATACACTTTCCTTCAAGGAACTGAGCAAGTGTACCTGCTTCTTTCCACCCTCACTCCAACCACAACCAGATTAGGAAGAAAAGGATATTTTCAGAAAGTGGTATTTTCTCTTTTATGCATTAGATTAATGGACAGAATATCGACTGAGGAAACAGAATCCCAAGCTTCTGCTTGGAAAGGTCAAAACACAATATACCACCTTTGATGACACCACTCTAAGTATCAAACACCTAGTAATTAGGCTGCACTGTTGTGCATCAAGAAACTTATCATCACTCTTTTGGAAATCTGGTTTTCTTTGTTCATTACTGTAAAAAGAGACTATAAAAGCAGGCATAATTTTGTAACCTGTCTGAAATAGAAGCAGGTTTAGTTCACAGCTGAGAAGCTTCAGAGTACCGGCCCTAATGCAGACAGTGGCTAAACTGATGGGCAATAACTAAGCCACATTACTTGGACTGATCTTGATCATCCTGCAACATGCTTAATATCAGAAAAAATAAGATTCATTAAGATTCAGATTTGCTTTAAAAACTTCAGTTTAAATTTGTGTTTACTTTTTCCAAACACTTCTAAATCTGAGTTTAGAACTTCAGCAGCCTGTTATTTGCTATTCTGAGAGCAGTTCATCTTGTTATTTACATTGATACTAGCAACTATATTTTTCATTTCTTTTCGGAAGCAGATATAGTTGTTTGCCGCTGTTCTAGATTTCTGAATGGACATGTTCAAATAATGTGTTGATAGGTATGCTAGGGGAAAAATTTATTGTGCTATAGAACAGAGAAAATTGGTAACCTTCACTAACAGTGAAGGAGGATTTGAATGAAGACTAGCATAAACTAACAGTAATGTTTGTTCACAACTAAAGAAAATTACCAGTTCTTGTATATTGTAGATCCCAGTGTAAGACAAACATTAGCTGAAGACCTGCTTGATTTAAAAAAAAAGAATACAAATAGCAATTTTGCCAAATAGTACAAAAATACTATTATCTTACTTGCACTTTTGGGTATTTTTTAATTAAAAATGAATGGAATTACAATCTGATTTCAGAAGACAATCAAGAAAACATGGATGGTCACCTCTTAGAAATTTCAAACAGCAGCTACTGCAGAGACAGTGATATGATAACAATTCATGGTTTACTGGAATCTTTGGATTATTTGTTGTGTATTTTGAAATCAAAGAGAATGTCAGTAATTTAGTTGAGCAACGAGGTATGCTCAACTGCTGTATGTGTTAAATACAGGGAAATGAAGTGGGATTACCTGGAAATTGATAGGGAGTAAACAAAATATGATGTGGTTATTCTTGCCGAATGACATGAGATTTACATAGGAAGGAGAAGGATGAAATCCCATCAAGGAGTACTAATGGGCTGTTTCAGTGGAAATAAACTTTGAAATTTCAGTGCAGATAAAAGTTTTGATCCAAACAGACTCTTCACAGCATAGTTAAACATATATACCATGTTGCATATACCATGTTCTAAGTAATTTCAGAGGACAAGAAGCCATTTCTTGTTGAGTTAAACCAAATGACACAGTAGTAAGTATAAGTAAATCACTACTTTTTGGCTTTGCTTTTTTTCCTTTCCTGTCTGTCCTCCTGCCACCCCACCATTCACTTAATTTCTATGAATATTTGTATACTGCACTAAATGACAGTAAATTTGGTTTGCTCACAATTTGAAATGCTTTCTAGCACTGCAAAATTATAAACTGTGGAATTTATATTCCCAAAATTTATTTTTAAAAAATCCTTTAATAAGTGGGAAGTGGGAGCAACCAATACAAATACAATTGGAATGAAGGAAAAACCTTGATTAGATTGTAGTAGGGTAATTTTATCCTTAAATTAGCAACTAAAAGAACCATTACCACACATACAGCTAAGCCAATACACAGGTCTGAGCAGAAAAAATATACCATGCAGAATGAGAAGAATCAACTTTGTAAACCATTTGAAGTACTAAGATCAGAAATTTGCCTATCAATAAACAGCAGTCCAGGATTTGAGATGTTTAGAAACAAACTGTCACCAAATGCACTACCAAATTCATTACCATGAATGCATTGTTTAGCTTGGAAAAATCCCTTCTTCCCTACTTTTCCACATGATAATCTTCCTCCTCCCCAGTGCAGAAATCCTGTGCTGCATACTTTGTAGGGGTCTTGGGAAGCTGACCAATTCTACAGACAGGCTTTAAAAACCAAGGGGGACAGAAAAGGTCAAGTGACACCAAAGGGATCAGAGGAACCGAAGAGCATTGCTGAAGAGGACATGGGTTTAAGAGAAAGCAGTCAGGGAAAAGGATTTTGAACAGCTGGGTTTTCATCATCCTACCACAAAGGTATTGAGTTGGGTGCAGAAGTGGGATGACAATACCATAATAGTCTTTACCAAATAAAAGATGACACATTCCAGGAAAAAACATAATGAGAAAGGCACACTTGTAGCACTGAGTCCTATGCAGCAGGTTACCAAACTCAGATACTATCTGCACTGGCAGAAATATGATGACTTAATAGCAGACGTTAGAAGTCTGGGGCAATTCTGATTGTTTTCTTTCTCCTTAAAAAGCCTGAATAAAGAAAGTGAAATTAAAGCCATTTATATAACAAAATCTGTCTTCAGCTTACTCTTCCTAAAAAGACTTAAATTAAAAAAAAAAATCACAGAATCACTTGAACTTGGTCAAACCTATAATTTTTTTTTCCTGCATGTATAGAAAGGTACAAGAAATACGTAGAAAATTCTGCAAAAGTGTTCTCTTTTGAGGCTCAAAAATATTACTGCATAAACATCACATTTTTTCCATATTATACTGTGGTTTTGTGACATACCAGTAACAAAAAAGCCTACTGAAATCTCATAGTAGACACACAGTATGAGTAAATACTTAATCAAATCCAAACTGCTGAGTAATGGAGTCTACACATTTAAAAACCAATGAGAGCTCAAAACCTAAGAAAACAGCTCTTACAAGACAAACAGCTGTGCAGACAGCTATCTAAATTGTTTTGGAAGAGAAAGTCCAGAAAATAGGACAGGTTTACAAATCAAATGTAGAAGAATTCCAGGATGGAATTTAATCTAGTCTGTTCCACAGGGGATGTTAAGCTATCCAGAAATATTCTTAGATAGGCATTTTGGGGGAAATAAATATTATTAATATGACCTGGTGTTAACCAGTATTATATAGAACATGGAATAGAACTTTGTCTTAAAACAAAACTTCAGCAAATGTCACAAGAATACACATTTAGGTGAGCTGTGTGAGTCCTCTGTCAGATTTGCCTTTTGGAGCTGTCATGGTATTTTTAAATAGCTACACCAATGAGGCCACAGGGACAGATGAAGCATCATGTTACCTACATGGGACACATTACCATTTCTGGTTTACATTAGGGATTTCCTTCAAAAGTATACCCCTATCATTCCCTTTTAGTACACTTTGGTTCATGTCACAGAGCAGCCCAGGAACACAAAAACAGGATTCTTGTTTTAAATAACTGAAATAGGATTGTACCTAATCTAATGCACTGCACCTACTAATAGTCATTGAACTACTCTGAGACAAAAAAAAATCCTCCTCCCTCAATAAAAACCAGAACAAATTGAGAATGTTGTACTTAAGTTTCAAGCACAAATTTCTGCTGCCTACAGACTGACTCCTTATGAGCCACAGAGCTTGCTAATGAAGACAAAGCCTATTTTATTATTCAGGAGGCTTGAATTTCTTACTTAGCTAAGGAGGTAGACCATATAATGGGTTGGTACAGAACAATTCTGTAATATAAAGGCTTAAAATAAAAAAGTCAAGTAGTATGACTACACCTAAATTGCAAAATAGTCTTGTTGCAATATGAATAACATATTTTGATGCTACTATTGACTGAAAGTTCTAGAGATGTAAGAGTAGTTTCCTCTAACAATAGTAAAACTTAAAACAATTGAAGTATAAATACATTACTGTCCAAAAATATAAAATCAAATATTTTGTAATTTTATGTCTTTGCAGCCATTAAGTGTACCATTAACTGCCATTTCATATTTTGCTTTTTGTGCTTTTAACAGTCAGTAGTAACACAGATTTAATTTTGCAGTAATCACTGCAATCCTAGGCTTATGCTTCAAAATAAATATTAGAGTGCAATAAAAACATCACTAAAGCACTCACTCACATACTCCTTCCAACCTGAGTTTAAAGCAAGATTCTAGAAGATGTATTTCTCATATAAATTATGGCAACATTGACAACATATAAATACACAAACCAAGAAATTTTTTCAAGGTATTTAATCAAAATTTTTCAATTTCTTCATATAAAGTGAAAATCATCACAATTTAGACATGTTGATGTCTAAAGTACCTAAGAAATAAAGCAGGTGTAAAAGGAACCTCACAAATGGATTGCATGAAAAATTATAGTGGAATTTTGACAACTGAGGCTGAGACTAATAGCTACATTTGAGTAGATCACAGTTGACTAAGGTAAAGCCTCACTTCTATACACATGTTAAAAATCAAAAAGAATCAAGTGGATACTACCAAATTGCAGCAATTTAGGCTTAAGTGGACCTAGCATGGATTTATTCTTTCATAAACTAAATTTTGACAATATTTCTACTAACATCAGGGAGAAGAGGGGCTAGTGATAAATGTAAGATACTATTTTTAGCTCAGCTATTAATTTGCTATGCAATCTTAGCAGGTCTTTTCATCTGCATCACCAAGATCCTGGTGAAAGCATGCAATGGACACAAAAATAGTTTAATTGCAAGACACTACTTTTCCTTTCTCCTATGTTTTTAGGCCTACTTTTTAGGCCTGGTGCATGGACATAGCATACCCCAGCCCCCCAGTAGTGCTAATACTGTGATTACTATTAAAATTCCTCTTACTGGTTAGATACCATGTTGTAAAGGTAAGAGAAGATTTGTAAAAGCAAGACAGAGATCGGTGCCTATTCATAAACCTTCACCCTTCAGAGAAACCTCAAAGCCTGCTAGGGTATTTCCTGACCTTAGCTGCTACTGACTGGCAAGATCTGCCTATAGCTCTTCACTATGGTCCATCACATTGACTCTGCCTTAGGTGCTTTCATGTCTATTCTTCCTTGTTACAGTATTTATGACATAGTCAAACACACTCCATTATAGGATTTTTCCCGCTTAGCTAATGCCAGTTATAAAGATGGATCCATCATGCCAGAACAGATCAGCACACTCACACCATGCACCAGTTAGGGAGCAGAACAGTAGTTGGATTGACTGCAGAGAGGAGGGAAAGAAGAGCTGTTGCCATGGAATCACTACTTAGAGGGCCTAAAATTATTTTACCTTGGGTACCTTAATCACCAACTTTAATCTTTGCAATGAAGCAGAAGTAGCCCCTCCTGTTCCAAGTGAATGAATGCCAGACTTTCTCCACAACAATTAGTGGAGAAATGACTTTTTCTTTATTGCTGCAAATTTATATAGAGGTAGATGGTTGCTATGTAAAATACCCTGATTCCATGGCAACTTAGAAAGTCTTTATAGGTGAGGATCACTGGTTTATCCAATTTGAAACTCGTAGCTTTATCCTTCTGCCCAGTGATCCTCATCACAACTGCAAATTGTGAAACATTTTTTGTGCCTCACACTTCACCAATTTACATTGCATTGTAAAACACAAGTTGCTGGTGCAGAATCCCTTTTCATTTTCCTGAGAAAGTTCAAATTCAAAAAGAAAGTCAATATTTTTATACATATATATATATATATAAACTGTGGAGCCAAAGTGGAAACCTGCAAAACAACTTTTCCCCACTGATTTGTTCAGGGAAAATGGCAGTTTGCTGATTAGCTAAATTTACCATCAACTGAAAGCACATCCATTTTTTCTTTAAGTCATCTGCCAAATACAGGAGAATGGAAAATAATAAATCTCAAATACTTTTGCTGTTATTTTTTTCAGATTCCTGGGCACATCATTCCACATTACACTCAAATCTTACAATACAAAATTTTCATATCTCTCTCATTACTCTAAAATGGTGTTGCTCTAACCAGCTTTTAAAGGATTAAGGATGCCCAGCCTCATCCTGCTTTACTCTGTCTTTCATGTGGAGATCCTACTTGTGAAGGTATGTGTTACAGTATTACTTCAGTATTTAAGTACAGATCCTGCATCTGAGTTTTATTCCTTAAATCAGAGACATAATATTTACACACCTAATTTCCTGGTCACTTCCTATATTTTTCATGTATGGATCTCATCTTTCATTGGAAGTGGGATTCTCAGACCTCCTCTGACTACTACACACATTGATCCATAATGAGAAGGGGCAGTCCTCTGATGAGGGACTTCTTACCTGAATTGAGCAATTTAATCTCCTGATAGCAAGATGATAACACTCCTACATCTTCTGCACTGGTGCCCATTGCAGTCAATAAGCAAGGATAGTAAGGAACAGCTTGAAGCATCCAGATTCCGGTCTCACTGACTTGAATATGCCTTAAAGTCATGTGGTGGAAAGGCAATTTCAATGTAAGATGTTCACATGATGCCACTAATATATGCTATGCCAGCAGAGAATTGATTGTAGCATAGCCTCTGCCATGTTTTTGTCCTGACATTAGAGCTGACAATTTTTGAATGTTGAACACTGGAGCAGTTCTGGATAAATCTCACACATTCACAGGAAGTAACTGTGACAAACTCATTGTGATTGCAATAGTGAGCCATTATCCATGTACAGATTAATTGCAGCATTACACTTATACATGCAATGTATCTGCATGCACAAAGCAAAAGTTTTGCCACAGGCCCAGCAGTCCAGGTTGGCAAGCATCTGGGAAAGCAAGCAGGTTCCACAGAAACACCTGAGAAACTTCATTCTGTGTTATACAGGATTTTGGCAACTCATTTTGATAACAATTTGATTTTATAGCAATAAGCACTTATATGACTATCAGTTCTCTAATGCAAGAGATTCTCCATGGGATTTCTCCCAAGAGTTGTCTGAATTTGTCAGTACTAAAGGGCTAAATATATAGCGTTGTTCTTCAGTTTCCAAATTCACATCCACATGGAATGACTATTAGGTTGATCTGACTGCAACTGAATGTTGTTTGTTAATCACCAATCTTTCCTTGCAGAAATATGTGAGCCAGATCTTTACCCGTTACAGCTGTGCAGAACACCCTGAGGAGGCTGGACATCACCAGCGCTGCTACTCCGCCTCCCACTGCCGCACTCCAGAGCTTACATCCCCGGCCCACAAGAGCGTTTTTATTTTCCCTTCAGCTGCCTTATGCTTAATCCGTGACAGCCTGGACTCCTTGCCCCGGAGCTCGCTGGAGCCCGCCCTGTGAGGCAGGGACCGGCCATCCCCGCACAACGGCCGGGCCCCTCTCAACGGCCGCCGAGCGACCGTTAGAGGGCGCGCGCACGGCCCGCCCTTCCAACCGCCTCGCGCGCGGCTGCCTCACCCACTGCCCCGGCTGCAGCAGCACCACCAACACCGCCGCGGTTTTCCCTGTAGTTGTGAAAGACACCTCTCCCTCCGCCCCCACCGCTATTTTCTTTCAGTTTTACAGATGTGGTTGTCCAAACCACAGAAATTCTTGACAGCTGTTGTTCTGTGTCCCTAATTACTTGATTTCCTTCCTTCCATCTTACTCCAACTACAGCCTTTCGCCATTAAGTTTTGCAATTGTTCTCATTCTTGTTGTGGCAATAATAAATACTGGTCACATAGCCAGAACAATTATAATTGACTATTTTCAAGTGATGCAGCTTCACCTATCTTACTGAACTGTGGAACAAAAGACTTTCTTACAGCTAATGCAACCCTTCAGGCCAAAGGTTTTCTCTTGTGTATGCCAGTGAAATCTCATTAGGGAGTAAAACCAGGACTGCACTTCTTCCAACCGCCTCTTTCTCTCTCTCCACCAAGGGAGTTTCAGTGGCTTTTATTTTTCAAGCAAGCTTCCCACATTGGAAAATAAGGGATGAATCAACATCCAAAAGTTCGCTCTTCTGTACCACATTAACATGGTTGAAGGATGATATATTGATCGCAATACAATCACTTCAGGAAGAGAAACATTATGGGCTTGGCATATGCAAACAAGCAGTAACACTAAAAACCTCAAAAAGGAAAAAAATCATCATTCTCCAACATTTTTTCTATCCCTGGTAAAAACCCAAAGCAAATAAAACTACATTGAAAATAGAAAGCAGCTCAAAAAGAGAACCTGTCATGATATTTTCAGTCAGAACTTGCAATTTTTGAGGATCAAGGAAAATTAAGGCCACTTTTGACATCACCAAGTTTCCTAGCTCTGGTTACTAAGAAGTGCTGATTCCTGTCTCTGTTCTGCACCTGACAGGTAGATCAATGAAGTGGCCTAGAGATAACACTGGTGTCAGAAGGTACCTCAGCCCCCGCCGTGCTCCCCCTGCAGAAGATGCCTGTTGAAGAAGCGCCAAGTAGCACCAGGCACCACCATATGGTACAGTGCCATCACAGAGAAACCTTCAAAAGACAATCAAAAAGCAATGCCATCACAGAGAAGCCTCCACTGGAAAATCCATTGGCATATTGCTCTGAAGGAAATGCTGCACAAAGAAACACTAAAATGAAAAGTATATATTCCTTTAAAAAAATAAATGTAAATTATTCAATGCCATTTAAATGCAAGCATTTAAAAAGTCAGATTTTAAATCAGCTTTTCATTCAATGATTTGTATTACAGTGGCTTAATCATCTTGATAATTTACACTCTCTTAGCAGCTCCTTTCACTGATTTCATCAAGAAAGGGGAAATTCATGTAATAAATCTTAATATAATCATATTGAGCCTCAAATCTTGAAAATGATTCCCAGTCACCAAAATCTGGATAAGATCAATTTAGACAAGTTACTTTTTGAATGATACAGTCCTTAGTCATACTCCATAGATACATCTGGTCTCTACAACAGCCAGTCAACCCCCTTGAACCTCAGAGAAATATCTGGTAACCTTTCACAGCATTTGATTGCTGACATGAACAGAAAAAAAAGTCCAGAGACCCATTTTCCTGTCTTCCTCCTTCTGCCATCCTTGCTTTACACTAACAACAAATTGACTTATTATTCATGGCATAAGAGGCTGGTTTTAATGTGTACCATATTTTCATTAATAAAAATACATACTTTCAGACACCTCAGTAGCCATAGCTATAATTTTCCTGGGATAAATTATATAGAGTAGTAAAAAATCTTTCCAGTAAATTAATTTTACAGGTGTTTTGTTGAATGCTTTAATGGGACTTTTTATTAATAAGAGTATTACCATACTTAAAAGCAAGCACTAAATAAAAACAAGCTCACAGCTGTTTAAAAAACAGCTGCAATTATGGACACAGTGAAATAGCCACTCTTTCTTCATCATTTGTTTTTGTGGGCTGATTTTAGGCTCTTTTCCTCTCCTCAGGTGTTATAGTTGATTACTATAAATATCTATGAAGTGAAAAGCACCTTTTGAATTCAGCTTTAGATCTCACAGTAAATATATAAATGCTTCTCTGAAACAGTCTGCCATGTGATCCCTCCAAAATTCTGAGCTGGTTTATATTCTGGCTTGATTCATTGTCTATGTCTACACAAATCCTTTCATGGTAAGGAAAAGTATATTAGTTATGCTTACAGTGAATTAAGTAATATGAGAAGAATTCATGGAAATGGTTTATAAAAGAAAAAGACAAGTGTATCAGTGGAGTCTGAAGAATCTTTGCCCTTAACTCTTTTGGAAGTCTGCTTCTAAGTTTGATCATCTCCCTCACTTCTACTAGTGGGAATGTAAATCAGAAAATGCAACAGTGAGAACTGAATATTTGCTGTGTTCTAGTTCAATCTCTTCTGATACCCTAATTGTACTTGCAATTTAGCATTATTCCAAATTATGATTTTTAATTTTTAATATTCTTAACTCTGAATTTCTTGGATTTGTAGTTGTAGGTTACTGAGAGAGTATGCTCCACTCTACCTTAACACATCACCTTCCCCTCATGCTTCCCCTGAAAGCCTGCCTCAGAGTTTGAGCAAAATACATATTTTGTATTTTGTGAATGCAGCTCACCTGTACTGCTCAACAGTTTCACTTCCAGGCACATTTTTAAAACAGAAATCTGTCTCTGCATTTCATAGAGAGTCAAATTAGGCTGTGCGTATGAGTTTGCTCAAAGACTGTTCCCTGTTCCTCATTAATTTAGGTGCACATGAGTTGCTGAGCTGGCCCTGCACATGAAAACTAAGGTAAATCTGTGATTTCACAGACAACATCCACTAATCAACACTGCGTAAGATCAAACTACAAATCCAGAGTTCTCCTTTCATTCGCTCCTAGGATATTTATCTTCTTAGGTTTGAGACCTTAAATTCCCTTTTGATAGAGGGACAAACACAAAGCCTTGAGGTAGATGTACTTAGTCACTATTTCAGCAAACTGGATAACTAGCACTCTCAAATTGCATCCCTATAAATTAAAATTCGCTCCAATATCAGCTGATCTCAAATTCAGGTAAAACTAACTCACATCCAGACAATGTAACAGCAGCATCTGATCAGCAAATCAGAGTATTTTTTTCCCAGTTGTTTTGTTATAAGACTGCAGATAATAGTTCTGCTTTACCCCCTCCTGTTCCGTAAAGCATTTCAACATTGCTCTTACACAAGTCCGAATTGATTAAAAGGTTGCAGTATGAGGTCATCAGTAGTATTTGTGAGAAAGTAACTGTTTAATAAGTTTTTATGATGACAACTTATAGGGCAGAAGTGATCTTTGTCATCTTTTGCATAGCTTTGAGGACATTGCATTTATGCACGAAATAACATTATCGCGGGCTTTGCTGGCAAGTCTGGTGATACCATAATGGACAACACCACACAAACAGTAACAAGTGAGCCAATAAAAAGCCATGTGATGCAGCCTCTATTAAAATGATAAAAGGAAGGGGTGGAAAGGACCATGCATGAGAAGGTTGTTTTTTTTTGATTTAAAACAAACAAACAAAAAAACCACCTAAGAATATTTTCTTTTGAAGCCATTCATGGGAAATAAAGCACCAAGTAAACAAGAAAAGGAAAATGAATTTTGTGATGCACAGTTTATACACAAGTCCTGTGTCTGGATTCTTCCCAGCCTTTGGGAAAACTAACACCTATATTTTATGAATATTAACTAATTAAGCAGTAACTTTCCTTTCTATAGATTTTGCTTTCCTGAATTTTGTTTAGAAGATTATGCTGATACCCAGATAGGTTAGGTACTATTATACTACACTTGTTAGAACATACACGGTTGTTGGCATGCAGTGAAGCAAAGGAAGTGGTACGTTGTGGACTTCAGCAGTGGTATCTCTGGAACAGTACAAGGCTAAGTTGCAAGACCAGTATGCCTTTCCTCTGGAATATTAAGTACATTAGGTATTTTGTCTGATGCAGTACTGGACTCCTCTTAGGCCAATAATAAGCTGGAAACATATTCTGAGAGTTAAATCAGGTCCCATCTCACCTATCTTCCCCATTGCATAAACTATTTTTTTTTTCCTGTCCCCCACCTGAAGCTGATCAACCCTTGATGTTCCAGCACATTAGATAGAGGGCTCAAGTAATTTAATAGCATGACCTGAAATTTAAAGCTTGAAGGCAAAGCTTTTTTCATCCAGCCATTAGTTGAGGATGGAATTTATTCACCTCATCTCTCCTGCATATATTTAACTCCTTTGTAGCATCACCATCTAGAACTGCTGCTATGCAAAGATACCATCAGCAGTCCCTAGACCACAGGGTCTTGAGTTATGTTTTAGAAAAACATCTGACAGCTCCAGCAACACCACTCAGCTCTTGGCTGTCCACAAGTAGTGAGGACAGAGCTGGGGCACAGCACAGGGCTGGGACCCCCCAGCACCATGCAGGGCTACCAGTGCCCTGCCACTCACATTGTTTTGGCCTTCAATAGCCCCTGAAGTGTGCCTGATGCTGCAGCCACATCATACGTAGGCTTTGGAGCTCTTACAACTGGCTTTTTTACAGCAGCATTCAGTATTTGTCTGCTGTGCAAGGCTAGTTCCCATACTATCTACTTGTTGTAGATAAGTTGCATATTAATGCTAAAAATAATACTTTGTGTTGTTGTATTTTCAGCTGTATTGACTCAAATAAGAACTTTTTGAATTAAATGTTAACTACTGTGAACAGCCTTATCTTTTAATATTTTTAATAAACATTTTTGTTCCGTTGAATCACATGCTAAGATGAAACTACAGTTTTGTTGTGTTTTACCAAATTCTTAAATCACAGTTCTCAGTTCTAGCCTTTTTGATATCTTTCACTATTTTATTTTAGAGAAATACCTTATGTACCATTTCTGAAATTTAATGTCTCAGTGACAGGTAATCTACCTTTTGTTTTATGCTCACAACTGTGGAAAGTACAAGCAGTTTTGGTCTTCCTGTCTGTTGCTTTCCTGTTCATTTATTTTCCAAAACTTCAAGGTTTTTGTTTGTTTGCTTGTTTTTGAAGTGGGTGGCACTAAACAGCTTTATCTCTGTTCCACGCTGCATTTTCTTGATAATGGGATGACAGCGGTGAGCTACTGCATGGCTCTCTCCACTGAGAGTTCTCATTCTATAAGACACACAAATTGCATTCCCTGACAGTAAACCAAAATAATTTATCATTTGTTGGGTTTTTCTTTCCATCTGCTGCCAACTAAATGCATGGAGCTTAGTCAGTTTTAATGCATTTGCCATAACCAAAGTGTTTGTCAGCTGATAATTGCCATCTAGGAACTGCCTATGCAAATCAAACTTTCTACCTGTCCTATATAGACTTTCTATACAGTTGAGATCTGCTTTATTCCATTCATATGTCCTAGAAATTCAGAGGGATTCTAATATCACAGCCTAACTTGATACTATCCAAGGCTTTCTCCCTCATAAAGAAGCCTGAACCAGAATGTTTTTTCTACACAAAAAGACATCTTGAATACACTTAAAGCCAACTCTGAGCCACACACAAAGCTAAATGTTTTCTATCTACCTTGAAAAAAAAAGTCCTGATTTCCTGACTCTAATAAAGTTGATGGGAATTTTGCCACAGCTTCAGTTGGGCCAGTGTTTCATTTTTATTGATAGATGTCTGTTTCAGCATTCAATCGTCTCTATTCTACCTTCTATATATAGCATATCACAAATTCAAAATGCTCCAAAGTCCCACAGAAGTCTTATGAGTCACCTTACAAAATCTCAGGTTACAACTAATGTCAATAGCATACCTACAAAACTCAGTTTCTGCACTGGTTCTGTGCTTGCTCAATGTTTAAACTCCTCCAAACTCAGCTCTGTTACATTATTCCTTTTAATCAGAGCTGTTTTTCATTTTGCAGTGTAAATACCAACCCTCAGTTCCCTCAACCACCCAACTCAGAGCCATCCAGAGAGCAAGAAAGGAAATATAAAGCACAATAAAGATGCAAAGACAGGAATAGGAAAAAGAAAAAGGGTTTCGATTATGCAATACAATCAAGAGCACCTGTGCTGGAATTCATTAACTCCATTGAGCAGGCAGCTGCATATTTGCAACATCCTGATGAGGCAGGGGAAAAAAAGAACAGATGATTGACTGTACAGATTGGAAAACAAAACATTTAAAGTGCCTTTTTTTTTTTTTACTCAGACATTTTATTATCCTGTTTCCCTTTCAGAATGGCTGATTCCTTGTATTTCTGTGTATAAGTTTGCATAGTTCATTGTATAGGTTTCTTCAGTGTAAATACAAAAGAACACTGAAATAATACTCTCCAAGAAGTACAGTTTATACTAGTATTCCTGTAAAGTTAAATACTTGAAGCAATGCTGAACACCTGTTTTCTGAAAGTTAATCATTTGAGAGACCATTCTGACTAGCAATTGTCCTAGCCATATGAGACAACTGATAATTGTGTTTTATTTTTCATCCTGATATACATTCTTAGCTATAGGAATTTATATTCTCATTTTCCCTGTCCTAAATTTGTGCTTTATGCTAGATGGTAAGCCTATAATCCTTGAAAATTTCCCTTGGACCCCTGTAATGGCTTTTGGCTGTGGAGGAAGTCCATCTTCCTGATTCATACACCTGTGGCAATTAAGGGACATTAGGTGGATCTTGACCTCACTGGCTTCTTTTGGTCTCTGCTAACAGTGATCACATAGGTTATTTTCAAGTGCTTATTGGACTTTTCAAGGGAAAATTCTGAAAAAGCAGGTCACAAACATCTCTATGTGCAACTGCTCTGATGTGGGAGGACTGTAGGTAGTAATGCTGCCTCAGATATTCAATTCTATTCATGTTGCCTAATGAATTAGGAGTGTGTGGAATCTGGATTTGAACAATGGCCTCTGCAAAGCTGGAACATCACAAGATTCCCATGAACTAATTTCCTCAGGTTTGGCAAGGGAAAATAGATGCAAACTGTTAGTCAGTTATACTTCGGTGGGATCTTCCAGTAGCATCTTTAAAAACAGAAGACTCTAGCAAGAATCCATTATGCACCAAGTTATTTTGATCTCCTCCTAAGATACGAACAGGGCAAGCAGGAAGGACTGGCAGTATTTGGTCTGCGTGTCTGTTTGCCTGGTGTAGTGTCACACTTTGCATAATGATTTGAGGTCTCTTTATAACTTGGTGATTAATTCATCTATCTTGAGTACTCTTTCTGTTCCACTTGAAGTGCACTAGAAGTGACTACACATCCAGAATTCCTGATACTACATTCACATCTCATATCTGAGTGTCAAAAACCTCTATTGAGTTGAATCAATTGATATTGAATTTGTATAACTGACAATAAAAGTAGGATTTGACCTCTTTTCCTTAGTTTTACTGGTAATATCATGCTTACTAATGTAACATACTGTACAAAAGAGTTCTAAAACAGAAGAACAAGATTAATAGAACAGCTGAAACTGAGTTTCAAGTACTGAAATACTACCAGACAATGTATTTCCTTAAAAGTTTGTCTAGACATAATTCCTTCCCCAAAGTTTCTTAACTTTATTCTTCTACTTTGTTCATGACTTGATTGAAATAACACTTGCCTGTCCTTTAGAATGACTCCCATTTCTTATATATTTATTTTAAACACAATCATATCATTAAGATGGCTTTATTAGTACTTTTGAGGTCAAGGACCTCATTAGATAAGTGATTTCCAAGGAAAGACCCTACTACAAGTAGTTCTACTAAAGCAGATACAGCATTGAACAGATTACAAAGAACAGTTAGTGGCAAATGGGAAAGGAAATAAAAGATGAGCATAGCAGCATCCATCAACTTTTTGTTATGTGATGGCTATGACTAAACCAACATAACAGAGTTTCACATCTTGAACAACTTGTTTCATATAGTTCATTATATATACATGCCTCACCTGAAAAATATCTTAATGCACTGTGGGACACCAAGGGAGCTAAGGGGATGTCAAGGGCATGTTAAGAAGTTACCTGCTTGGACCCCTGAAGGGGGTCTGAGCTGGTACATTTGCTTGGTATTGTGTAGCTGCAAATGGAATCCAAAAGCAAGTCTGTGTTAGTGTGACACTGTACCTAAGGTGGCAGGCCCAGTCTTTCCATGAGGCTAATTAGCATGATCATACTGCCTCCAGTTTCAAAGCATGCTCAACTATCTCTTTGATATCTCATTGTACAGGCATAATGTGTAGTTCAGCGTTAGTCACCTACTTTTGCTCAAATTGTCAGTTGTTAGCCCTCTTTTGGTGCTAAATATATAACCAAAGCCTGCCCTTCCCCAAGGAAACTAAGACATCCCTCCTTTATATCAGATTAGACAGAACACTTCCAAAGACCCTCAGCCTGTCTGATTCAATCCTAGTTCTGTCTTCGAGGAATTTACTACTCCTACATAAAAGCTCTAATATGATATAGACATGCCTATATACTGATTCTTCTTGCCTGCTTGAGGATCTTCATGTTTGAGGATGTATGGCCATCAGAAATAGAAGAAAATATTCTGGACCACAATTTCAAAGTGATTGTTATCAAATTCTATCATTTTCCTTATTTCCCTTTAATGACTGTTCTAATGAGAATTTTCTGCTGGAATGTCTGACAGATTGGTGGGGTCCAATCAGGGATCTAATTTTAACCTTGGTCATCTGACTGTCAAAGTCACCTTTTGCCAGTAAAAAAGATTAAGAGGTCAAGGAAAATATTCTTATATCCAAGGTATCATGACTGTCTATTAATAGAATAGTTCAGTTGAAAGGGACCTTTAAAGATTGTCTAGTCCAAGCTGCCTGACTTCTTTGGTACTAACCAAAAGGTAAAGAATGCTATGAGGGCATTGTCTCTTGAACACCAACAGGCAGGGAACATCAGCCACCTCACCAGGAAGCCTGTTCTAGTGTCTGACCACCCTCAAGGTAAATAAGTTTTTCCCAACATCTGGTCTGACCCTCCCTTTGTGCAGCTGTGTGCTGTTCCTCACATCCTGCCATTGGTTCTCAAGGAACAGAGGCAGGCACCTCCCTCTCAGGAGGCTGCAGAGAGCAATGAGGTCACTCACAGCCTCCTCTGCTCCAGGCTGGACAGCCTAAGTGTCCTCAAACTCTCCTCACAGCACATGCCTACAGCCCTTTTACCAGTTCTGTTGCCCTCCTCTGGACACCTTCAAGCACTTCAATATCCTTTTTATGTTGTGGAGCCCAGAACTGCACACAATATCCAAGGTGAGGCTGCACCAACACTAGATACTGGGAGAATCACCTCTGCTGACCAGCTGGCAATGCTGTGTTACATGTCCTAAAACACCATTTGTCCTCCTGGCTGCCAGGGCATGCTGCTGGCTCATGCTGAGCCTGCTGCCAAGCAGCACCCCCAGGTCCCTTCCTGCTGAGCTGCTCACCAGCCACTCAGCTCCCAGCCTGTGCCTGTAATTGGCATTATTCCATCCCAGGGGCAGCACCCAGCATCTGCCTTGGTTGAACTTCATGCTATTGCTGACCACCCAGTAAAATACTAGCCCCAGCATTTACAATAGCTTGCCAAACATTTGCTGGATGCCTTACATTTCTGATTTGTTGGTGACACCAGAAGCTTCGATGAGCAAGTTTAGCCTTAAGTCTGATTGAGTGAGCCTGTGTTCCATAACTTATCAAAATGTTTGCAAAGATGTTGATACAGTACATTTCATTTCCAAGGTATTAGCTTTGAAAACATAAGGGTAAAAAGGCCATGCTATCATGGGGTAAAGAGGACTTCTTCCTCATAAATTGATAACTGATTAAAAACTAACACAAAGTTAGAAAAAATTGTGGCAAGTATTAAAATGCCCACAGAAATCTGCCTTGTGATCTCTGCTTTTAAAGTTTAAGACAGTAAAAAAAAAAGAAAAATGAACTATAAAGAATAGCAGAAAGATCTCAAAACACTAAATGACTTACTTAGTGATAAAATAGCAGATAAAATCCAATGTAAATTGAGTGTGTATGAAGAAAGTACTGGTCTGGAGAAATAAATGTATACAGCAATAGCTCTAAATCTATTGATACTCAGAGAAGTGATAAGGAAGTCATGGACGGTTTCAAAAATATCATTCAATATTCATTTGTAGTCAAAAGAAATTTGAATGTTGATACTTACTAGGAAAGAAATTGAGGGCAGAAAATAAAATGACATTATATAAATCCCTTCAGTACTGCTTATTACAAGTCCTGTGCAAGTTTTCTACCTCTTAAAGGCAATTTTAAAAGAAACTAGAAAATATACAGGAAAAAAAGCAGCAAGGATGGCCAAAGGAAGAGAATGACATTGACTTGAGGCAAACCAGGGATATTAGGATTCTTTACTTTGGAAGAGAGATGCAAAAATATGTGTTTGACATGGAGAAGTTGCATTGGGAATAATTATTCACTGTCCCTTAACACAAGAACTGGCAGGTACCTCATTAAGTTACCAGCATCTCATTTAAAACAGCCAAAGGATTTTTTTTTTCTTCCATATCACACAAAACTACACACTAGAACTGTGTGCTGTAATATGCTATAGTGTAAAATATACATGAGTTTAAAAAAACAAAACTAGTCAAATTCATGAAGCATAGATCCATCAACAGCCCCTTTGTTGTTTTCCAGGTTATATTCATCCAGTCTCACCCTCAGAAGTGTTCAACCTAGTTTTAGCCCAAAGGAGATTACAGTCTCCACTGAAATGTTCATTCTGTGTCACAAATCTGTCAAGGACTGTATTCAATGCCTTGAAAAAATCAATTTTATGCATAAATTTTGAGAAGTTTCTCTTGCTAGAAACAAACACACAATAGCAGTCTCTTCAGGATAACTTTGAATCTTATTCTCTAACAGGACCTAGAATGCTTAAGGAAAAACTCATCTGCTGTTCTTCTCTCCAGAGTGTCATGCATGTTAATTGCATGACATGTTAATCAGTAGATGTCAACCTGGGACCATTAAAGAGCCTTATATGCAACTTCCATTTTATACCAAGCTACACACACAAACACTTGCATTATATTAAAAAGATTAAGGCTACAATGTCAATGATTCAAAAGCTGCCTGAATAAGTGCTCCTTATATAACCTTCACTGGTCCCTCTCTAAATATGCCTTATGGTAAAGTCTTGATTACATAGTTGTATATTATTTTTTTTCCACAGAACTCACCCAGACTGTGATATGGCATGAAGATCCTTAGGCTTGAAAAACAAAACAATTAAAACAGTGTATTTAAAGGAACTCCTGCCATGTGGTGTTTTCAGGATATCAGAATCATCTGCAATATCACCAACATTGCAATCTTTGGGTTCCTGCTCCTTCTCACCAAGCATCTGGGACATGAACAAGGGGCTGCACTGGTGTTCATTTGTATTGTCAGCACCGTCTCCTCGGGGAGATTTAGTATAGAATTGTAATTGCATGGCAATCATCTATGAAGAGATGGATATGCTTAATGAGGATGGAATTTGTTTATACCAGTTTCAGCTCCTAAACACTGATGCATCTGCTGCATCTGACCACCTTTCAAAATAAACACATTTGAGCAAACTGTCATGAAATAGCAAAAGACATCCATGACACGAAGGTGACTAAGCTAAACTTCACCTGCCTGCTGAAAAGCCAGTGTGGTCAGCTGTTTTGAAAAAAAGTTGGAAAAAAGATGTTTTCCTGGCAGACAGATCTTTGCTATAGAAAAATCTCAGCCTTAGCGTATAAAGCTTGACAGTGCTCCATGCACACAAATTTTGGATGACAACATTAATTTCACATAATAAATGTAAATGCATACAACCAGTCGTGACTAAAAAGCAAGAAGGTAAACAATTTTATTGACTTAAGATTCCAACATATGGCAGTTTTACTACAGCGTGACACTTTAAAATAGTTATTCTTTCTACGGAAGCTAGTAGGAAATCCATGTGACAAAAAGCAGTGAGGACATGGATTTTATATAAAATGCATAGCATTGATTATAAGTTATTATAAATTAGTATTTCATGTGAAAACAAATATTCTTATGGTATTTATTATTCTGATTATACTTCCTCCTCTGCTCAAACTAGTATATTTAAATACTTTAAATATGTTAAGTATATATAGATGTTCAAAATAACTGCAAGTACAGATACTAATTCCAGCTCTTTCAGGTCACTGTTAGATAGCCATGTTTCCTCAGGAACTTAAAAACACAAAGAGGAATACAGCCTAAGAGAATGCAAACAGATAATCACTTTGGCCAACGCTCTGTTGTTTGCAATGTAGGTTAGAACATGTTTTACTTAGTCTTCTACCTGCCATACCACGTAAATAATAGGATGAAGTGGTTCCTCATTTTCCTTTCCTGGTTTTCATACCTGTATATATGAAATCCCTATGAATTTTAATTGAAAACATACACTGCATATAGTAAGAAATTCTTTAGGTTTTTGAAAAATTCCCTCAAGCTGAGGAATGAACCCTATATAAAAGGGAACAATCTTTTACATGGCTCTCATGACTTAATTTTATTATATACTCTAAATTCTCCCTGCTGATACTGGTACTCATGTGATCTCTGAAAGTTTTTTACAGTACCATAACTGAAAATAAAACAAAGAATCAAATAGTCTATAACTGCCAATGGCTAGAAGATAAGTTAGAATAAGAATAGCCATGACTCTCTATGCCTACCTGTAGGGTTCCCAAACTCAAATACATTACAATTTTTGTTTTGTTTTGATTTTTGACAGTCTTTCATTTTTCTGACTTAAACATTAAACCCAAAACAAAAAAAAAAACAAACAAAAAACATAAGTATTCACCACACTGAACCTTCTCACACATTCACACTAGTCAACAATCAATGGAACTACAGGGAAGATAGATGGTGGAATGGGCAGGGAAGTAGAGGGTAAGGGCTCACATGTTACTTCCTTCTTCTGGAGCACTTAACACACTGAATTTGTGTTTATCAAGCAGTGAATAGGAACCTTTGCCCATCCCACAGGCAATGTCCCCCACAAAACATCTATATTTCAACTGCAAGTTGAAATGAAGGCTGCATTCTGCAGTTCAATTTATATGAGAAAATTTAGTGGGTGTTAAAACAGTTAGCTGCACTCTTGGCTTACACTCTTATTAGAAAAACCTCGAGTCTTCAAATACATATTCAGTGACAATGCAGTCACTTTTCTCATGCTTCAGGGTCAGAGGAGGAAAAAAGCCTTTCCCACAATTATCTGTCAGATATAACGCTTTTATAAATGTGTCCTCCATTCTTTACAGGGCCTGTAGGCTGCCTGCAAAGCTTTCCCACCCCATGCATCTTCACTTGAAAAAGCTTTATTCATCAGGTTTATTACTTAAAGGACTGTAAACACAAATGCTAAGCTATGAACAAGTCTATATGAGGGTGGTGAGACAGTAGTGAGCATTTATCAATTAAGGAGTTTTAACAAGTTAAACATTGTGATGAAGAGAAAGTGCCATCTAGTGAAAGCAGTAACATAAAATTAAAAAAAAAAAGGTGAAGTTCAATGTTATCAGTTTCTAAGTGTGTGAAAATAGCCAGTGTTTCATTAATATCACATCTCAATAACAGCAAGCTAATTATTAAAGTTTTCCAAATCTGAGTACACTCCATTTTTTTTTTTTTTTTTCCCAGTTTTAGAGAGAGGCACATTGTAAACCTGTTTTATTCTTAAAGCAAAACATGAGTAAATTGTGCTGGAAGTGCTGTGGTTTTCTATAAGCTACTTTTTCTTCTGGAATACTCCAGTATGATGCAGCGTGCAACCTCTGAGCCACAATGCAAGACTGAACTGCTTGAAGTCAAACAGTCCACACACTTTTCAGACAAATGAGGGAAATTACATTGAGATCATATCTGTTTCTATTCTACCCTCTCCAGCTCATCTGGTCTGAATAAATTCTTGGAGACAAACAGCATAGAGTATTAATCTCTGAAATCATTAATGCTCAGAATTATTGCTTTTAGTCTATTGCCCACTGGTAAATAAAGATTCTCCAATAAATAATTAGAAGGCAATCTAGAGTAATTACACCTCAGATTAAAGGTAACCTGAGACACATTAAACCACTATGCAAATCAAAGATTACCTTTTGAAGGAATGAAAAAAAAATGCTTTAGATTCACGATACAGAACAGTTTTTCAAAGGACTTAACTGTAAATGTGTACTTTTATATAAATATTCTTTTTCAGATTGAAGGTGAAGCACAACACTCAAATCCAGAGTCCTTCAATCCTTCATCCTGGGCTCCTGACAGTAGTTTCACAATACTTTAACAGTCTATCATCGTGCTTTCTAATGGCAATGCTTCTCTCTGCCCCTTCTGCTACAAAGAGGTGGGAAAACATTTCAGTGTCACAATGAGTGTTGTGAATGTCACATTGTGAAACATGAAACAGACTGGGAAAATATGTTCATTATTTATTGAACTGCTAACAATGTGCTCAGCATTGAAGAGGATATTAAGTCAAGCCTTCCTCAAACTGCTTGTAACTGAAATAGTTAATGTATGTTTACAAATCCCCACTCCTAATACATATACAAACCTCCCAAGAGCAGAGTTAATACAGCAAAAAATGCTTACAATCTCCTTTTCAGATCTTCCTACTAATCACCCTTCTGGAAATTTCAGAATTGAACTTGACAACCTGAGCTACTGCATTTCTCATCTTTGAAGATACATTTCATAACTTGATACTTGGAGCGACAAATTTACTTTCTCCCTGTGCATGCGTGAAACACTGAGTGAAACATCTTGAAGAATGCAAAATGCTGGCATCTTTCACTAACTTGCTCCGGCCTTTTATTATTTACTCTGTATCAAACATTGTAGTATTTATACTACCAACTTTTTCGTTAGAATAGCAGTTATAATTACCCTGGGCTTTACTACTGTTATCTGCAAATTCGCATGATAAACATTACCTAGCTAGGAGTTGCATAACTACTGCTTTGGTCTCCTTTTCCTGCTCAAACAGCAAGGACTTAACCACTATAGAAGTCTACAGCATAACAAAAAAAAAACAAAACACACAAACAAAAAAAACACTGATACAGTTTATCAAGGACATATCCCTTTACTTGACAAAAAGAAGCTCCCTTTCTGCTTGGAAGAACTTGAACAGCAGAGTAGGCACTGTAAGCAAATAAGTTATTAAAAGCATATTAGGAATGATTTAGAATGATTCCACAAACTGGAACCTGTAATGGGAAAGATTAATCAGAGGATGACCCCTACAAAGAACAGTGCAGAGCAAGGAAGAGTGAAACATCCTGGGATGTCTCCTGTTAGTACATCCCAGAGCACACATCCCCTGGAACCTCAGAGCAATGCTACAGGACTGATGCCAAGACTGCTCATTTATTAATTTATTCTACCTGTAAAAGGACAAAAAAGAATCTGACACTTTGGGGTTAGTGATTTAAATTCTTCCTTACTTCTATCTTCATTTTATTTTTTTCCTCTTAACATTACTTTTGAATGAGATCAAAATATGCTTAATCATTAAGAAGTACCTGACACTTTCTGTAAAAGCAGTAATATCTGCTTTTGTTGTAGCTTATGTTGTAGAAAGAGCAGTTAGCAGTTGTAGTTAGAAGCAATAAATATTGAAGCTCAAGGAGAAAGGCTGGGGATTAATTTGAACGATTTCTACACAATAGAGTTTCAGTACATAACACCCATCTCTCAATACATTTGATACAATGCAGCTGGTATTAATTCTTACTTGCTGTAGCATACATTGCTAATTAAACTGTTCTGTCCTGCTCTAATTTCTGTTTAGTTGTTTGCATATATTTCCTTATTTTCTGCTGGCACATTGAATCAGTGATTTGTCCCCTTGATGTAAGCAGAGCTGAAAGAGGCAATAGCTGAACACAAGCTGCATTGGAAAAAGTGATGGGGAAAGGAAGGCCTACCATCAACAGGAGCATCCAGGCATCTTGTCTGCCACATGGAGCATATGCTGCCTCAAACCCAGACCTGAACTGTGCTACACCATATCATATATTTACATTAGGTAAGCCACACTGTCTTGTTACTTGAGCTATCTTTATAAATATACTGTCTTTGCCTGCTGGGGTAAGGATCTAATAATTTATTGGGAGTTAAAACACTTCTTTCATGCACATGCTTAAAATCTTAAGCTGTTTATCTGCTGCAACACCTAGGAGTTGGTGTGGTTTTACACTTTGAGCAACTGTGGTCCTGTGACTGTACTTTAGGATGTCAATAAATTTGGCTTGGCTTGAAGCCCTGTCAGATATCAATGGAGTAATCCTCATATATGGTAGATAATTTCATTACAATATCACTAAAAAAAAATTTAAAACACAGCAAAATGTTTTTCTATATGTTGTTACAGAAATATGTATAATCTACATTCCGTAAGAGTAGTGTCCAGCTTTCTATATACACTTTCTTGATAATGAAAAGTCACTGAATTCTCACTATTTATATAGTTTATTTGAAGAGTTGTCTTATTGTTGAAGGAGGAAGATAGTGAAAATATTAGCTAATGAGTTGGAAATATGAGTTCCTCTGTGTTGTTTCCTTAGTGTTTTGGAAATACAAGTCCCTGTGTGTTGGTTTCATAATGCTTTTACAAAATTACTGAAAAGAAAAATCAGTTATTAGAAAACAATTACTTTAAAAAAAATATTTACCTTCTCTGCTGAGAAATCACTTAAAAGTCACCTCAGATCATACCAGCATCAGCCTGCCTATGTAACACCACATAACTGATGCAGGCTTACAAGACACCACCCAGCCATGTATTTATTACATGGGGTGGAAGAAAATGCAGTTCTCAGAAGACAATAAGGGAATGCACAGACAGAATCACCACTTGCCACAGCCATGGTCTTCTGATATTTCCAGCAGGAAGCGGCTAATTGCATGGCCTTTCATTTATGAAGCTAGACCTTTCTTTATAGTCTGTAGTCACAAGGGAGAGGCTGAAAAAAATCTCCCTGCTTCACATTTGATTTGCCTCTTTGAGGCAGTCCAAGACAAAGCTTACTGTGCATTTTGTGCTGCTTCAAAACCCATTCTGGAAATACTTCAGTGAGCCTTCAGTCAGTGCTAAGGTCATACATAAGTTCTCTGCACAGAGGAAACTTGCATGCTGTACAAACATACTTGTGTTTTTCACTATAACTTCAGAGTATTTGATTTAAAAGTTTCAACATCAGCACTCAGAAGCACAAAGGAATTTGCATGAGTCACCTGAGTTCAAAGAAGAGCTCTCAACCTTCAAAGTCATGTCATCACAGCTTTTTGCAAATGGTTTCATGTGATTGTTTACTGTCAGGTGAGTAGTGACTCAAACATAGGCTTGCATGTGAAGATGGAGACTACATGCAACGAGCAACTGTAATTTCATTTTCTTGGCAAAGGAGCATTAGGCCTATTTAGCTTAGTTTCTGTAATTCAGGATAGAGGCACCGTGAGACAGCCACTGAGTAGTGTTGGTGTGTCAGGATGGCGATTCTCAAGTCAATCATTCTGACTACGAATAACTTGCTAAAAGTAAGTCAACAGGGTATCTAATATGCTGTTATAATGCCCTGATGCTAGTCAGACACTAAGAAAACTACATCTGAGCATTTTATGTTAAAAAGTGAAAGGAATCTCCTTAAAGTTCCATCTGCATATCAGTTTATCTCAGCACTCAAAGCTTTTAATGAGTTTCCTTTTATGAAGCACTCCTTTACTCAGGAGTACTGGGGTGCTTGACACAAGCTAAGTTCTTTAACTGTTTGACTCCTGAGGTTGGCAGCCTTTGTGTTGTGTTGTCCACAGCACTGTAGCATCTGGGTTTAATAACTACTGAACACATTGCCATAACACTTTCAGACTAGGAAAATAAATGAAAGAATACCAAGATTAAAGTGATCTGGGTCCAAAGCCCAGAAAGTTATGGCAGGGTTGGGACCTCAAGCACAGATCTACAAGCCAAAAAAAATGTTTTTGAAATTCATGCAGTCAGGGTGGCTGGAATTGCTCTTTAGTAGTGGACAGTAATAAAAATAAAGCTGGCACTCCTTGGATCTAATTGCCTGCTTTAACTTCTGAACACCATATCAAAAACTTTAATGCATTCCTCCCATACAGCCACAAGGTGCAATACCTACTTAAACATTGTAAGGATAACTAAAAAATACCAGGGCATCTGTAGCTTGAACTTCCTTTGGCACTTGTTGTAAAGAATTAGATTCTTAGCTGGCTTTGAAAACATTTGATAAGGTGATGGTTCGGTTTAAAGTTTACATTGGTGGTTGCTTCCTTTTCCTCCTTATTCATAGCTAATTAAATGCATGCTTAAAAACATTTTTTCATAGTAGCTTGGAAATGAGAGCAGTAAAATTATTTCCAATAATAATACATAAGTAAAGGAACTCTCAGCATTGGCCGTAGATATTCTGCATATTTGTAATAAAGACTGTAGCAACCAAAAACCCATAAACTCTTGCAGGATAATGCATGCTTGAAATCTGCCTAATAAGAGTCAGACACATAAGTAATGCACAAATGCAATAATGCTGTTCTGATTTCCATGTTGAGTTTGGAACAGATTTTTAATTGTTTGCTTGCTGTTTTTCCCTAGTAGATACCTATATGCATACCATAGGTGCGATATTTTAGTATGAATGTGAAATACAAATTTCAAGTTACTCTTTATGTACCATCCTGCTTCACTGCTTCAAAATGTCTTTTCAACAGTGCTTCTATCAGTGAAATTTGCTAGAATGTACTACCTACTCAAGTATTATGACAGACAGGGTAATACAAGAAAGATAAATATAAACAATTTTAATAAAAAGGAAATACACGTTAACACAGTAAGAATAATTCACTTGCAAGTGTGGATGAACACATCAAAATCTCTTTGAAGCACTGCCAGTCTTTTCCTAGAACAAGGGGAGGGTTTTATAGATAGAAAAGCCTTTCTCTAATTATTTTCTCTTCCAATTGTTAAGATATATCTTATTTCCAATACTCTATGAAATCACAATTTACAGCAAATACCACCAAGAACATTTGCTTGTATTTCTCATTACAAATTTGAGTTTTTCAAATCCTGTATCTGGACATAATTAAGCAGAGCAACATGCAAAAACATTCTCAAACCCCCAAATGCACCTGTCTTCCTTTCATTGCACATTTTGAGTGATTGAAACTGAATTTTTTAAATGCTGCTTAAACTATACATGCCCATGGCATGCAGTTATTGCTTTAACAGGAAAAATGTGCCCTTTCTACTAGACAAAGGTTTCTATCTGGAGTAGCATTAGCAGGCATCATTAGGACACTGCTAGGTACAGCTGAGTAAGCTTTGCCTCTTATGTCATCCATCTCCCAGCCATTAAAAGTAACATTGTAAGCTGTTATGTAGTTGTCATATCAGGAGGAAGTCCTATTCTGATTTAATTAAATTTTTCTGGCAATGGATAAAGACATGGAATGGAAATAATTAAGCCCATATAAGTTATTCTCTTCTGCTTTTAAATCATTATTCAAGAGGAAAACCTCCAAAGTTTTATCCTTCACTGTGCTTTTTTTTTTTTCTGAGACTATTTTCTCAGGTTCCTGCCATTTATTAATGTGTTGATTCATTTTAGCAGGATTAATATCTCAGGGGGGTCATATTTCATTTGTTGGATTTCCAACATGCAGAAGCTGTTTCAGAGAATCCTTACCAAATAGTTACAGATGAACTATCTTCTGAAATCAGTGTGATGTATTTAAAATTGAAGGCAGCTGCAATGCACAGATTTAGGTTAAATGACTTGGCAACTGCCCAGCCAGCCAGCCATTTGGAAGATTTTCACTCACAAGTGGTATGGATAAGCTGTCCAAGAGTACTCAAGGCCAGAACCAACGACTTAGAAACTCAGTACCCCCTTTTAAGGCAGATGAAGCAAAAATGGAGCCCAGAAGCCTTTGTTAAGCTCTTTCTATGCTCTGCTGAGACTCTCAGAAAGGCATCTGGAGCCACAGAAGGAGCAGTGAGATGGCTTAACTCAGTCACAAACCCATTAGCTTCCTATTGCCAGTTCATCAGGAAATTCCGAGAGTCAAAAAACCTGGCATTATTCAGATAATGAAGAAACATTTGTCTCCTCTTCCTTCTCCTCCTCTTCCCCCCCTTCCCCCTCCCCAAATCCCCAAATGTTCTTGAAGGTAGTAGGTCAGCCAGACCCTTTTTATTTAAAACTTTTTTTTTTTTTAAATCAAGTGGAAAAGCAGCTTTTCCCTCTCCACATAGTGGAATTCACAGTCAGCTTCCTCACTTCCATGCTTCATTATCTGAAAACAAGCCTACTCTATAGTTATGTAGGAAATAAAGTTGCAACACCACAGCAAGCTTGTAGCAAAACAAAACAAATAGGGAAGGAGATTTAATTTTAGAACTAGACTGGTTTCATTCACTTGCAAGAACTACAAGTGCCCTTCAGCTGATGCCTGGCATTCAGCTGGGGGCACTCCTCCAGGTGAGTTGACCAGGATCTCATGCAGTGGCCTGGGTGACAGCAGGCCCCAGCCATCCACTCCTGGTCACTGGGTTCTTCCAGCTGCGATAAATGCTGGGCTTGGGTGAGATTCTGGCACCACCCAGAGGGTTACAGGGACTACTGGTCTGTCATCACATCCCACCTGGGCTGGACACTAGGACTTGCTCATTGTCCTATTTCCTGCACTGGGCATCCTGGGAAGGTGAGCAGCAACACATGCAGGTCCTACAGCCCTGCCTCTGCCATCCAACTCCCACAGCCAGTCAGTCCTTTCTGTTCCCATTCTCATCCATCTTAATGTTCCAATCACTGTTTCTTACAGATGCAGGGCTATATGGAAGGAAGACACCAGGAGGTGAAGGCAAGATACACTTTCCACCTGCCCTGAAGTTCTGGTTGTTTGGCAAAAAAATAAAAAGCAGACTAAGTAATGAGTGACTGGTTTGACAGCCTAGCAGTTAATGTGCCTTTCTATCCTGAGCTCAACTCTCAAACCCTTGCTGCAGTTTAAATTCAGGACAGAATAATATGGCAGTCACTTGCACCAACTTGACACTGCGTGCACAAAATAGATATGATTGATATGCATTTGTTGTTTTGGATTTAGTCTGGAGTGAAAGTGAATACCTGAATATATCTGAATTGCAACTGCAAAACACTTGTTCTAGCACTGACTGAAATTGATTTAGCTTTATATAAATTAGCAAGGTCTGTGTTACCTTGTAGCCTGGCTACACAGCTTGCACATACTGAGATCTCCTTTCAGCTTTGATTTCAGAGGACCCTTTCCAACATTACAGTAGAAGGGCCAGGAAAAGAACCAAGCTCCTGGGATGTGTCACTTCTCCAATGCCCTGGGGCATCAGCCCAGCATGTGCAGTTTCATTTGTCCTCTTCCTTGTATGCACAGATCCTAAACATGTTTCTGCTACCCATGAAATTGAGTGTATTTTCACATCAAAACCTCTCTCTGAAGCTCAAAAGTAGCTCATTTTCAGCTCATTCCTCTGCCAAGCGAGCTATTGTTCAGCTATGTGCCAAGAAAATACTTGATTACTTTAGAGACTACATTGTTCAGGGAATCTGATTAACAGAGTTGCATGGCTATAGTTGCATTCTGCCCCTCTACTTGCAGGGTTTCTAAATTCAAAGTTTTAATATAATACTTGACAACCCTAATTAAGAGTATGTTAATTTAACAAGCACAGACCATGAGACGTTATAGCACTGAAGCTAAAAGGTTTGAGCTTACAGTAACAAATGTTTTAGCTACGTACAGTTTTTCATCTCACATGGCATCAGAGTGCTCTACAAACTAGTACATAGAAGAACTACACAGGCATTCTTAGCTAAAGAGAATAAGGAGAGTGTAAGGGTAGGAAGCATAAGTTTGGGCCAAAGATACCTCTGCAAATACTGTGCTTGTGAAAAGTTCGGCTGAGTCCTTGAATAATGCAGCTACCTCAGAAGCAACAGCTGCTTTCTCTGTTTACAAATAATTCATTCAATAAACCTTTATTTTATGAATGTCTCCCCAAATATTTATAAAATACTTTGCATATTATCTGATGGAATATTTCATGCAAGCAGCACCACTACATTATCTTGCAAAAATTAATCTGTGTACTTGTGTAATTTAATTATTAATGTGATGTTCCTGTTTTGAATAAGTGATTTAAACTTCTTAAATTGTAGACTCATGAGCAAGGAATAATACACTTCCTGGCAGCCTATTTTTTTCTCTTCTCAAGCACACTTGTCCCAAAATTTTGAGTAAACATCTATTTGATTTCATTAAATAAGGGATTTTTTTTTCCTTATTTTAACCCTACTTCAAGCACATGCTACTTTATCTTTGTTTGGAAGCATTTTTAAAGGTATTAATGACAGGAGATACATGCTTCCAACCACATTTTTCACCTACATCTTCCCCTTAAAATAAAAACCTTTTCTTTAGGGGATTATTGCCAGTGTAACATCGGTGTTAGAAACAAGCTAATTTTTTTCAGTTAGAATGCTTATTTTTCACAGAGGGCATGTTAGGAAGAATGTTTAAAATAATGTTCTTTATTTATGCATCCCCCTGCTTCTCCAAGCCACTAAAAGCCTTTTGGAAGCCAGATTACAAGTCCCCATACATTTCCTCTTAAAAATAATATGCCTCCAGCCTATGTTCTTGTCAGTTTACTGTCTCACTTGAATCCAGAGTCAAAGCTTTACCCTCTGATCACCCTGGCCAGCAACCTGCATCAGGGCTGCACATCTCCAGCTCTGGGTGCTTCCCCCTATTCCCCTTTGCTAGCCACAGGGCAAAGGGATAATCTCAGCTCATAAGAATGGCTGCATTGAGGTATATTCACCTCCAAAGCAATAAAACAAAAAGTACCTCAGGCAGCATGTGCAGACTGCTGAAATCATTCATTAGAATTCTTCTCAGCTGTGTTAGTCCAGAGTTTCAGCTACTAATCCAGGTTAACAGCTCTCCAGTTTTTGAGAGAAGCAGTAAATAAGAAGATGGCTTTCACCAGGCATTTGAGAGGAATCATTGGAAGAAGGAAGGTATGAGGCAGAGCACAACTTAACTTTTTGTCATAAACAAACTTGCCTTAATAAACTTTCAACTTGTCAAGATCTCAGCTGAAACATTTCTAAGGTCCAGCATCTCAGTGCAACTAATGTTCTTGACATTTTATACATTATGAGGCGCTTCAGGTATAAAATGCATTGTAGACAAAAGACTTCCTTGTCTCTGAAAAAAACTCATAAAATGGTTGAATTGTCGGAAAAGTGACAGCCAGGAAGGGACAAGAATGCAAATAGATTTAGAGCTATGAGAGCTCCTGAAGGACACTGAGTTAAGTGGCAGCCTGGAAGAATCTGAATTTACATCCTCCTCTTCAGAATTCTCTCACCTGAAGTTATACCATACAGTCTGCAAGGCCATCAGAAAGCAAAAGGCTCGAACTGTGTTAAAAACTAAGTCAAAGGAGGAAAATACAAACTATTGACATATAACACTTATTAATCTAGCTCAGAGATATTAAGTTCAGGGAAAGTTGATTGAAGTGATTTCTTTGTACCATCTTTGAATCTTTTGACATGCTTATTTACCCCAAGCAAAATTCAATCAGTATTTATGCTTGTGTATTAAATAAAGTCTAGTCACGCACATGGTAGCCATAGATACTAGGAAATAGTATTCCCTCAAAGTAAAGCTAAATAGCCCCTATCATCTACTCCCAAATACTTGAATATATTTGTTTGCTTTTTCGTAGCTGTTTTGCCTGCTTTGATATCTGGGCACCAGAAATGAGACAAAGCCACCTGGATTCCTCTGTGGTGCAGCATATGCATCCGATGACTTGGCCCTCTCTAGTCTTCAGTCATCGCATACTATGTTCAGAATCATTTTCCCAGGCTACTTCTAACGATCGTTGCTGTTCTCAAACAGCATCTATGTCTACCCAATGCATCACTGATTTCCTACTTTATAACTTTAAATGCCAGTATAGGTACCAGCTGAATACTTTGACATGCTTATTGCCTGGAACTGAGCTGCCCAGGTCACCATGTAGGGGACAGTCAGAACAGCAGCGCTGCATGCAGCTCCCCTAGGTGGCCATATTCTGTAATACAAGCTCTAGGATGGACTTTTGGGGAGATCCAGAATAGTTACAGAACAGAACACATCCACTTTCCAAAACACAATAGTGCATATATATTTTACTTACTGTCACCTCACCAAGCAAATTACAGTTACAACTCTCCTATCCAAGACATGCAATACATTGTTTTATCTGTTTAATCCTTTCCACAACACACACTTGGTTCTCTGCTGAACCACAAACCCCCACTTTTGTTAAGGTCACCAAAATACTGTCCACACTTTAATGGGCAGCCACAGAACCTTTCCTGGTGTTTGAGTTTCACCCCATTCACAGTACTTCACAAAGAAGGAAGCATCAGTCTAAACTTTATCTCTTTCAAATAAAGAGAAGAGAAAGACGAATAGCTTCTGTTGACATATTACATTTCTAAACAGATCTCCTAGCAGTTAGCTTAAATAGGAGCTACTGACTATGACACAGCTCCACAGGAGCACAGCCCTCCCCATCACATGAGCATTGGCTTCAAGTTGAAGCAGCAGAGTGGTGTGACCAAAATCATCCAGAGAAGGAGTATTTTTCAGAAGTCATACATGTACTTGTTACATCTCTCTGCAGGAACCTGCTCGTTTCCTCCTCAGAGGGAGCACAAGAAGACTAAGCTTCAAAATCAGAAGATTAAAGTCAAGCAGTGAAAAATACCCCTTCAAAATCAGCTGCATAAGCTTGCCAGCAAATCCAGGTATGATTGAGCTTCACAAGTAGAGACTGCCACTGCATTTTCCTCCATTATTAAAAATTGCAGAACACCTCTCCCCTCACCAATTCCTTAAGCTTTAGTTAAATTAAATTCATCTAAATTTAGGGCTACCTTAGCAAAATAATACTATTCTCTTACCTCATCCACAAGCAGCAAGAGCACCAATGAAGGGAGACATGCAGCACCCAGTACAGCCTCATCCTGCCTGAGGGATAGAGCTCCCTAGCAACCCCTATAGTCATGATCCACAGGTGCTGCCCCAGCGGGAGCTAAAATAGAGGCCCAGGCCCCCAGGTGGGGAGGCAGTCACAGCCGCCTCAGGTGTGTGCAGCAGGTGGGGAGTGTGGGGAGACCTATAAAAGCTGGAGTAACTTCATAGGAAGCCTTTGTTTTATTTTGTTGCAGGGAAAATTCAAGCAGTATCATGAAGTACTTTTTTGTTTGTTTTTTTCCTATGTAATTGTGTTATTGTAAAGATCTAGAGAGGTCTTCTTTTTTTGATTTAATGTAGCTTTTACTTTTTTTTATTATGGATTTAAATATTCAAAATTTAGTTTTTGATTTTTAAGTATTTAAAGTCTTTTGTTTGAAGTACTTTTATTTCACTTATTCTGGCTTTGTTTAGTGCTTCATGGGAAAGGAATGTCTGCTTAGGACACTTCAAATTACTAATATTTATGTATGCATATAATAGTAAACAACTGTCAGAAAACAAGATGTTTTATAATTCTCTTAGTAAAGATAAGCATTGGATAAAGACTTTGCTAGAAGCAGGACTGCTTCAACCAGAGTACTCTTCTGTCACTGATATCATTTAAACAGCTTGTCTCTTCTGTACCAAGCAAAAATGTACAAAACAGCAAGATTAAGTGTAATTAATTCATGTGCATGCATATGTATGTACTGCTGTGTATTTGTAATATATGAAGTTTTTTGTGTTATGAAGTTACTTTATTAAACAGCAGATAGTGAATTCAAAGGAATTGTGATACGTCCAAGGATTAGGAGGGGAAAAAAACACACACACTTTCAGTCTTAAGTTCAGGCTTCTAAATCTGCAATCAAGTATCAAAAAGCTACCTCTTTTTTCCCAGTTGGTGAAAAGCCATAAACATACAGAAAAATCAATGTAAGGAGCAGGTGTTCAGGTACTGCTCTTACGCACTGCTAATACACTTTCAAGTACACTTTTTCGACTCATAAAATGGTGATCCTACTGTGCTAGCCAAGTTAGCTGCACAGGCTAATTCTGCTGTTGTTAAGACAAGAAATGCAATTTAGCTAGGCATGATGAGCTTCTGTCGGCTTAAATAGAACCACCTGTCTATTGTGTGTCCCTGCACTTCAGAGAGTAAAGAACTGCAAAAGCAAATTGTTGAACTCTTTGGATACTTGTTGAAGCCAGATGGAGTCCCACTTTGTATCCTTATGTAAGAAGGATATAAATGATTATCTGGTGATCTTCTTTCTCCTTTCACTCTCCCTCATTTACTGAGATTAGGACACGATATTGAGCAAATACCCTATGTGTTTTTTTTTTTTTTTTATGGTCAAAAATCTGCAGGTGCTAATCTACTTTACCACCCTTTTAGTATTCCTGTGCAACAAAGATTGAAAAAAAAATACATTTCATAGTGCAAATTGGGAAAACATTGATGTAGCAACCTCTTTCTGATGTTATCACTTAGATCGTCTCTTCCTCTATTTGAAAATATCCTTACAATGTTCGTTTTCAATGCTTGTTTTTGTTTCCAGCAAATCTTGACTGTTACATTAAGATACCTGATAGGATCAATGTGTAAGCTTTGTTTTTGCAACTCAGCATGCATTCTTCCACTTGCATTTGCTCTGTCAGTGCAGTATGGCATGTTTTTGTTAATAACCCCCGAGCAGATACTGGTAGCTCATTCTGTTTGACTCTAACAAAATTCCCTGCACAGAGCGATATGATTTTTTTTTTCCTGAAAAAAAAATTAAAATAAATGAAATATAAACAGGTTTCTGTGATTCTTCTGGAGTTTTGCTTCCACATAGACTATTGCAGATGTTGTTTCTTTTCATCATTGGCTTTTAGTACTGTACCCCATGACATTCAATAATGTTACCCAGTAAAAAGCTAATAAAACTGGTATTAACCTCAGAGACCACTGAAGAATAGAGTTAACCAAGTAGGGGTCAATGACACTGATCATTTCTCAACAGTTTACCTCAGGATCAAAAGTAATAAAACAAAACAGTGATCTGAGCAGGTTAGAAAGACCTGTGTAATATACTGCAATAGCAAAAGGTTTATGTTTTTTTTTTTTTAATAATAAAAAAAAAAAGATTGCAGCTGTCACTTCCTCACTGAGCTACCCATTGCATCTAAAGTGTATGTACCTTTCCTCAGCACTATATTTAGGTATTATTTAATGTTAAATTACCAGTTCTCTGAAATTCAATGTTGAGTTTGACAATGGTCATTTAGATTATTTTTTAATCTTGCCTGTTTACATATAAAATGGTTTTCTGCCAGCTAAATTGCTAATGAGTTTTACTGACTTTGGAAGTAGTATTTGTAAACATTTCTCGATATGTTTTTGGGCTGACAATGTGTCTCGTTCACGTTGTCTTTTTGTTGTTGCTGCATGGACTTCTTAGGAAACATTAGTGTTTACAACAGTTCTGACTATATGCGAGGTCTGATTTGATTCATATATGAAAATCTTCTCCAAAGTCTACAGGGATTATATTTTACATGTATACAACCTTTCCAGTGTACATAGAGGTATTTTCTGTGGGACCACTGAATGCTTCAAATGCTAGTGAAGAAGAAACTGTAGCTTAAAACAAATAGAAAAGACCTTGTTATGGAAAATTATGGAAAATTACTAGTCTGATTACTTTACACAGAATTGTAAAATCCTGCATTTATTTATTTATTAGAAACAATTGAGGACTCTTTCTTGTAAAATGGAAAAATAAAAAAGGAAAAACTTAAATAGGTGCCAGCTTATGACTTGCTCCTTGCTCAGGACTCTGTTTTAGCTACCTCAGGAAACCTTTTAAGATACTTCAGCTAACATGAGGGCAGAGACAGACAGTATCTGACCCTGCACTATGCCAAACTGCTCTGAGTGTAGAGCATTAGGTGAATAGATCCCATACCTCCCAGAAGAGATGTGCAGTTGACAAAAGTTGTGCCTTCTGTCCGTCTATGCCTTTTAACTTGGAGTCCTGCCACCGTGAAGAGGTCTTTGCAATACATGGTGTGTTCCCTTCTTAAAGTACACTTCCTGGATGCTTTTATGTACTGTTCAAGAGCTTTCGGATATGCAGTAATACCTCCCCATATCTGTGCCAAATGTACTTTCTAATTGAAAAAGTATTTTTCCAGACCTGGTGATTGTGCAGGTCCCGCAAATTATTTACAGCCACGATCCAGGCCATAACTCTACTCTTGGTGTAAACCTGTGCTTCTTTCTCAAGCCCATAAGAATTTTTTATTGTTTTACATGAAGTCTCAGATATTTTTTTGTTGTTGTCGTTTGTTTGTTTTTGTCTTTAGAAAGCCTTCCTGTCTGATTCCAGTGCTTTCAGATCAGAAGATTGAAGTCACTACTCCAGACTAATTTAGCTTTGTGGTCCAGAATAAATCATTCTGTTTCATACAAGTGTGGCTAAAGGAATTTCTTTCTTTCCAAACTGAGTAAAGGCTGTTAATTTACCATCTATCTGTCTTTGGGTACTGATTCTTTTTAATGATCTAGATAGACCAGTATTTTTATTTTATTTTATTTTATTTTATTTTTATTTTTTTCCCTCAGGTATAGTGTTTTTTCTTGGTCCCAGAGTCCAACAGAACAACTGCCATCAGTTGTTCTCCCAAGTTTGAACAATCGGTATGGCCCAATAAAATGTGTCTCTGCATCCTCCACTGTTTTACCTGCAGAAATCCATTCTGCTGCAAAGGTCTGAATCATTTGCTTTACAGAGCTTATACTCTACAGCTGAAAGTTGCGGCTTTCCAAGAAAACATCAGTCTTTCAGATTTTTAGGATAGGTTTCTCTTATCTCTTGGATGTTTTTTACAGCTTTAGCTGTTGTTTTTGGCTTCCAGCTTCACCATAAATTCCTGTTTGATTTTTGTTGCCCTTTAATGATGAATTCCTAGAACTGGCTTTTTTTTCTGGGGGTAAGATCGTGGCAGAAGGAGGGACATATTACACTCAGAAGCATCAACATATTATTTTTTCTGTTACATATGGCTACATGGTTTTAAAAGATGTTCTCACTGTATGATGCACCAGAACCCACCTGAGCTCCAAGTTTGATCTAAACTATCTCAATGTCATTGACAGAACCTTTAAAACTGGCTGTTTTGTCTGGTGATTCCACCTGAGAGTTTTACACTATGTATTCTACTCTAACTCATATGACCATGATAAACTTAAAACTTCTCCTAGGGAAGAGACAAGTCTGTGTACTGTCTAAAACTGGCACTGTGTGTGTTCCCAGCATATGGTACAGCCAGAGTGACTGACACATGTTGTGTGCTGAGAAAGCACGCTGGATAAACACCTTCCTGTTTGCTGCTCTCATATGAAAAATGAAAAATGGGAGGATCTATAAGAATCCCATACAATCTGTTGCCATCAGCACGGATAATGTAGCTTGCTTAGACAGACAGAAACCTTTGTAGGTTTATTCTTTTTTTGGTATGCAAGCCCAAACTACTCAAGTCATATCTGATATTTCAGTGTCACACACAATGAAATAGCAGTTGCTACTTTAAAATGATCTGCTTGGGCTTGGGGTTTCAGATTTCAAATCAGAATACAGTTAACAAGGACACCTGAAGAACAAAAGACCTCCCTAGGAAGAGGCTTGTCACCCACTAGTTTCTTGAATAGTGAAAAGCAGCTTAACAGAAATCTGCTAACTACTTGAACATTCATTGAAAAAGAGGTTTTAGAGACAAATTCTTATTTTGTGTGGTCCAAGTAAAAGTAATATAAGGAGGTAACAAGCTGTCATGCCCACTAATAAGTTTAAGAAAAAGAAGAGCAGAGCAGTGAAAAGAGGAGAGGAGAGGAGAGGAGAGGAGAGGAGAGGAGAGGAGAGGAGAGGAGAGGAAAGGAAAGGAAAGGAAAGGAAAGGAAAGGAAAGGAAAGGAAAGGAAAGGAAAGGAAAGGAAGCATGCACTTTATAGCTTACCCCCTTTGTTTTACTTCTGTCCTCAAAATCATCAAAACAAGGAGATGCTTATGGAAGTAGGTGCTATGTGTGCTAGCCAGAGTGCTTCTGTGGGCAATTTATGTCATGCTCTGAGTAGTAATGTATTCAGTAATCTAGAAGGTTTATAAAAAGTTTCTGCTCTACTTTTGGCTGGAAAACCAAAGAGGAGGTTGAGTGCAAACTTCTGGTCTCTAATAATGTGAGCGTTGATGGACTTCAAGTTGAGGAAACATTTTACATAATAAATTCAGATAATTTCTACCTGACATAATACCACTGAAGTGGCATTTATGCAAGAAATCTACTTCTGAAAATCCCCAGAATTAGTCTTCAAAGAACAAGATGCTTTTCAAACTGGTAAGAAAAAGTTCCTTCAGTCTCTTTTTCTTAGGTTTTAAAGCCATAGAATTATTTCTGAAGGCTTGTTTCAAGAGTAATATATATATTTTTTTGATTTTGTAGCTTTACTGGTATCTATGTTAATTCACCAAGCAGGGAAAAAGTAGTTTGTTTTCTGGAGCAAAAAGAGAAGGTAAGAAATTGACTGCTTTTAACTCTGCTTGGAATGGTGGTGAGGAAAAGTGCTTAGGAAGATTACATACCAAAATGAGGTTAGAAGAATACTAGAAATTTTATATAAAATGTTTCAGGTTTACTGTGAGTTGCCTTACTTAACATGATGGTGCTGAAAACGAGAAGTAAATCTGATGAACGGGGTGGTAAGTTACTCAGGTAATATGAGATGCCTAATGAACAACAAAGTATCATCACAGTAGTAAAGCAGTGAAACAACTATTTGATCACTAGATAAAAATCACGTTGGTCTGTCATTCACTCTGTTTTAGTGATGGGAAAAACAATCTTTATCCTATAGTCTTTACTTCTGAAAAATTACTTATTTCAAAGAGCACAAAAGTGACTAGAAACTGAAGTGAGGGTTAATTAAATACTCAGCTTTTCTTGTTGTCTAGATCTTTCAGCACTGCTTGAATTACCTGCTGACACTTGTAAACATTTAATGTAGCTCTTGCTTCCATTTGACTGCTGTGGTGCAATTATGCCATCACACATATTTGGAACACGTGAATTAATATTTAGATGTATGAAACACTACATGCTTAAGTCCTAGTTTAATTATTACAACCTATAATTGCCAAGAGTACCTTCTTTTTATATATATATATACTTTTTTTCCCAGATATGTTATTAGCTTGTGTAACAGTCAGTATGCAATGAAAAGCCATTTAAATAGCCCTAGCATTCAAGGTTTTAGTTATTTGACCATAAATTCAGCCTTCTGAGTGGAATATTGAGATAGCTTGATTATTTTGGGAAGAAGAGCTGCTCATGGATTAGTACTCAGTGTTTTCAACCTGATTGAAGAGAATAGAACTGCTGGTGAAAATCTGGAGTTGGAAATTTTTACTAGCAAGAATACCTGTGATGTAATGCAAGAATAGACAGACAAATTTCCCTTAGTCAACTAACCATGAGTAAATTGTCTAACAAATATATCCATTTGCAACCAGAGAAGTACTGATATTTTTTATTTTTTTTATTTTTTACCAGTTAACTCTTTAATTATTACTTTAATCTATTAAAATAACTCTAGCAACAGTTTCATCCTGAAAAACAGTTTTGAAGAGTAGCTGAGGGTAAAAATCACCCTTAACAGCAGATCAGCAATTAAAGAGAAAATTTAGTCTTCACACTATAGAAGTGTTAATTTCATTGTCATTTTGATGTGATTGGACACTAATGTCATGGCAATGTGGCTACCCCATGACTTGACTGCAGAATTTCAATATTGTTGAATTACAGCTCTTCTGGATTAGATTAAAAATCCATCCGTCATAAAAACATATCTTTCTCATGGACAGCAAATCAGAAAATAGTGTCAAAAAAGTTCGTAGCAATACTTTTCTACAATACCCTTACAGACTTAGTAATTTGCATCTTGCATCGGTGTTTTTGCAAATATTAATCATGGAGACCATTTCAGGTATCAACCTTTAAATGTGTGGTTTACTTAAAAAATTTCAGGACTCAATAATATTTTCAGGGAAAGCGATAGGGATGTAAATACTCCAGCAATGATTAACAGGGCTCTTCCCTCATCATTTATAAGACTTATTTCCATAGCATGTCTTAACTTGGGAAATGATTAAGAATAGATATTTCAGAAATCTCTCTCTTCTACTGCATAAGCCTATTATAGATTATCAGTGAGGATTGGAAGGTACATGGATATGCATTTTAAAGTCTTTAATGCATTCTGCTTGTATTAGTAGTGACACCATAGAGGACTTACAGTAATGATTTTCATCAGCTCTTCCAAATGTTTTTCAGTACAAGGCTGTATAGGACAACTCTTTATATAAAGTAGACTACATAGAGATTCTGTTTCAGTGAAGTGGTTTTATTGTTGTTTTTATTGGTTTTTCCCCAAAATGCAGTTGTGTCAAAGCTAATAATTTATAATTAAGTTATTTGAATCAAACTCTCACCCGAAGAGACAGTTTTGATCAGAGATGTCACATCACAGCCAGTACTGTGTAGTACTAGGTTAAAGGTTGGAATAGATGACCTTAGAGGATGTTTCCTACCTGAATGATTCTATGATTCTATTACTCAAACTGAGTTCTGTCAAGATATGAACCCAAATGTGGCATATGCCAAGTATTGCCTGAATTATTCTTAGGGAGTAAATATCTACATGGTTATAGTAGTGGCTATATAAGGGTGCAGATAAAGCAGGATCTGCATGAAAATTTAATACATTTTACTCAGACAGTTTATTTGGAAAATTTAAATGGGTATTTTGGACATACATAATATGTGTGGGAGAAAGTCTATCATGTCTTTTATATTATTGTCGTACGCAAACAGTTGTAATTTCTAAAGATCATTAAGGGAAATAAGTTCTTTATCAACTTATTCAAACTATGTGCTTAAGTCTGCCAAAAGCAAAAACTCTATATGCTTATTTAATCACAATGAGATTTTTCTTATCAGCATAATCAACTGTAATCAAAATTAGAGCTATATATTTTAAAAGCATATTCAACCAAATAAGCAGTTTTATTTATGTAAAACTTATGAACTTTACTTATGTTCATATGGATACATAGATGTTCAAATTATTTTGCTTCTATTTTATCTCAGTTCTTGATGCTAAAACTCTGTAAAGCCATTTCCTTTTGAAGACTTACATTTTAGCTCCCTTGCACGTTTCAGATTAAGTTGTATATAGTTCATGGGGTGACTACAATTCAAATTTCAACACTTGGTACCAAAAAATGCAGAAAAAGGTTTCTACAGGCTGGAATAGTCAAACACTTCTCAAAGCCATTTCAAATATTTCCATGCTTCATTTCAGCAAGTAATTCAAACTACTCAATTTCTGTCTTTGCACAGTTGATATTTAGTGGCGGATATAATTGCCTTTGAAAACTACCTCCTTTGCCACATTCAGATGGCAATATAAAGGTTTGTAAAACACATCCTGAAATGGTGATGCCTCCTGGATGCTGCTTAAAATGCAATCATCATGAAATAGGTACTTAGTCAAACAGCATCTGGAATGTTCTTTTCCATTTTGAACATTTTGAGAGACATTAGCAGAGAAGAAATTCAGGAAAGAGCAGTTGCAGATGATTACATATCAGGAGGAATAAAATTATAACATACAAAAATGTTTTAAACTTTTCCAAATGAAGAAGCTCTGATGAATTTCATTATTGGAGTGGGGCTATTTGTCCCTTCTAAGCCTCCTTTCAATAGTGGGAGTTCAGAAAGGATTCTCAGAATCAGAATTCCTTGCCCTGGCAAAAGCTGAAAGGAAAGATTTTGCACAGCCTCTGAACTCTGGGATTGTACTAAGAAAAGAAAATGAAGTTCTGGGAAAGACCCTGAAGAAAATTCCCTCCAGACAGATAAGGATAGCATGCAGGAAGAGAAGAGATCTTAGGACAGTGAAAGGGCAAGTTTGCTTTGGAGTTCAAGAGCAAGCCATATCGTGGATTCCCATGGCTGAAGAGCACTCTTGGCCAGGAGGTGAGATTGACATGTTGAGACATTATCCTTGACAACTACCAGCCCCTCTCTGTTCAAGGGAGGAAGGAAGAGATGTTAGTGATGTGGCAGAAAGCCAGAAGGATGACCTGTCCCACCCTCACTTCTGTTCAGATGGGAGTGGAGAGCTCTAAAAAAGTTCCTAGAGGGCCTAGAGTTCACCTGGGGTAAGGACATCTCTGAAGAAAAGGTAGGCTCTTAGAGCAACAGACATTTAAGTTGATGCCTGCAGCAGAGAATTTCATTGCTGTGTACTTGTTCTGCTATTTGGAAGAAGTGGTATTTTTGTATCCAGATAGATTGTGAGTCATCTGAAATCAAACTGTCAAAGCAGCCAAGAGAAAAATCATGGATCATGAGAGGCTGAAGGAGGAACCCTTGATCTGCCAGGATGCAGAGGGCTTTTGAACAAGAATCTACAAATATTTATTTATCTGCACACCAAATAAAAAAACAACTACTTGAATTCTATTGATGTTAAAGTAAGGGTAATGGTATGGAAGAATTATAAGCAATGAAAGGAAAATATTTCTAAATATTAAAAGCTAGGAAATGTAAGTATCACTGGAGTAATTGATGTGTATTGCATCAAATGATTCACTAAAATAACACTGGACAAGGCATTGAAAATAGGCCTGCATTAACGGGAAGATGAAATAAATGATCCAACATCAGTTTCTCTACCATGCTCCTCGTGGCATAAACTATTGATATGTCTGTACACATCTTCGCAACTCATCCAGAGTATTCTTTGCCAAACTAAAATAAGGGGCTCAATGCATCTTCTGTAGGATTTTAAGTGGATTTAGTAGTACTTCTGGAAATATCTCCTGTTCTTTTGAAAAGCTGGCTGTGCCATGAGAAAAATAAAAATAAAAAAGTGAGAATTTGCTACAAGTCTTCATTACTTGATTTAAGTTTCTGAGTGTGAGTTATGATGCTAAAGCAGATTATTTCACTCAGTAAATAATGTGCGTTCCATACAGTATTGTTACTGTGATATTTTAACCACTAGTACAAGCTCAGTGCTGATACTATTTTTATTATTATTACATTCTGAAAATTTTCCTCAGCATCCTGAAATTAGGCTCATATGAGAATATGGCTTCTGTGGCTGCTCAGGTGAAGTGAGGGATGAATTGTTGCTAGAATTGTGAATGGCATTGCAGTTCCATCTGTGCTAGAGCCAAAGTTGACATCAGATACTTACAAGAAAACATTTTTAGTTAATTATTGAGCAGTGTCTGAATCCTACTTTAAGAAAGATTAAGTTTAAAAATATTTAAAACAATCCATTTTTAACATCTCAGTCAGAAAAATAATACAAAATAAAATCTAAAGGAAAAACAGCTAGGCGTACTTCACTGCCACCCACAAACAGAAGGAAAGAGGATAATCATGATGTGTAATTAGTAGCACGAAGAGAAATATACTCATTACCTTCACAAAATGTTAAAGGAAGTCCTGATTAGGATTTATAATTAGTGCTTTTCAAACAGAGATCTGTGAATCCTACTTATTTTATGCTAAAATATTCTGCTTGGTCTTAACTCTTCAGTTTGTTCTTGATTTGCTTCCATCTTTCTATCTGAAAAATAACTGATAGCTAAAGATGCATTAAATATTTTTCAATTACTTCTCCATGTCAGTAGTCTCTAGATTTGCCACTGGAATGTTAGGAAATTGTGGAAAAAAAGAATTCACAAGATAATCTTTGTTGAAGTAGAGTTCACCAGATAAAACATTTCCTAAACTTTTAAAAATAGCATTATATTTTGTTATACTTTCTTTTTTTTTTTTCCCTTTACTTTCTTCAAAACTACGAATTTAGTTAACCTAATGCTAAATATAACGATACAGAGATTTGATTTTACTGGGGTTAACACAGGGGAAAGCATTTGCAATTTTGAAAGGAAGCACAGAAACAAACTATACTCATTTGTCTGTTATTTCATTTTTCTTTTGAACAGTGACTTGAAAACAAGTCAGAAGTTGCATTTATTCCATTTATATAGGTTTATTCAGTTCGTATATCCTTCAGACAGAAAGGTCACTGCAAACTTCCATGGTAATGATGCAAAAGGAGCCATTAAGCCCTGTCTTACATGCGGGTGCACTTTAGGTCTCAGGTCAGTCCTCTGACATGAACAGAAGGCACCTCTTTGGTACTATTCTGCTGTAGCATGGAGGAGGACAGACCCTTCTCATGACTGCATTTGCTCTCCAGCTCCTCAACGTATCAAGGAATTAACTTCTGGAATAAATCAGTGGGCCTTCGTGGCAGATGTATGAAATTCCAAGGATAAAAAATGTAGCTAAGTATTTTATTATTGCGTAAAACAATAATTATAAAATCTTTGGATAATCTGACCTTAAAATCCTTGGAAAACTAGATGATGCCAAGGGGTTCTCCTGCCATCACAGAATGATCCCTTGCTGTGGTCAAAATCTAAGTGAAAAGTCCCTAGGCTTGGAGCTTAGCACACGTCAGATTTATGATCTGAGTAACTACCATAATCCTTTTCCTGTTTTCAAAAGTAAATATGCATGCTAGCTTAATGGTAAGATATGTTCAGATGTGAGTTTAGTTTGATACTTTCTCCTTTCCCACCTAAAAAACTGTAATAGAAAATAAGTCAGCAGTTATTCCAAGCACATATCACATCTTTCTGGGTATAAATAAAAATCCCCTTTTGACTGATTGTGATGGCTTGGGGAAGCATCACTAGCAGTAATAGAACATGAAAGCATATAAGCAGTGTAAGTTCATTTACACACAGAAGTCCAAGTTCTTTCCAAGTAGCAGTTTCCTGAGAAAATCTGCAAGATTACTACAAAATTGACAATTCTTATTCTCCTTGCTCCATTCTTCATTTCCACAAGTTCAGAGTGATTTTGTAGCTTTCAGTATTATACAGCTGGAGGTCCATTTTATATATATATATATATATATATATATATATTTCCCCCACCAGGCACTTTTCTAGGTATTGATTTTGTTCTTAGAGTTCTATTTTACTACTAACTGTAATGGTTTAACATTCTGTGTAATTTAGTGGAAATAATTATTAAAGTACCTCAAGTTAACCATATGCACAAAAGCTGGCAGGATGAAACTCAAATGATAATGCAAAAGAGTGATGATGAGGATTATCTACAGTTTCAAGGGACAATATTTTGTGCTGCTTTCTATCTGTTCTGACTTTTTGCAAATCTTAAGATATGTCCACTGTATGCATCATACCTCTCAACTGATTCCTAATGAAAACAAAACTGTTGGGTTTGTTGGAGCTGGTTGTTTAAGCATAGTTTAATGGTTTTGGAATAATTTCTATTTGAACACCAAACGGTGCAAATAAGAGGAGAAAAAAGTACAAATACTGTATTTGGAATAGTGATGAATCAAAATGGAACAATGTGTCTGAAATTTAAGATTTGAATCTGAAAGTGGATTAGTAATATTTTGAAAGAATTGGTGGAAGATTTGGGGAAGTTTTGACCAAGAGAAAGAACTTGCAAATGTTTAGACAGTTGATATTGGTGATGCTAGTCTTCAAGTAAGGAAAGAGAGGTTTCCTCCCTGAGTTACAGTTCTTTGGTATCTCTTTCTGAGCCAGTAAATAAAGTGGAACAAACTGGCTTCTGGCACCCTAAAATTCAGTCTTTCCATGCTTTGAAGTCATTAGGTAATTTTATCAGTTATGCATTTCCATTTGTATTATGACCATTAATCTTTCCTTTCATACTTTTTTTAGCAAGTAAAATCATAATGTATGCACCAGAGTCATTGGTGCAGAATCCACTAAGCTCCTGAAGGCACATCCTCTCAGTCCATGCAAAATTGATTTATTACGCTGTATTTCACATGGAAAATTTACACTATAATTGACCTGTAATAGATTGCTTTTGATAAATGCTTCAACATACAGTGAAAATTGAATGTAAATTTGAGATTACCTTAGGGTTCTAACTGGAGTTTTCCCAAACAGAAAGACTAAAAGAAAAACGTCACTTGCAAATTTGTTCTAAACCTGCAGTTTGTAAACCTATGTGGAATATGGAACTAAAAAATGCAGCAAAGCATCAGGATCAAACCATTATTTTCCTCAAGACCTGTTGTCAGTCTAGTTTGCAGATCCAGCTGCAGGGAATTTTACAGTATTTTTCAAGAAATCATTCCATTCACCACTCAGCATCCTTTTCCCAGTTTCAGTAAAAGCATTTGCCCCAATCACATTTCATGTACTTAGCCAAAGACTGAGATTTCCTGATGATGGGTTGTTATGATCACCATTTGACAGTGCAGATGGCTAAAGCTGATGTTTAGAATATTAGTTGTATACTAATAAATACAGTCCTTGCTCTGAAAGTAACATTGGTATGCCTATTGTAAAGACAGGCAACGTTGTGCAGAAAATTATGCTTGTATTTCTCTTTCTTCCGTTTTGGTCAAGAGGCCAGTAGGAATAAATGCAGCTAGTTACATGCAAAAGTAAAAGAAGATCAGGTGTGATATATCTCTTTTATCCAGGATGAAGTTTTTATTTTTTTATTTTATTGTTGGTGTCATACCCATGACAATAATCAGCTTTACAAATCGACAAATTTATCATCTTGACATGCAATTTTCTGTGCAACGTTGTTTTGCAAAGTTGTGGTTAAACTGTGAGGATATTTCTATTTGGAAATATAAACTGATTATGGAATTGTGCAGATTTTTATACTACATTCACATTTTTCTCTCAAATTCTAACCTTGGTCTGTTGTACTGAGGTGGCTGGATTTCTGGTGCCTGATAATATTCAGTGGTTAAGAACTGGAGCAAAAGTCATGCTGTTGTGCCGACTGTGAGAATACTGTGATTTAGTCCACCTTTGAACAAAAGTGCGGAAGCTCTGATGCAAAATTAAGCTACAAATTTAAGACTTGGTAACATTTTGGCCATGGAACAGCAGCATTATAAAAGTAATGTCTATGCCGTGAGCAGAAGAGGGATGAAATGGGGGACTGTCTAAGCAAACCCGTGAAAACACAAGACAGATTTAAAAATAAGTGGTGAAATATGACATATACAATTTTCCTTCTAGATGCTTAAATTTGAGTAACCCTTTTAGAGCAGTTTTACAGGGATATAGACGTTCTACTTTTTCAGAAAGACTATTATTTCAGGAAAGCTTAAACTATTTGTGTATAACTTAAGGTATTAGAGTCAACACAGACTGTTTGTGACCAAGCTTGTAACTCTCCTCAGGTCAGTTTGCTCTGAACAAAATTCACTGAAATAAGTGAGCATCGTGTTACAAAGAGGACATTGGCTTTATGAAAATAGGTATGAACCAGCAAAATAAGTTAACTAGCCATTATGGATGTTAGCTGAAGCAGCTTCAGATTATGCTGACTACTTTCCAGTGGCTCTTCAATGAAATGGCTTTTTGTTCTGTACCCTTTTTTCTTGGGAGGCTGGGGCTGAAGTGGTCCTGTGGGCTAAGCGAAGCTCCTGGTGAACTTGCAGAAGGAAAACTGGGTTAAACAACTTCTCATAATGGCAAGTAGTCTAAGGGGAAAGCTGAAACAAGAGAGAAGGGTATAACAGATGCATGAACCCAACAGTTGTGGGTGCAAATGTTCAAAGTGATGCCATCCATTTCTGATATCCATTCCTTTGTGGAAGATGAAAGGTAAGGAAGGGGGATTCTGTTTAAAATGCAGTATAACTTCTAATGATTGAAAATGCAATTATGGGTGACTTCTTTGCAAGCTGTGTAAAACCAGTATTGTTCTTATGCTAGGTAGTCCTAATGTTCATACAAATAGCAGGCAAGTGTTAACACTGTTTTCAACCTCTAACTGAAGTTTAAAATAAATTGCTCTGTGGATGAACAGAGAACTCAATTCTCTTGGGCTGTCAACATAGCACCCTTCCAAAGTATAAAATTCACTTACGCAGAGAGAAAACAAAGAAATCCAATAGCTGTGAGACCTGATAAAGTACTAGCTAAAATGGGAGACCCAGAGGAGTGCAAGTATGATTTAGTGTGAAAAATATCATTCTCACATAGTAGTGCATCATGCCAATGCTGTTACTGCCAAGGTAAAAAGAAGTAAACAGGTAAGAACATTTTAAAAAGAATAAAACAAATTACCCAATCCAAGAACCAATCTTCTCTTTGTTCTTTTTGGTACAGCAGCTTTGATATAAAATCAAGGTTCAGAATAGGCTGATGCAAGGTCAGAACTATTTACTAGCCCAGATGACTTCATGTATCTGCACCTGTGGGATGCAGATATGGTTGAAAAACAAGCTAGAGAAAATTCCACCTATCTAGAATAATACCAGGTTGGCTTTATGCATATTATCAGTGGTGGTATAGGAAGCATAAAATCCTTTCATAAAAGGAATGCACAGCTCAAGTTAGAAAATATAGTGAACTGTGTTTTCCTTTGTGTTAAAGCAAATAACCTAGTTTACTAACATGAAGGTAGTTCCCTAGTACAATTGCACTTCTTCAGTCCAGGCCAGAAAGGGAAGAACTACCAGACAGAGTCCTAGGGCATGGCAAACTCTGGGCCTTCACCTTCTGTTTCCTATTTCTGATGCATCTGAGGTCTGGTAAGGTTGTAGATTACAATCATGAATACATCCACTGTCATTAATCTGTTAACCTTCAGAGCCAAAGCAGAAATGATCTAATTCTAACGGATCTGTGAAAGGGTATAAAGGAGCTTAAACTTAGAAACCAAGGTTAATGTCCAACAAACTGATGAAATAAACTGAGTATCCTTGAAAAGTAATTCACTTAAATGGTTTTATGCCCTCAATCCTGTCAACATCTGCCTTATTCAAAATGGATAAAAATATTGGACATGTTCAGTTCATTTAGTATAATAAATACTAGTCCTGCAGTGATTTATGGAGCAAATAATTTAAAAATTGACTTTTTGGTATTGCAGCATTGTAGTCAAAAGGAATTTACATTGATAGTGGATTCAGTCTTAAATGGTTTGAAAGCATTGCAAAGAGCAAAACGATGAAATGACTTTCCTGAATGCCATTTAGATCTTTATCTTTCCACTGCCATCTTTCTCTAAAACATGATGAAATTTACTTTAAGTTTGGATAGCTATAACAAATATTTCCTTGCCTGTTGTCACTTTTTGTCTTTAGTCAGCACCATTTATCCTTTCTGTTGGTCTGACCAGTTTCTTCAAGCCTGATAACAGAACAAAAAGTTCAGCTTTATGCATATAAAAGTATGAATTTATGTTAATCTGTTAGGAACCTATTTTAGGCAGCTAAGTTTAAAAGTTGATTTAATCTTTTTCCTTTAAGGCCTAATTCAGATATCAGTTGTTTGCAGGAATTGTACTGACTTCATATCTCTCAAATTAGATCACAATCAGACTAGTCAGCCTCTGAAAAGTTTTATTTCCTTGTACATGGGGTTCAAATTGTTGCAGTACCATAAATGAAGAATAACTGAATTTAAAAATGAGGATTGGAATGTTAAGTAATGCCAACAACAACAACAACAACAAAAATCAGTCATGGGTAATATCTTCAGCAGCAGTTTGGCCTTGCTAATGGCCAATGCCTTGCTAATGCCTGCATAGCTTTGAAATTTTGTTAACATATGACTACACAAGCATTTAGAAGACTACAGCAGCCATTTATATAGTGAGAAAAAAAATATAATGAGACAAAAGAACAGTAACTAGATACCCTACATATTTCTAGGATTAATTTCTATTGCTTCCCTTCTTGCACCTAAAGTGGGATAGGACCTCATTCCTTTAAATTCCCTTAGAGTCTCAGCTGAAGTGAAACAAGCTCTTGCAGTAAGCCTTAAGAACAAAGCAATATGGAAGACCCTTAGAACTGCAGCCAGACATGTAGAGTTTGATATTTCCTTTAAGTTTCTGTGATGAATAAAATAGATTACAAAAGAGATTATGTTTTTTTAATGACATTGAATTCTTATTCTCTGGGTGAGAGACTAACAGCCACCAGCAGTTATAAGTTACAGGAGGCACCCCTTGTGTGTGTAAACTAACAACTGATTTTACCATTTTACCCATTTTTACTAACAATCACTCTTTATGCCAGGCAGTGTGTGACCCCTGAATAATTTTTAGTCTGATATTGATACAAAATGCCAGATTTTGACTGTACATTTTAGAGGAAATTTTCATACAAGTATGAGTAACTTAAAAGCTTTTTTGACTATCATTGAAACAAACTTCTATCTGCATTTATTAAAAATGTGATTTTGGTCTGTATATTAAACATCCATGAACAATTCTTGACTAATTTATTTAAAAATAGAACTCTAGAAGTGGAGAAGATGCTTGCTTACATATGGAGAGGTATTTGTAAAATGAGTAGTATCATGAATAAATCCAGTCTAATTCCTGGATATAGTAAATTTTCTGGATACTATGGTTGGATAAACATATTTTGTCTGTAAGACTCAACATTAAATTGTCTTCTTACAGAGAATTCTTAGCCCAAATCCTGTTTATATCTGAGCTGTACACCTGTGAACAACCCAAACTCACTCTCTAGTGGTAACTTAGTGGTTCTTCCACTGGCTACTCTTATTGTCCTGAGATGACTAACAAATGAAAAAATACAACAGTCTAGACAAAGACTGAATGACTTTGTACATGCTTGGTTGTTTGGATGTCTGACTTGTGAAGATTTTTGGTTTCCAGAACACTTAATGGAAATGTGTATGTGTATATGTATATATATTTCCCCCAATATATAATCTTAATAACAGGTGTTCTCATCATTTATTTGTCAGAACATATGTTTCAGTTCTACAAAGTTACAGAGTTGCATTCAGTTTAGGTGCACACTGCTGACATTGTGGGTAAGGCAGAATTATTGTAGATAGGTTGGATTGTGCTGTCAAATTAAGGACTGCTCAAATGCTGCATGTAAAACTTTGAAGTTTAATCTTTCCTAAAGTCAGCTGTGACCATAAAATTCATCCACTTATATGACTGTCCCTTCCATCTATACCCATTGACTCTCACTTTTTTTCACTATGATAACCAGAAGTTAATTCACTCAAGTGATCACTCAAGATCTTTGTGAGCTGAGTGTATCATATTATAGGAAGGGAGATTCCTGGAGACTATATGCTCATTTGCAAAGGAAACAAGCTTTACATATTAAAAAGTCCAATTTCCATATCCAGGAGACATAAGGGAGGTGGCAAAACCAGCTTACTCATAGAAATGTCCTTACTATTTATGGATCGTGTGTGTGTATGTATATTTAAGTGACTGTTATGTGACTTGCAGCCTTTAAATTGTAGATTGTACCCAGTACACACTAGCCTGAATTTCAAATGTTGTAAGGGTTCACTGACCACTAGACAAACAAAATTCTGTAATTGAGGTTGTAATTTAGTCTTTGCTAGGGTATTTGGTGGAATATTTTGGGAATACATGATCTCCCTCTGAGCTCTGACCAACAAGGCTTCCAGAGAATTGGTGCTTTAAGACTTGACCTAAAAAGTCCTATATTTCTATAAGGTTTAGTGGTGTGCTATATTACACAAAAGTACAATTTTCAATAATTACATCTGCTATTGTGTAGTTCGTAAGTAGATATAATAGCATTACTTTAGTTCATCCATCCTTGCGTGCTTCACTGTGCATCAGCAAGGATGCAATGACAATACCCTTTGTATAAAGTTATTTTCAGCCAGAGAGCAGAGGTCTTCTGAAAGGTATCACTCTTTAAGATGGAGAGGTCAGCCAGATCCTTGATAGAAGAGAGGAAAAAAAGGATGAAGGGAAACTTCAGAATAGAAGTTTTCCACTTAAAAGTGGGCTAAGCCAAAGCTTCATAGTATCAGTAGTCACTGTTCTTGAAAAGGTAAAGTTAAAATGGAGCATGCACCTACAGCAATAATGTAGTTTCGAGAGGGTCAACAATGTGTTCTGTGGGGACAACCTTCCCTTAAGCTGTGAATACTTCTGTAATGGCATACATATTTTTGGTTTCAATGTGCACTGCTTTTTGTCAAAAGCAGTATGCAGCCAACAGTCTTCTAGGAAGTTCTCAAACATTTACATGACTGAAATGTAAATGAGGTCTTCATCTTTCCTGAAGACAGGTTGGTTGAAGTAGTGACAGAGTCTGAGACTCCTCTGTTCCACTGCAAGATTCAGTGAACCACAGTGATCTATGAAGATGACACAAAACACCTAGTTACAATTTTCATTATTGAATGCTATTTTCTTTGGCTCATCTTCCACAGAATGGCAACACAGAGAAGCTGCTGTTGGGCATATAAACCCAAGTTTCTCACAACAGCAAAAACAACAAAAATCAACTAAATAATACAGTCTGTGTGGGGTAAAAACTTGCACAGGTCATTGAATCATATAATCATTAAGGCTGGAAAAGATCTCCAAGATCATCTGGTCCTCTTTTCCTCCTACCACCACCATTACCCACTAAACCATGACCCTAAGTACCACATCCAACCTTTCCTTAAACAACCCAAGGGATGGTGACTCCACCCTGGGCAACCCATTCCAATGCCTAACCAGTCTCTCTGAGAAGAAACGTCTCCTAATTTCCAACCTCCCCTGTTGCAACTTGAGGCCCTATTGTCCTATTGCTAGCTATCTATTTGATAACCTATTTGATTATATTCATAGTAATGTCTCCTAGTAGCAGTTCTGACAGTGGGGAAGAACAATTATTAAGCCTTAGTGAATATCCATAAACAGCTGATAAGCAATGGATGAAGAATCCTAATTAAGGTGCCAGGATGTACAGGCTAAAATATGTATTTAGATGATGTTTAAGGTGATTTAAAAAATAATAATAATGTAATAGTGCAAGTCCACATCCTACAAATATATCAACATTTATTTGACATTTAACCAAAAAGTTCTATTTTAAATAGTTGTAAATATATCTCATGTAACTGTTAATATTCACTGACAATCAAGGCCCATTTTAAGAGTCAATGAAACTGGTATTTGCTAATGTAGACACAAATGAGGTTCCAATCAGTTCTTCCACTCATGGGCATTATCTTATTCTGCAACTATATGGCATCCAGGTTTTGAGTTTCTTTCGTTTCCTTTCTAGGTTCTAGGTGACCTCAGGGTTCAAGAAGTTGCCATTCAAGTTAGGCGGACTCTAAAGCAATTTTGGAAAGGTAAAAGCTATCCAGTATAACTTATTTTAACATATCTGCTTTTTCTTAATCTAATATCAATCAAGTTGTCCAGACTGAAAATGTGGTTAAAGTTGTTTGTTTATTTGTTTGTTTTTTAGTTTAGTTGTTTTGTTTTGAAGTTCACATTAATAATACTATAAATATTAGTTAATTGCCGAGAATGTTAGTGATAAACAGAGAACATATCAATTTTCCTTTATCTTTACAGCTTTTGGAAGCTGTGAAAGTGTATCTGTTATGCAGTAAGGTGAGAAAATGATAATAAAGTTAATTCAGCTGGCATATTTTGGTATAAAGAAGGGAGGGGATTCTGAAACTGTACAGAAAAACCCTTGGGTTTAATTACCCCCTGCTCCCAAAAAACCCCAAACATATAAACAAACAAACAAAAACATTGATAAGAATCCAGAAAAATGCAAGAATGGAAAAATGGAAATTGGCCTCAGTTAAGGGTCAGAAAAATACAACAGTGGCAAATAAATTCTGCAGGTTAATGCTAGCATTATATCACTCTTGCATTGGCCATTTTTTTGTGAATTAGTACTGAAGTCACTGAAACTCCTCATAGATAAGGACAGTTGCATGGGTTAGATTTGTTAGGTTCAAGTACTCAAAGAATGTGCTTTAAATCAAAAGGGCATGGATGATATAAGTTGTGCATTCCATCTAGTTTGTCCTTAAAAGGGGTGGGTAGTGGAACCACTAGAAAGGAAATCAAACATTTAGAAATACCAGTTTAGTGATGTTAGATGTTGCAGGAGTATATCCCCCAATATTTATGGTTCCACATAGCTGTTTCTCACTGTGGCACCACAGAGTTTATCTCTTGGCAGCACTGCCTGACCCCGCACGCTGACAAATTAGACTCTTCCGGAACACTTGCTTTTCATTCTCAAAGCACATTCTCAAAGACTAGTGTTTTTTAAAAGCTGCAGTGTTGCTAAGGAAATTGGTCACTTTGAATTGTGGTATGAAAAATATGTCCCACATCCCAGTTAGAATGTCTTATTATTACATTGCTACGCTATAGTCAACTCATTTCCTTTTTTCTTCAACTGATCTTGCAGCAATTAGCATGCTACACAAGCCAAAGTGATTAGGAGGTCCACAGAATATGGACATGTCACATGTTCTTGTTCCATAAAGGACTACAAAGATGGAGATTTCAGTGCACTATAGTAGGCCTCTAGTGAAAGCAGAAACTTATCCAAGACATTTTCTCCTTTTGCAAGATTGGCTTGATTTTTCTTTCCTTCAAAAAAGCTGTTCAGGGAATGACATTGCCTTTAAGACATCAGATATGCAGTGTACTTAACGCATTTTTTATTCCTTTATTTGTAATAGAAAAACACCCTTCCCTTCGTTTTTCAGAAACTTAGCCTTAATATATTCTACTGAGTTTTCCATTTGAAGACTTTATATAGTTTTCTTATCTCAGTACTCATTGGGCTTTATCTGTCTATAGTAATCTTTGTCAATTTTAACTTAAAATTCAAAAATGTTCACATAAGGCACTACACAATAGAGCATTGTGACAAACTGTAGCTTCCTCAAAGCCCATAATATACAACAGTGGTTCACTTCCAAAACTTACTTTGGAATAATTATATTTTTATTATGGAAGATGAGTTATGTACAGGCACCCAAGTTAATGTTTTTGTTTGTTTGATTGTTTGTTTGTTTTTTAATTACATTTCTTGGAAGAAAATAATAATAATAATAAAAAAGAAACAGAACTAATATTGCTTATATTTAAAGCCTAGCTCTAGGCTGAACACCATTGTGACAGGCAGAGCACTGGCATTAGGCTAAAAAGTACACATATCAAAGAAAAGAAAACTAAGTAGTTTTTAAAAAAAAAAAAAAACACCAAATAAAAAAAAGAAAAACAAGAAACTACAAAAGTTGTATCTATATGATCAAGGTATAATTTTCTTTGAATGAATACTATGATGTCCCATGCATGGAATAACTAGCCATACCACATATGCTGTCATGTTTTTTCGAAGTGAGGTTCATTCTTTCTCACTTTGTATTTATACTGTCTCCATCAGTACCTTCTGTTAGAGAAGAAAGGAATAGACACATTCAGGGTGTGGTTCATCTCATTTGAAAGTAGACTTCTAAAATATTATAGGGACTGCTCCCTAAATGTATTTTGATTCTGTTTCCTTATAAATAAATAAATAAATAGATAAGCTCCTTCACACTGACTCAAAATAGGGACATCTACAGTATAAATGTTTCATTGTTCATCTCAAGTGAAATACTAGAACTCACGTAATCTGTATATTGTGAAGAGTAGGCTACAACTAGAACATCCCAGGGAATGTATATTGTTTGGTCAATACCAGCACATGCTCCTCTACTGAAGCACCTTCATTAACGTTTAACAGAAGGGTTTCTGGGAGATTAAAAAGTCTGGCAGCTGTTTTAATGTGGAATTTGACTATGTACCAATACCAAGAAGGGAGTAGGGCAGGAGGGAGGAGCCAAAGGGTTTTGCAACCTAACCCTTTTGTGGGGGCAATAAGAGTTCCAGGTTAAAAAAATAAATAAAAATAATATAAAATCATTTTTAAATTATTGTTTTGGGAACAGGACAATACCTCCCACTCTTCTGCAGCATTGTGACTTTTAACACATCTTGAATAGAGAACACCTGTCAGTCCTTTCTTGTTCTTCAGCACATGAGCTAATGCAATAATTATGCTTAAACACAGAAATTATTGATGCTGAAAAAGACAGGTGCTCAAGATAAAGACCAGAAGTAACCATATTTTAATTTGGCTACTCTGTAGGTGTGCATTATAATATAATCTCTGATCATATAATTATCATCCAGTTTTCTTAAGAAACCCATCACACTCATGGGAGACAGACACCATAGTCATTAGATAAGCATCTATTTAATGTAGTCTTTCAATCTTGGTGTCCGAGTCCTTCACTCAATCTAATTCTCATTCTTGTTACTATCTAATGGGACATTTTAATCACTGCTTATTCCAATTCTAGAGACATATGCAAAAGAACAACTTTTGAACAACTTGAAAACTTTCCAGCTGCTGTCGATTGAATTTCTATTTATCTGTCTGTTCTTTCAATGTTCTTGTGAATATTATAGTAGAAATTCAAGTATGACCTGTCTTTTGAAAGATATAGGCAACGACAAAATTTGTAGGAAAAAGCTTGTGAAACACTTCCCAGACTTTTCCAAAGTTTGACACCTAAAGTGGATGAAGCATTTAACTTGCAAATTTAGAACAGGAATCTGTAGGTGAATAGATGCTCTGCTGCTCATCTAACTATTTTATTTTCTTTTGAAAGAACCACTAAAGTCTGTGAATAAGGCTTTGTTTAAACAGGCTGAAACCTTACCTGATGTTTAATGTCAGTTTTGGTTTAGAGAATAAATATCTGTATTGCCTTGCCTAGCTTTTATCAAATTTATTCCTTCAAATGCATTGTTGATCTAATAAGCACTTTCATTCCCAGTTAATTGAAGTTACAACCTTTGTTACAGATGAGTATTCTCCTTTCAATGAAAATTCAACCTTGACATACTTCACTGCATCTGTATTCTTTATCTTCCCTTGACTGTTCTCCTGGGATTGTCAATTCCCTCAAAGGGAAAAACAGGTTCTCCCAGATTAAGTCTTCACCAAGCCTCACTGTCAACCCACTGCCTGCTACCAAGCTTTGTAGAGCCATGAGAAAAAACCTTGTAACTTCTGTAAGAGAAAGGAATTACTGCGCAGAGCTCTACAGCTTCTTTGTTTTTCCAATTCATTGTTCCTCTTCCTTGCCATAGACCTATGTGTTAGAAACTTATACAAATGAATATTAATACATTTTTGCAGGTGATATTTAAATTTGCTCATAATTACCATTTTTGTTAGTAAATTGAAAGTGGTTGGCTGTCTACATAGAAGGGGTACAAAAATTATTATCAAGTTAATTCTTGTAAATAGATTTTTTAAATATTGTTTATCTACTTGCTTATCTATTTGCTTTTCTCCATCTTATTTGGATATACTTTGGCAAAAAGAGGAAATATCACGTGATTGAAAAAGGCTAACTAAAAATGCTAAGCAATTATGAGGAAATTAAAAATCTAAAGGAGGAAAAAAATCTCATAAAAAAACACAAAACTATAATGTTTGGTTTTCATTTGGATTTATTTTGTCAGGCTGTTTACCATATGCATTAATTTTTTTCTGCCACCCTTACTCCCCTCTTCCACTTACACAAAAATAGAGTTTCTGGAATAATCTATCATGAGTGACTACAAACTACATACAGCTCAATCATGAGTGACTACAAACTACAGCTCAAACTACAGCTCTTTTCAACTCCTCTGTTCTTCCTATATGCACAGAAGACGAAGAATTTCCAGTAAAGCTAGCTGAGTTCTGTTTAGTCTGAATTTTGAAGTGTCGTTACAAATAAATAAATAAATAAATAAATTGATTAGTAACTAATTAGTGACAATTAAGGTTATTTATTTATTTATTTATTTTATTTTTTAATTTGAACTGTTTAAAAGCGGGAGGTTTTGTATGTTTTTTACTTATTTGAAACTGTTGTCTCTGTCATTCTTTTCACATTTTTCCATGTGATACATTAATTTTGAAAAGTTAAAGAATTAATGAAATTAGAATAGTATGGCTAGGAACTGAAAATAAAAAGCAGCAGAGAAGAAATTAAGTTTAGTCAAACTAAATCAATTAAATCAAAAAGGATTAGGGAAGGAATGGAAAAACAAATGTGAAAACTTTGTGAAATGTGAAATAACAAACACTTTATGCCTTGGAAGTGTTTAATATATAATTATGTATTTGACTTCTAAGCAGCTTTTCACAAAGAAGTGGCCATTTTAAGAGGTAAAACATTTCTATTTGAAAATCTTTATCTGACCTTTACCTGCTCTAGAATATCCATGATTTAATCTGTCTACCAGTTCTGTCACCACTTTAACAATGTTTTTGCATTGCTTTTTGGAAGTGAAGCATTCATTCAGATTGCAAATTTGTGGAGGAAAAAGAATCAAATTGAGTTACATCTTAAGATTTTTCTCACTGAAATTCTCCTTTCACATTTTTGACATGTATCATGTATCTTCCATATTTTAGTTGAACTAAGAGCTATACATTCATAAATGAATAAATCAGCATCAGAAAGTAATATAATTATAATAAATAGTGATTTATGCATTTAATTCAATTAAAGTCTTGTTATAATACGTCCAGATATTCCTGACCTTTACCTAAAACCTGGGTTGTGAAAGCTTGGTCTGGTGTTTGGTATGGAGTAATGTGACATCAGGCTTGGCAGTACCAGAAGAGAGCTCAGATCAGGACAGAGCCTGTAAGGTCTCTGACGTCTCAGTATGGTTCTGTTCCCCTTGCACTACTGATATACCACGGTGGGGCTTTATAGCTCTTCTTTACATCAAAATATGGTTTTGTTCACAGCACTTAGAAATGAAGACTATGTCAAGTATTTTTCCTGTTTCATTTACACCATGTAATGCAGAGCATGTGTTTACATTTTATGTCTGGTTTTGATGGAAGTTTTGGCTTAAATCTTGTTTGGCTTTTAATAAGTGTGCTTGAGATAGACGCAGTTTTACACTGTTTGACATAATGTACTGTGTAGGACAGAATATAGTTATATGTTTGCAAGCAGTGTTTGATACAGAATCAGGATGGTAGTTACTTATGCCCACTTTTTTTTTTTTTCTTCTTCCATACTAGTCAGTACAAAAATCAGCCCCTATATCTTCTACTAGAGTATACAAGGTTAATCACACTTAAAATACCTGAACAGGTCAGTGATTGTTATATCTAATGTAAAATGATTAAATATTAACATATAGCCAGTAACACGGTTGGATTCACTGATTCTCAGCCTACTGTAAATTAGAAAGGAAGGCGGAAGCAGTAAAAGAAGAAAAAGATCAGGAGTGAATATAGAATATGGCAGAAGAATTACTTTTTTTTTTTTTTCATGAAAAGCTGAGCATACAGTTCGCGTTATGTATTAAATATTCAATAGAAAAGCTTATTTTTAGTTATTGGAAGTACAATTTCCCAAGTGATGGGGGAATGTCTGGATTGACCTCAATCTTTTGGGAATCACTGCACTTTCATGTAAGTAAAAATGTTTAGATGGCTCTTTTGAGTGGAAATTTTATAGGCAATGTTCCTTTTGCCTCATGTACTATGTCGAAACAATGATGTGGTTAGACTGTGCAGATGAGAGAGCTGGTCCTCTGCACACTTTCCTGCTGACTTAGAGGAAATAATTTAATTTTCTTGATCTTCTGACTATAAATCATTTGACTTTCTTGAGCCTCTGAATCCATCTCTACAGGACTACAGATGTCCACAGTCCTTCAGAACTCTTGAAAAGCATACTTTTCTCATGGGGGAACTGCTAGATCCAATTTGATTTTATTTTATAGCAAGAGAGTCAATGACAGTAAATTAGATTTTATTTATTTATTTATTTTTCCCCAGTAAATCACTGGTTTCTCTTATTTCCTTTCTCTCTAGTCGTCTCAAATATCCAATATTCTTTTATGTTCAGAATTTCCTACAAAGGTAAGGCATGGGCATGCAAATGTGCTGAGATGGATGAGGGAGAGGAACCATGGTGTCTCTTACTCTGGATGATGAGATGATTCACTAGATGATTCATTCGTTCCTTCTTATCTTTTGTGAAACTAGCTCTGATCTTCCTTCCTTCTTTCCGTCCTTCCTTCCGTCCTTCCTTCTTTCCTTCCTTCCTTCCTTCCTTCCTTCCTTCCTTCCTTCCTTCCTTCCATCCTTCCTTCCTTCCTTCCTTCCTTTTCTTACAAGCACTCAAGTCAAAAAGTAGTTGCCATGCAAATATGACATGTCACCAGATTTGTTTTGACTTTTGTACTTTCTTTAGTTCAGTTGACGTAACCAAACTGCTAAATAAATGACTTCTGGAACTAAACATGTTGCAATTGTTTGCATGAGGCACTCTAATAATGCACCTCATTACAGGGCTTATAGTAAGGTAGCTGCTCTCAGATTCTTCTCAGTTGGAGGAATGCGATAAAATTTTGTGCCTTACTGGCTGAAGCTCATCGCTACGGTCTGGATTGCATTGCTCTGCCCAAACCCTGGCTTCAAGCCTGCCTTGTCTTAACCCAGGATTGCTGCTGCTCATTGTTTCTTTGTTCTGTCTCCCTTTTCTCGTTTGACAGCAGATTCCTCCTGCTGACAGCTGTAGCAGTAGCCATGGTAAGACTGAATTTATACGTCTGTTGGTATTATCCATACTGATTAATTTTGGAAGAATGGTGGAGAAATAGCTGGTTGACTATGGTCAGAGCTGACAAGTTTGGTTGACTGTATTTACTTAGGACTCCCACCATGCCTCCCTTACAGTGCACATCCACCTCTTTAAGGGAGGCCACGGAATGGCAACAAATGGCTTTGAAAATATATTTGCACATGTATTGTCCAGCATTCTGTTTTAATTTATGCCATATCGTGGAAGCCTAGGCCCTGTGCAGCCTCAGAGACTATGTAGTTGGCATTCTTCTGCATAGCACAATTTGTCTCATCGGATCTGTTCTGAGTAAAACCTTGTTGGCAGATACAGTTCTTATCATTGACTTCTATGCTGTAAATCAGTCTAGCTGTCACTTTATGTAGCTTTGAGCTTTAGTTTGAGCACTAGTTAAGTGTTAGCTTATTTTATCTGTAAACATGGAATGATATTGATACACCACTTCATGTACACAATTTGGTGTTTAAATGTTTGGCCAACATTAGCCATGTCTTTAAAATATATTTTTAAACTCATAAATAAAGGTAAATATTGTAGAACTAATTCTGTGCCATCATGCATGTCTCTGATAACGGTGAAAGGGTAAGAGCAATTTTTATCATGAGACAAACCACAAAATCATTAACGTTCTGTGTCGTTCCGAGTATGATTTATGAGGGGGAGAGAAGTGCACCAGGCAGATTTTTCATTTTTTCCTACTTTGTCTTACTGTATTGCAATGAGGCAATGTGGTTGTATTATCTAGAGTAAGAGAATTTTTCACATACTGTGTTGTACATATGAGATCTCTCACTATTTAGGTGTGATTGTACCATTTGGATTCATAGCGATATTACATTATTCTAACAGTAGTCCCATTAGAACAGAAGGGGAGAAGAGGGCAGAAATAAATCCTTACAGGGTGCCTGAATTCTGAAGTTATGGTAATAAATATATGAAAATGAGAACAAAGATTGTGTTGTTCTTTTATGGAAACTACTCCTGGCTTTACTTCACAGGTGTTCTCTCCTGCGAAAGCTTCATGGAGTATGGGGTTAATGCTCTGTACAGCTGTGAGCTTTCTTTAGAGGAATACAAAGATACAGAGCAGCCCTATATGGTTCAGAACATTTCATACCATCTTGCACAAGACTGAACTGATGGGCAAAAGTATCCACATTCCCACTGCTGACTAGCCTCATGACCTCTTCTCATCTCCCTTTCAACTGCACCAAAATGGAATCTTTTGTGTTGCTGTGATCTTTCAGTAAATCCAAATCAGTTTCAAAAAAACTATCAAGAAAATGATGCATAGCAAGCACAACCCATACTCAAGAAACAAAAGCATTCTTGTATGGTTTTACTTCTCTAAGGAGTAATAAACGTCACTTGGAACACAGATAATATTTATAGTGACATAAAACTAGAGCAAAATGTCTTGAAAAGAAATTTCATTTTTAAATTGACACATATTGTATCCTTCTCAGGAAGCAAATACAAATCTTTGCTTTCAACTCCCTCCATTGCATTTCAGTGAGACAACCTTGCTGTGATTCAAGACACCACAACTCTTTGCCAGAGTCAAAAAATACATCAACAGTCATCTGTTTAGGAATGGGAGGGGATGAAAGGCACTCTTAACACTTACTTCCATTCAAACTTTTTTTCTTCCTCTAACTCATATGTAAAAATTGCACTGATTGCAATTCACAAATTAAAGAAGTTCACAAGCTGTTTATAGACCAAATACAGACCCCCACATTTGGATGATCCCTCTTTGCTCTTATAGATTTGTGATCTTTGTTAGTGACCCGGAAATCTCAAAAAATAGGCCACTTGATCAAAAGCAGCAGAGGCAGTCATAAAGGTGGAAATTTCATATCAAAGCTTTTCAAATGGCTTTTTACTAATTATCTCCTAGCCAACACTGTAAAAAGGAAGTTCACTTGCACAAAAATGGCAAATATGTGGAAATGAGGAAGTTTGCACAAAGACTGTGAAAATCTAAGCTGTTGCTGAAAAGGTTTGAAGGGATGACATTGCCCTATTCATTCTCAATGAGTTCAAAACCCCCTAGTGGCCATCTAAAACAAATATACAGATCCACACTGAAAGCTGGAAAATATCATTGTCATTTGGGTCAAATGTGGAAATTCTTACTGTTAGAGACTAAATTTTTTTAGTTATTCCATTGATTCACGTTTTTAGGGGTTTTAAGAATCTACTTATTTGAAGCTGTTAGGCTGAATCAGTTCACATCAGCTCCTCAGATTTTTTTTTATTTTTTTTTAAACAAATGAATTAGAATTAGAATACCGATATATTATACCTAATACTAAACAGCACATGTTGTAATTGTGATGATAATTGGCTGTATACCCCCACTTTACAGTAGGCATTGAACAGCAGATGGTGGCTTGATGTCTCATTTTTCAAAAATATTGTAGTTTACATTCACTAGTATGCTATAGAGTATCATCGTAAATAATTACCGCTAAAGGAGCTGGCAAGTTAAAAACATGTATAATTACATGCATTTCAATAGAAGTTGCAATGGTTCCTACCTATTCAGAGAAAACTTGTAAAGTGCTGTAGAGTACTTTGAAATAGATGTTACATATTAATAATTGCTTGTGTAATACTTTTGTCTGCCTGTTTCTAGACTATATTGTGTCTGTGACTTGCCTGTGTGATATACTGCATCTGCATACACATTGCAGTGCATCTTTATTCCTGGGCTTTTAGTTGCAAGATTTAAATCATTCTTTAAGGTCTATTCATTTGGCTTTGTCTTTTAATTGTATGCTCTTATATTTAATTAGGCTTTTTGTGGCATCTGCTCCAGTAGTGCTATATAAATGTTATGATTCATACGTTTATGAATCATAAATATTTTGTTCCAGCAAAAACCAACACACAGAGCTGCCAACACCTACACATAACTAGCAGAGTTATAAGATGCCTGAAGCTGAAAGTGTTGTATTTTTTTTTCCAGATTTTGTGAAACAAAGTTAGAAAACAGTGCACCTATTACTAATTCTCATTATACCACTCAATTTGTTTTAACATTAATATATTAACAATTTGAAGATCTGGTATATTGTTTTCCTTTGGAACTTGTAGAACTATAATTTCCTCCTTCAAGTAGGTTAGGAATAAACTTTTTTTGGAAATGGCTGACTTCCAGATTACTGAGTATTGTTTATCTGCCTGACAGATACCGTTCGTTTCTAGGACTTGGAAGCTCACAGGTAGCTTCTTGCTGTTATGTGGCAGCTTGTTGTGATACCTGACTTCTTTCCCTAATTTTGCTGGGAAGTGCCAGGAAGATATTGAAAACAGTGAAGACACCCAATGATTATCACTCTATCATCCCATATAATCTCTAACACTTAAAAATTAACATTCATGGTATTTCTCATATATCCACATAAGCTGCTATACCCATACAGTAAGAAAATCAGATAATAGATGTGAGTACTAAAAAGACTATTATTTGACATGGGCCTTCATCTGATTCTGACTATTCACCTGCTTTAAAAGATCCTCAATGTTATAAACACATGTAGTCTCTGCCAGTGGCTTCTCCTGATTGCTAGTGCACAGCTTGAAGACGAGCTCAAGTTTTCATGTGTACCAATCACTTGCTACTATGACAGTTGTGTATGAACTGTTCTAAAGAGCCTCCAGTGTCATTGTTGACTGAAAATCAGACAGATGCAAGGATGGCCTAATTCTTCTTTACATATTTAAAATAAAATAAAATAAAACTAAAAATTGTACTTCGTTTTCTTGTTCTATGCAAGACTGACATATGTTTGTATGTTCTAATCATTGCTTAACTCTTTGGCAGACATAGGTCCATTTTCAGGATTCCCTAGTTTTTAATTCATGCTATCACACTAAAAGCAATTACATGTTCTAATTTTGATGGTCAATGTTAAAAATTTATCTGCAAAAGCTTCTTATAGACTAGGAGTTAGAATACAGCATAAAACACACTGCCACAAATGAAACAGGATTCGATCCCTGAAGCACTCGAAGGCCTATGACAAATGTAAAGGCATGCCTATGGAAAATGCAAGGACTGGGCAAGCATAGTAGCTGGATGTGTAATGTGTGTATTATGCAACCATCTTTATTTATTCCATTAAATTGCTCAGTGTCTCCCTGAACCCATGTAAATATTTAGCAACCTCAGCACACTTTGGTATAGAGTACTAAAATTCAACCTTCAAGTGAATCACCTCCTTTTTCACCTCCTTTTTTTTTTTATTTTTTTTTTGAATTTTTTCCTCATCTGACACCTTCTAATTCTTGCAATGTAAAAGGCTATTTTCATTTCATTCTTATATATTCTTTCCATGCCCTTTATACTTCATAGTATATCTCATCTTCAGTTTTCTCTTCTAAAATCCATGTGCTTGGTAGTTCAGTCATTCAACCTGTGGATTTCACACCATATCTCTTAATTTTTTTAGTTCTTGAGATGGGATGCCAAAACTAAACAACAAATTAGCTATGTGAGACAGAAACACATAGAGGCATAACTGGAGGATCATTACTTCAAACAATTAATAGTTGTTATTGACCCAAGAAAATAATCATTACAACAGAATTTATGAAAGGGTTTCAGCAAGGGAAAAATGTCATAGGGAAAATGAATTAGGCTATGCTGTCTTTCACCTAAAGAACATGTTAAGGTCTTCATACTGGCCCTTGGTAGAGCTGTTTTGTGTATTTTTTTGGACTGCTTAAAGATACTTAATACTCCTAATTCTGAAGATGGTGTCCTAACTGTTGGTCTCCATGGTTGGTCATGTTAATAGGGCTGAACTAAGCTACTAATTCTTTGAGAGGGTAGCTACCTTAGGCTTGATGCTCGGCTATACATTTGCTAGCATGCATGTCCATATTAACTTCCCACATAATAGGTTTAACAATACTGATGTGTGATATATGAATTGCTGTATACCCCAAATGAATCTCTATCTGCCTTAACAGATTATTGAACTGATAATGCAAAGTCTTTTCTGGGAGTATAATAGAGAAAAGGTGACCCTCAGAAAGCAAAACTAACTTACTCATGGATAAAGCTTCATGGTGCTGGACACCTCTGCAAAATTTTGCTTCTAATTTTTCAAGGAAGGTTACAAGTAGAACCGGTACTGGAAGGGGCAGCTAAGATGATTTCACAGAAGACATCTGACAGATTGGCTTGTCTAGTATGGGAAAATGAAAGCTGAGGAGGAACTGATTCTCTTTATCAACTCATCAGGAGAACAAACATAGAGAAGAAAAGAGCTACTGAGTTTAAAGAACAATGTTGGTGTTAGAAAAAACTCTCTGTGAATAAATCTAGGATGGAAATTAAAAGGTTTCTGATTGTCATAGGCATAGCATTCTTAAATAGGTTTGATCTCAATTAGAAACAGTAATGGCAAAGTCCAAGTCATTTTTAATAATACTGTAATATTTTATGAAAGACTTGCTTGTAATTGCAGATGATCAGGTGAAAGATTTCCTGTTCAAGAGTTCAATACTCTTAGTTCAACTTCTGACCTTTTTCCAAGTCTCTTAAGACCTAATTCTCAGAAATGCTAAAAAAATACAAAACAAACAAACAAACAAAAAACAGTTCAGGATGAGTTAATCTTGTTCTCTGAGCAGTTCCTTCACCTGTATAATAGCTGTGCTACTTAAGTTGAACGAGCACATGCAACTCTAAGGATAATTTAAAAATATCAGTTAAAATTAAAAACACATCCTGTTTTTTATTTGTTTGTTTGTTTTGACATAACAAAGGAATGTCAGGTTTCCAATGTTAATTAACCTGTAATAGATATAGGCAGCTAAACTGATAAGTTTTTTTGTTTGTTTGTTTGTTTTTTTAAAAATCTTATAATGCAGAAGTAAGTCTAAACCATGGCATAACCTTCTTCCTTCTGGGGCTGTGTGGGTACTTTCTACTGCACACAAGGAAAGTCTGCTAGCATAGTGCACAGTTTAGGAGCACACAGAAATTATTTATTAATGAATACTTACAGTGACTAGTCGGTAGTAGCATACCACCGGGTTAAACACTTGCATCCTCACAGGACAGGCAGTTAGCAGCCAGGAGGGAGAGGGTCTCCTCTGTTGCTCAAAGTGCTGCTGGATTGCTGCATCCAACTGAACGCTCTTTTTCCTAGGCTTTTCTATCTTTTCATACAAAGTGTAAGAAACTGCACTCCTCCAGAATTTGTAGTACTACCCCATTCTGAAGATGATCAGGGTAAAATCTAATTTTCTTTCTCCATCTCCTTCACTGTAATTGTAATCTACAGACTAAAGAAATCGAAGCTTTTCAATTACTTCATTGCAGTTTTGCTGTATAAGTAGATTCCATTGTGTGTGCATGTTAGGAACAGAAACCTTTATGATGGGAATTATTATTTTGCTTAATTGCAAATACACAAATATGACACATGACTGAATAATAAACTTCTTGGGTAGGGAAGAAATTACATTTGCATCATTTAAAAAAAAAAAAAAAAAAAAAAAAGAGATTAAAATAGTTTAATCTTAGAAGAGCCATCCGTCCAGCCATCCATCCAGCCATTTATTTTATTTTTTTTCTAAAATGAACAATTTCATTATTTAGCAGATGTTTTTCCATATGACAATAGCAATCAGTGTAGTTTGCAGAACAGTGATGCCCACACACTTAGCTTCTTATTTATTTTTTTGTGTGATGATTACCCCTTCATATCTGCGGATATCAGGAAAGTAATTTAAGTGGTAGAAGGTTTGACAGCAGCATATTTGGCCTTGGCCTTGGCCTTGGACTTATGTTTACTATAAACAGAGACAGCTTGGGCTTTAAGCATAAATTATAATTATTTTAGCTTTTGTACTGCTTTGATTTTGGTAAAGTTGCCATTTGAAGTAATAGATCTCCTGTCTCTTTATAAATGAAAGAAGCATGAGGTTACAGTAAATGGGAGTTTAAAGGTTCTTAACTGAGGTTAGACTTTTGAACCTTGAATGTTCATCAGAAACAATGTACTCCATTTTGGATTGACAACATTATTTATGATGCATTAAAAATAGAACAATAATGGTTGGGCAAAAATTCTGTGCTTTTAAATATAAAACCCATTTTTATGAGGAAAGCGTTGACTGATCTGCAGGCTCAAATAATGAGCAGTGTGTGCCTAGTCTAGCTTGCCAATATAGAATGGTCAAATTAATTTACCTTTTACATGTGGCTTATAACTCCTGAAACACACCGCTGCATGATAATTTGTGCAATTGCACACAATTGCACTTCTATTGCAAACTGTCATAAGTAATGATTTCCCTCTGTGGTGTTCTTCCTGGATAGCTGGTAGATTTATACTGAACTCATTGCTACATTTGATGTTAGCATCAGGATACTTAACGGATAAGAATGTTTTGCAAGTTTTCTCTTGTCATGATATGACATCAGCAGTCCCTTCCTTCATTTCAGATCATGGTAATTTTCATGTCTTCAAATTTGCTACAACTTTGCATGAACAAGATCACTAGAACTATATGAATATTAACAATTTCACATGAACAAACTTATTTAAAGGGAAAACTCTGATCTGTTTCAGTATATTTTTGGACGAGATTCTTTTTTTTTTTTTTTTCCCTTTTTGGAAAATACTTATTTACTGAGAGAGGTTGTTTTTTGTTTGTTTGTTTGTTTTCTGAAACTTAGTGTACTGGCACTAAGTAGACTTACTGCCTTTGCTGTTCAAAACTGACATTCTCTTTTGTCCTCAGGACAAATGCCATTTTCTTAACAGGTGTCTTAATGCTTGGGGAATGTCAAAAGACATTTAATGAGAAATCGCCTGTTTGAGAAGGGATGTCATATTTCCAGGCATGATTGAAAGCCCCCCCACACACACACTTCTTTGTCCCTGATATCTTATTTTTCTGCCACTCTCACAGCTTCATGTTAGTCACACACTGCTAGACACAACCATATTCATCAAACAGACTATTTTAAGCTATTATCCAGTAGTTTATATTGTCCAAACTTGTCATAAACTTCACAGATATTTTTGCTGCTTCTCACTATAATGAAAAAAATGGTAACAAAGCTTACTGGGACTATAGCCGTAGAAAGAAATCTTGCATAGTCAATGAGAAAGCTTAGAGGATTACAGATAACAGTTGTAGCAGCAAAGCTTGAATATTTAAAGTTGCAGAGATATTGTACTCCCAGTTCTCTCCAACCATATCTTGCTGTACATTCCCACTGGTTATATTAACGTCTGCACACTTGGTATTTCCACAGTGCTAACTGGCAACTGCAGAAGGCATTTCATGGAAGAACTCCACTGTTTTAGATACAAAAGTTAGAGGAAATCTTGGACAGAGGCTACACGAGTTCATATATGCACACATAGACACTTGGTGCATGCAGCAGTTATTACTGCCTACTTTACTTACAAATAGAATTTCTTAAAAACAAGTAGATATCGTTTAATCATACCGGTCCAGAATGGACCCATTGGTTATCTATAAAATTCAATCATAACCTGTTTACTTTACAATTTATAGGAAACAAGAACAAGCAGACTTGTAGACTCATAGGCTTGTACAGGATTGGTCAAATGACCATTGCATCTGAAGCTTCTTCAGAAGAGTTTCTTGTTGATGTTGCATGACTAAACTATAATAAAACACCTCTGCTTATAACCTTGTCTTTTAATATTTGATATAACTTGGCTCAAGTTATGAGTTACTTCCCACAGCAAGCTTCATCTTGAAATGGGAAGTTTGTGACGATCCCATGACATCCCACTGATCTGATGTACTTTTACATTGAGGGACAGAGGACCTAATCTGCATTAAGGATGACTGTGGAAGACTGATTATCAGCAACAGTGATCAGCAGGAAGAATGATTATGATTAATTTAAATGCCTACTCATGATAAAATGCTTGTAAGAAACAGAAAATACCCTTGTTCAGAAGACAGCACTAAAAGATGTCTTCCCAGACACCTAGATTTGATTCTAATCAGATTCTAATGTGTTTGTCATTATCATATACAAATATTTTTTTAACCAAGTTGTTACTAGCTATTAAAATTTAGGCATTTTTCTTGCTTTTTGTGAGTCTTACTTTTTGTGAGCATGCAGAAGATGGCAGGAACATTCAGAGCTTACTTCCATGTTATTCTCCCTGTTTGCTTTGATGTTACTAGCACAGAATCTTACAGCTTTTTCTCTTAGGTGTAATGGTAGATACAAAAGTAGGCAAACTTACAGGGTCTGGTACAGACGTGAGAGACACCTCATTTTTTTCTGAAGAAACATTTGAACTCCATTACCAGTGTTCATCTTTTTCTGTGCTACTGATTCTTGTGTTTATTTTCCAGTTGCATGAGATGTTGAGATTGGTTGGTTCACCTAAGTTAATTCAGCAAATCTGTAACAGGCTGGAAAACAGAAGCTATGCAAAAAGAGTTGACTTGATGTAGTGTTTATGAGTATCCTAAAGAAATTGAGTCTGGTCTTGAAGTTTGTTTTTTAAACACCTATTAATTTTCATAAAAGGAAAATGGGCATAAATAATGTAATTAAAAATAATGGTATGTTAATCTTCTATCCCTAAGCTTCCATTTAATTGCTTGAAGGGCGATGGGTTTGGATCTGATACTTACTTACTAGGAATGATTGCTTAGCCACTTACCATATTAATACTGACAGATGTCCCAGAGGGATAATAAATGAAAGCATATCAGTAGTTTGCAGTCATTTAATGTTAGCATATAATGCTACTTAATACATGTTGACTTCTATTTAGCTTCTCTGGTGAACAGAAGAACAGCATGAGAGACTTTTGCAGTTATTTTCATCAAATAAATGTAAAATGACATGGAAATAAACTTGCTTTCTAAAATGACATATTTACTATTTTATTCCACTAATGTGAGGGAAAAATTATAACATAAAGCTCTTTTACCAGTTGCATTTACACAATAGATGACTCAAGGTGGTTTTTGAAAAGCTTTTGAACATTAGTTATGATAGGAACTGTGCTCTCAAAAGCTGTACAAAATTCAGAGAATTACGGGGATACAAGGTTTTCCACAAAATTTCCCTCCTAAAATTTCATGGGGAAAGGAAAGAAACAAAGATGGAAAAACTCATTAATTCTACCCCTAGAGGGTGTGTTGTATTGTTCCATGATACATTTTATAGCAATTCCTCATCTAGATATGAAAATGTTGAGTGATTAATCTGTACAACTGCCCTCGAGCGATTCTCTCATTCTCAAATGTGTGAGAAATTTTCAGTACTTAGTTTTGATTGTCAAGTAAATGCAAATACTGTTATTATTAATAGCTAAAAAAAAAAGGGGGGGGTGTTTAATTATTTTTAAGGATTGTGAAATGGTATGAAAACATATATTGTGCAGGTTCATGCAGGTTCATGTTTCTACCGCAGTTTTTTAATGCAACTCACCTGACATGCAAGCAGTAGGAATTTAATTATCTGTCTTAACACTGTTAGCAACTCTTTCCATGTAGTAATGGCTAAATTAACATGAATTACTCTGAAAGGTATCTAGGAGCTTGATATTTATATGGCTTTTCTTTGATTCATATCAGATCTGCAAAATGTAGTTAACAATGTTTAGAGAAATCGGCTTGTTGCCAGACGAGTGTCGTCACCGATATACCCTTATTGCAGAGCTTTAAAAATATTCTTTATCCCATAGTAGTGACAGCAGTTGACATAATTATTCAGGATTAGGGAATGGATTTGCTTTTCTAAAACATACGCCTGTTCTGTTTCCTGTCATTCCCACTTTGGCCAATGTACATCCATTATCTTTGAGAAGGGCACAGACTGTTGCAGCAGGGGGAAGCTACACTGGTTTACTGTATCTTCCTTGCAGATTAAAGAATCAGTACGCCTGGATAGTAAATAATGGTCTGCTCTTATTCACTACAGTTCTTCATCTGTTGCTACAGAATACAGCAGTGACTCTGGAGTAGCCATGAGTCATTTCCTGCCATTGCCTTGAGGAAATCTGTATCAAATGAAGTAGTACACCGAGCCATATATCAAACTGTGATTGAACAGAGCAGGGTAAGTGCACTGAAGCCGTCTGTAGATGAAATGCTAGGAGGGGTTGGGTTGGAACAGGTCAATGTGTGAACAAATTATTCAGATAAAGGAGCCTTTTGTTTGGTTTGCATGTAGAGCACCATTGTGGATTGGAGCCCTAACAGTGAGCACAGAGGGGAGTATGGACAGAGGTCAGTTATTACAGGGAGGAATAACTTGATTGTTTGTAATTGAAAAAGAGCAAACTCTGTAAAACAATTACAGTTTTTATTCATTAATTCAAAATATAATTTGATATAAATCAATCCCAGAAGAAAAACTCTGTGGGCAGTGAGTGACTGCTTATTAAATCAGGATGAGTGGGAAATAGCTGCATGCTTCAAGCTAAGCATTGTTGTGTCACATAAGCCCCTGATGACTGTCAGAAGTTTTGAGGACCTTTTTTTTATCAGGAACAGAAAGGAATGACAGTTTTAGAGAGAATATACATAGACATCCTCGTAACACCCTGTTCTCCTCCATCTGAAGGAATAAATTCTGACAAAAAAAAAAAAAAAAAAAAAAAAGCACAAAGGGAGCAACTCCTTTAGATGCACTTTTCCTGCTGAAAGAAAGTGGCTGATTTTCTCACGAAGCTGAAGAGGTCCCCAAGGGATTAGGATGTGTTCCACAGAGAGACTTAGCTCTGTTTTTATGAGGACTAATCACTAGGGATGCTCTTATCTGGGTGGTAGTCAGAAAATAAGAAGACTCATGATTTCTATGTAGAAACTCATATTTTTAACAAGGCGATCTTCAGTTTTATGCTGTGGTAAAGGAACATATCGGTGCAAACTCTTTACAGAGCTAAAAGAGAAAAAGAAACACCACAGATGCTAAGATGCGCTAGTTAGAGTTCTCCTAATTTTCTGCAACTTGTTGTATATTGAATAGGCCAAGAGACTGTTAACACTTAGTGATTAGTTAAAAATTGAAGTCCGTTCATAATTAAAGGTATCAGCATGCACAATCAATTCTCTTTTCCATTTCTGCCGTCAAGCTGCTCAGTCTTGGGATTTTTTATTCATTACCATCCATGGATAATTGCACATTTTGGAAAATGTCCAACTATCTGTTTTCCTATGGTGTGATGGTTATGTCATTCAGTGGTATGATTGGCATACAGCTCTGAAAGTCTGCGACCAATGAATGTTGCAGTCTCCTAAACAAACTGGCCAGGGAAGATTGAGTTCAACTCAATCAGTAATAATGAGATTTACTTACTTTTTAAAGGACAGAAAGAAAAAAGATGGAAAGGTGTGTTAAAGTTGGTTTTATATTTATTCCTGTCATTTTGTTCATTTAATGCTTTGTGTGTGATGGCTTTCTTGGAATATGCAGAAACACAGGAAATGCTTGAAGGTGGTGTTCCTCCTGTAAGTATCCAATAAATTAATAGGTGTGATTTTAAGTTTGGGATCAATAAAACAATAGGCTCTGGGAAGATGGCTACTGTTTTACAGCAAAAGCATTAACTTAAGATGCCCTTATGTCAGCTGCTCATAGAGAAGGAAAACTGATCTTGGGCAGCAACAGTCAAGAGCTGTTCTGGAAGAGGTGGCTTTAAATATATATGCATATTTTTCAGGCAATGTATAGAAGTAATTGGACCTTGCAGGTGTATTGTATTAAATTGAGTATCAATGTAAAAAATTCTGTTAGATTGCTATTAAAAAAAAAAAAAAAAAAAAAAAAAAGTTTTAAATCTTTTACTTTTTTTCCTCACTTTGAACATGAAACAGTAAGATTAAGACAGAAATATTTCAACTTCCTCAAGTATAATATGTGACTGTGGTAAACCTACTGAAGATTAACTTCGTTTTCAATGTTCCTCAGTGCCAATCACGAAGGAACACTCAATCAGAAGTGCTACAGCATTTTTTTAAAAAGAATTTGGAAGGTTCTGACTGTATTAAATCTGGTCTGCCTGGCAATAACAGACTTGATGTGAAGATAGCTCCTCTGCGTAGTTGTGTTTTCTCAGAATTCAATATTGTCTTTTAAAAGATTTAGTTTCCACAGTTATTTCACTCTGTTGTACCCAAGCATATTTATTCATACAAGGGAAAGAAACATAGAATATCCTGAGTTGGAAGGCACCCACAAAGATGATCAAGTCCAACTCGTGGCTCCATGCAGGACCACCCAAAAATCAGACCACATGTCCAAACACTTCTTGAACTCCAGCAGGCTTAGCGCTGTGACCCCTTCCCTGGGGAGCCAGTTCCAGTGCCCAGCCACAGAGGAAAGGCAAGGAAACTAGTATGTAGGCAACCAATGCTTCCCTTCATATTACTTATTTATTATATCTTACAAATGAGATTTTGATAGCTTCTAGATCTTTTACCCTTCATACTGATCCAACGTGCATCATTACCATCAGAATGTCAGCAGAAGAAAGCAAGGTGAATGTAATTGTATAAAATTATTTAAAGCACAAAAGGCAGGAGCATATTATTTTTAAAAATCATATAATTTACAGACATTAATGGCTAAGATTTAAAAAAAAATAAATCTACAGTGTTTAATCCTGCATTAAAATCACTTTAAGTTTTGGCTGCGGTTCAGTAAAACATCTGAATGTGTGCTTAACTACTTATTTTCAATTTTATGTCCTGCCTTGTTTTAGGTTTAAGTTTGAATTGTGAAATGTGTTGCTTGCTGGATGATTAAGATAAAAAGGAAGAACATATGTCCCAGGGACTTGGTTATCACTCTTGACACTATTAGTTTAATTCCCAGATATATCAGAAAGACTTCACTCTTTTTATTTACTTATTTATTTATTTATTGTAGAAAATGTCCAGGTGACAAAAAAAAAAAAAAAAAAAAGCGCACGTTTGTGTCCCTGACAAAATATCTGGGACTGCACTACCAGAATAAATAGTTTAAATAGTTCTTATTAATAACACCTTTCTTCAAACAAGAAAATTTGCCTTCAGTAAATCGAAGGCTAGCTGAGAAGGAGAATATGGGGATTATCTGTCCTATTTCACAAGTGCAAAATTTTCTTTATTCAAGCTGAATCCTTAACTTTGTTAATTTTTGTCTCTGAGCACTGACAGTCTCCCTAGCATGAACATGCTCTTAATGTGCTGCTCTTGAACTAGCTTCTCCTACCTTTATGTTCTGATGTGTTCAGGTGCTACAGACAAGAAAAGGGTTGGAGATAGTTGAATTTTTCTTTACCAATACTGTATGTGTATGTCTCTGCTTAAAATTTCTGGTGTGCTATGAAAGTCAATTTGATTAACCTTTGGACTGGGAGTTAACTTCATACTTGATGATTATTTTGATAGTTTCAATGCTGCCATTTGTTCTAATCTTATGTCACAGAAATAGAATAGAGAAAATATGCCTTCAGTTTATTCATAATTAAACACCTAGCTGCCTGTCTGGTGTCTAGCTGTTAAGCTTCAAAATCTAGAGATGTAGTCAAGTAAATTACAATAACAATATATTTTTAATTCAAATCTCTCTGAATTTTTTTCTCTTTTTCTTTTTTTAGCAGACTCCCCATTAATTTGCCATCACTTGCTGAGTAAAATCTACCACAGGTTTTCCCTTGGCTGATGGCTTACACTTTCCTGAAAACACAGCTCTTTGGTAAAATTGAAACTTTTTGAGGAATGCAACTCAAGAATCAAACAGGTGTCTCTGTTCAAAAAGTTACAATCTGTACCCAAAAACTTGGAATAGCACTCCTTCAGAGTACCTTCACTTCAATTTAAACTGACCTTGGTCCTCTTTATCAGCTGATTTCACTTACATGAGCACTTAGGTGAGTCAGAAAGGCTCTGAGCCAGCATTTGTTAATTACAAATGGTAACAACAAAAAATGGAAGAGATTTATTTTATCTGTAGAACAGTCAATGATTACAGACAATGTCCTCTGCCTTGTTTTTCTTTTTTTCCCCTATTCTCCAGAACCATTTTGGACCATATCAACTTGGTCTTGCTATGCAACTCCGAAAGGGCTGAAATATATTCCTTTATAGCTGTTTCCTAGACAACATTTACAGATTTCTAGCACTGCCTCTGCCTCTCCTTACTTAAGTAACTTTGTTTTGAAGTGTGTAGTTTAACAAATGGTTTCAGGTGAAGAAAACAATTTCAAGGTAAATGTGGTAAGTGGTACTAACTGAAGAGAATCAAACACAATTAAATTGACATATTTCATTTTGATACTGACAAATGATGTTCTGAGAAAAAAAAAAAAAATCCCAATGAAAACTTACTAACAACTTTTGGCTTGTAAAAATGTTTTGGGAAATATGAAATACATAATTTTGCTCAACCTGAGATGACATTGTTCCAGTAAACTCAGCGGGTCCCTTTTTCCCCCACTGAAGTTAAATCCAGCTTTATTCCTGGATGCCCTTCGCACTTTCCCTTCTACTTTTTCAGTTGCTTTCCAAGTGTTTTCGTGTTTGTTTTTCTTTTAATTGGTAAAAAGTGATACTAAAGGTGATACTACTAATAACAACAATGGATTAGAGAGCAAATTGGCTATCACAGGAAAGAAACAGTAACTGTCCATTGTACGGATGTATTAAGTGCATGTAATTTCTTAATCTGAAATGTGCAGACCAAAGCTCATGTCAGTGAACTCTAAATTTCTACATATTTTCCAATTAAGATGCTTGAAACTTTTATGAATATTTATTTTTTTCCAAACAGAAGGAGTTAAACTGTGCCTAAGAAAGACTGAGAAAACAAGCAGAAACCCTTCTAGTGTAGTGGATAGATACAGAAGTGTGGTGTGGTGACAAACTGAGCGTATTAAATGAACAGAAATGACACTTCTATTGTAAAGATGTACTGTATTAGATACAGGCAATTTCATTCAAACAGCTTCATTCCATTGTTTATGTTTAAAACCGCAGATTAAATAGAAACATTCAAGGTTCTCAAGTCTCAGTTGTTTTACATGTAATGTTCTTGTGGGATGTAAGTAATAGAAGTAACAGGAGACTCGCACCAGGAGAAATCAGTGTTTGTAAGCTGTAGCTTTCATGCTGCATGACTATATTTCTTTCTGAAATCTGTGTTGAATTGAGGCATGAGAGTTGCAGTCTCATTACTTTCAGATTTGTTTCACATTACATCATCACAGGAATTTGGACTTTTCACATGACTGATCAGGAAAGTTAAAAATCATTTTAAAAAAGAATATGATTTCATCACTGAAAAAAACATCCAGAAATTCTTTTTCCAGTGAACCATGTATGGTTTTGCTAGCTAACTATGAATGACTGTTCGAGTTTTTTTAAAAAATAAAAAGGCACGTTAAAAAAAAAAAAAAAAAAAAAAAAGCATAATGTTTTTGCATTATTGTATTAAAGGAGCAGAAGCACAGACATTGTGTTATGGAGCATGATGTGCCGAGAAAAATATTTAGATGATTTTTAAAAAGAAAAAAAAAAAGGTGGGAACGGAATAGCCTTGTTGCTTTGTAATGCATTCATGGAACACTGCTCTTTGCCATGCTATTCTTAGAGCTCCTGTTAGTGGTTTTATCTTCATGCAGCAAGAAACTAGACTGAGTATCTCTTGGATAATATGGAATACAGGATATACAGTGTATACTTCCACGGAAGTTCTATCTTCTGGCATGAAAACTACTACTAAATGCAATTGCAATGCCAGTATGTTTGTGAGCTGACTATTAATTCTATGCACTAGAAAATCGATTTAGGTAGCACATGATAGTAATTAGATCTCATTTTCATATTGCTTTTAACAAAAAACTGAGGTTTACACTGTCCACGGTAATATCTTTTGATAGACAATAATTTCTCCATGTTTATTAACTGGAAACATTAATTTGAGGATTTAACCAGTCTGAGAAAGCAAAACTATTTATGATGCAGGTAAGTAAATTTGTAAAGTAATAAAAAAAAAAAAAAAAAAAAAGATGAAAAAGGAATCAACATCCCCATTAAATTATATTAGACTTTTATGTACAATTTCAAACACCTTGAAAATGATTCATAAAAGCCAATTAAAAGGTAGCCTGTTGGCTCAGCAGGGATTCATACATCCCTTCAACACAATCCTCATTGAGGTATGATGAAATGAGGTGAAGGTAAAGAAATAGTGAGTTTCTAAACTTAAAAGTGACAAAGTATCTGGTTACTCCTTGCAGCAATTGAAGAGGGAAAATCAATTATAATGTCTCTGTGTCTAAAAATACAGCTCATACCTCTGCATGGTGCATGATCATCAGAGCAGATGAGAGAGCAAAGAGGGAACGGGAGACTGAGGAAGTGATCACCAGTGGATACATTAGAAATTTTGTGAGCTGAAAGCAATTTCAGTTGGAAACGAAGAAAGAAAAATATTTTGATGGTAATCCATTCATGCTTTAGCAGTCGGGGACACTTGCTTTGTAGCTTATTTACTGAGAACAAGTAAATTTTTTATGCCTTGTTCTTATATCTCTCATCACGCTGAAGTAAATTGGAAATGAATCCAGTAAAATCAGTCCAGATGTATTTATATAAGATTAGTGTAAAAATCAGTCCCTTATATTCAGTGGTATTTGTGTGACACAAATATGTAGAATTTATGACTTTCTTGCAGACATCCTTCAATTCTTTGGGCAGGATTCATACATGCCATTGAGAAATTCTGCAGTTCCTTAAGTACTTGCAAGTGGCTTTATTCCTGGCTACGTCCTCTTCTAAGAGGGGAGTCAGCACTTTGCCTTCCCTTCCTGAGGGGGATATATTCATCTTAGACAAACTCATGATTGAAAGTGTTTGCTTTGAGTTCTGGATGAAAGGGTCTTGGCTCTTACTCTTTCCCAACCAGGTCAGTCTGTCCAATTAGAGTAGAAAGAAAAAGTCCTGCCCTGATCATCATACCCACTCTTTGCCTATGAACACTGCAAGCATTGACAGCAAAGGAATGACGGCACTTGTGCTCTCCCTGTACCATGGGCAATTATTCTTTGTTACAGCAGCATTTGGACATCTAATACTCTTTAACTCCCTCTGCAGAAAGCATGGGCACTTCATGCAGAAAATTCAAGGGATACCATTCTGTGATGGCCAGACAAAGCAGCAGCAGTTATTTTAGAGATCGACACCTAACTAGTTTAAGAAATACTTCATTTCAAGCATGACACTAAATTAGTAGAAGATCCTAAAGTGCTGAATAGCATGTCTAGCCACTAGGTCTTGTTCATGTCATTTTGGCAACGTTTCTTTACAACTATCACTCTGCCTATGTTCCTCTGAAACATAGTTTGCCTCCCCTTTTCAGGCTTATTCACCTCTCACCTGAAAAAAATAAAATAAAATAAAATAAAAATGTTTCAGTTACCTTCAGAAATATAACTCAAAGAAATCCATTTTCTCTGTGAAGAAAGACAGCTAAGCCACAGCCATTAAAAGGTTGAATACAAGGCAGCAGAACTACAGCTCTGAAGAACCAGCAGCCTTCTTGAAATACTGTGCTTGTGGTGAAACTGCTGCAAATGGTTATTTTCCCATTGACTTAATTGGTACTTCACCCAACCAGAGCAGGATCTTTTCTTTCATATTTTTTTTTTCTGTTCAGTCACTAAGAAAAGACTCCATTAGCTGCTATGATGTATACCAAACCGTTAGTCATGAACAGAATCTAGCAATTTGTTCAGTCCAACTAGTTGAGGCAAAATCAGACAAAACCTTTAGTCCCCTTTGGTGCTGTGACTGAGCTGCAGATAGAGCTGTCAATAGAAGAGGACTCAAACAGTGCATTTGACTTAATATTTTGGACTCCATTGCTACGGCCAGAACTGAAAATACAAAACTCAAAGGGCAGATCACTTCCCCAGTCTCTCATGTGCTAAGATGTATCTTCCAATAACAGGCTTAGAAGAATTTCAGTATTACAACCTTTTGTTTTTCCATAAAGTTTGTGATTTTTATGTTACAGGAAAAGTTTTTGGTTGGCATATGATTATATCATATAACATTGTTCACACAAGGTTTTTGACCCATCTGTAGCAATGGCAAAACACCTTTTTAGAATGAAATGAGGATGAAAAAATACAATCTTAAAGCAAAAGTATAAGACAGTCTTTACTTGACGCTTTCACTGAAAAAAGTAGGGCTGAGTACTTCCACAAGAAACAGTACTTTTCACAGAAACAGATACCTGAAAGCAACGTGAAAACACTGTATCTAAAGTATGCTCACCAGGATTCCTTCTGGCATTCTTTCACTGTAATAATAAAAATAAATAAATAAATAAATAAATAAATAACAGAAAGTGCTAGAAATGATATGTGTATTTATCTTTAAGTGAGATTTCTGGTTTTAAAAGCTTCAGAAAAGCAAGGTCTTCATTCAAGATCAATTACTGTACTGTAGCTTGAAGCCATATTGTGCTACGCAGCTTGGCATTTAGTGTAAAGACTGGATAGAAATCCTCTAAAATAAGATGCTTACTTGATCGTGGCTTTTGAATCATTTGAGCTTTTCCTGTAACAACTTCCTAGCTTATACTTGTCACAGGGGAAAAAATAACTTAAACTGTAAACACTAACAGCTGCGTGTGTGGGGTGAATGTCCAAAATTAAACTGTTGAACTCTCAAGTGGAGCCTGATGCTCACTGGCTGCAACTGGTATGGGCTGCTTGTACATTTTGAGAACACTAGATCTAAAGAAATGTGGCTTGTCCCAAATCCTCCAGTTAACAAAGACATGAGCCAGAGCTGTCAATTAGGAGGCTGCTCACACGTTGCGCTTTCTCATACAGATTAATCAACTTGTGAAAATGGGGGCTTGGCACTGTTTAAACAAGAGCAGGTGGTGGAAATAAGAGTTCCATAAATTAAGTGGTTTCCGTAGAAGGTAACCTGCAAAGGTAAAGATCCTGGATGGATGAACAATCCTGGAAGTGGGGGAAGATCCCGAAAATCAGAGACCTGCATGGAGACAAATGCCAAGGGCCAGGCAGGGATGATGGCTGGTGGTGCCTGTGACAGGTGACTGTGAGCAGCTGTGCAGCAGGAGCTGACATGACTTTCTGCCTGACCATCCTGGGACAGCAGGGATCTCCCTGCTGGGAAGCCCAGACCTAGCTAGTGGGGAAAGAGAGTGAGTGCATGAGATCAGCAAGCAGAACAAATGCTGTTGGTTCTTAAATACACCCCAGTATCCAGCTCTCCTACAGACAGTGTTTTATACTATACCGTCCATGATGTAAGTGGGGTCAAAACTGGGATGCTGATGGTTCAGGTAACCTTGATATCAGGGCACTGGGGGGTCCTCTAGCTGAGCCACACATGTGCATGAGCATTACAGCACTGATAACTGTCATTCTTGTGGGTGGCAGGTATACAGCTCACCAGCTTGTTGGGGGTCTATTCAGCTTGGTGGAGGATTTAAGATGCTGGTAAACATGATGCTTCTAGAGCCACAAGCGCAGGTGCTGGGCATTTAAAAGAGGTCATCTATTCTGCTCATAAAGTAATGACAAACGAACTCTGGTCTCTAACATAATCAAAGAAAGCAAAGCAGGATGAAACCAGTGCATTGAAGTCATCCATATTAGTAAGAACATAAATATTTTAGTCTTCAATTTTATTGATATTATTTGTATTGTGTCCATTGTTGCTTTCTCAGGAGTTAAACTCATGTTTCCTCATGCGGCCTCAAAATACAACTGAAACTGTGAGGAAGTCATATTCTGAATTTATCCACAGGACTAGACTTTGCCAATTATACACACAAATTTAAGCATGGAAAGTAGAAACAGGGAAAACTTGAAATTCCAAAATATTCACATCAGTAGACTGAATAGAAATAACCTGAATAAATTCAAGTTTTATTTTATTATTTTTTTTTTAAAAAGGGGGGGGAGAATGATGACAGAAAGGAAGGAAGGAGGAAAGAAGAAAAATAAGAAAGAGCAAGAATAGGTTACACAGAGGAACATGCTAGGAAGCTGGTACAAGGCAGGCATGCTGTCTTAAATTAGAAAACAAATACAGGGTTGTGTGAGCTTTAAGTCCTTTTAGGACTTAAAAACCAAAAAGTGCACTTTTTCTCTATGACTTAGCACAGTTTCTCTGTATATGAAGAAACATAAGCTCTAATCATTTAATGCCCCTCAATGCTTTATTGACGTCTTTATTTTTTTCCTAATATTTGGTTCTCTTTTTTGTACACTTTATTTTTACTGTAGGGTTGCTTAGAAGTGATGGTAATGTTGATTTGTAAGTACTTAGCTGCTAAAAAAAAAAAAAAAAAAAAAATCTGGCTGGCATTTTTGGAGGCTTACAGTTTTTGTTTTATAAGAAAAATACAGAATAGTCTGTTTTGAAAAATGTGCATTAGGTTTTGTAAAATGCAAAAGCAGAAGATCTGTTAAAATGTGGACTAGTCGATCATGACAGTTGCCATTTAGGTCTCTGCCAATGTATGCCCATGCACATAGCTCTGTGTTGTGATCCATAGTTCATTCTCCTGAACCTCCCCAAGATTATTGCAGAAAAATAAATTATTAAACCATTTATGGTGGAAGCAAGGCAATTTAACAGTGAGTTCTCTAATGGTTCCTCTTAATATTTTTCTGCACCTCAGAGACTAGGGATTTGGGTGTATTGCCTTCAGGGAGGATTATTCAATTTATGGAATGCTAACATGCATCACAACTTTTTTTTTTTTTTTTTTTTTTTTTTTCCATTGAGTTATAGGAAGATCAGCGTCCCCATTCTTAGAAAGGAGGGCAATCTGTTTAAATAATAAGCAGTGGGAAATTAGTTTATGATTCAAAATCAAGTTTGGAATCTGTGCTAGTGAGCCGAAAGCTGATTAGATATATACTTAACTGGAAGTATTGCCATAGAAACTGAAGGAATCTTTGCTAGCTATTAGAAGCACAGAGATAGGACTTATTTTAATTTTGTGCTTTTTTATTATTATTACAAAATCCTTGCAGTTTCAGCAGAAGCAATATTTATAATCCCCTGAGATTTATGCCTTTATTTTAAACTTCATCCTTCATGATGTACTGACCTCTATAAACTTCCCTGACCTGCAGAAGCATTCTGACTTCAATTCACTACTTCATCATAATAAAACTTATTTCAAGGTACATTAGGCTTCTCCAGCCAGAGCTCTAATATGATATGTTTGTTTCCAAAACAAAACAAAACTGACAGCGATGGGAGGGCCCTCTCTTTCTCTCTTTCATTCAGCAGTCAGTGAGCTGAGACTGTGATGTCTCAAAATCTCTAGTTCGTTTCAAAGTTATTAACTGTACTGTGCTTTGCCCTCTGCTTTAAGTGAATTGAAAGAGTAGGAACAAAGTGATTCATGTAGTTTTAGGGGCAAACCTGATATCAGAAAAATATCTCAATTAAAAAAAAAAAAAAAAACAATATGAGAAAGGTAGCAGGGCAATTCCACCTGGTACTTTCTAGCTACTCTCTTGGTAACTGCATACACGGCTGAGTTTTCAAAAGAGTTAAATATGTATATGTGCATATAAAACAAAGGACATGATCATCTCCCTTCTGTTTTTTCCCTATATATTATTTTGTCTAAAAGCTAATCTGTCTCTGTTCTTCAGTCAATTCCCTAGGTCTGTAAATGAATAGTATATTGTTAACTTGTGGACTTGGAGTACAGTCCGCAAATACCAAAGTTTTATTTTTCCTGAGAATCCCTTTTAAAATTAAAAAAAAAAAGAAAAAAAAAAGAAATTTTATATAGTATTATAGTATAAAGAAGATATCTTCTAAGTGAGACTCTAGAATTTTGTTAAATTATATAGTAATTTAGAAGGGATATTTATCCTGAAATAGCTGGAAACACATTCTGTTGTTTGAGAAAACTGTGGAAAATTAGCTTTTCAAAAATGTTTATTTTTAAGGTTTTTACTTGAAAATGTGCGTACATATTAATTGTACATTTGCAAGTTATCTATGCTGGCACTAATTCAAATTTGCATGAAGAAGAATTGGAATACACAGTTTTCAAACCATTGTGTATCTGACCAAAATATATGTGCTGCAAATACTGAGATGTCTTAAAGTGTCTTGCTGTGTGCACATTAAATTAACAGATAGTCATGTAAGATCAACTACAAAATTTGTTTTCTAACATACACAAAATATACATTTTGCGTTTCACCTATGCAACTGAAAAAGCAGGTTTTAACTGGCTCTAAAATAGCATTGAAAATTATGATTTTTTGGTTTGAAAATTAGTCTATTTTGTACACCGTTTTGAATGCTTGCTCTGTAAACTCTATACAACAGCCAAAACTCAAAGTAGATTTCTGAAGCAGGAGATTTACATTCAGAATATGACCCTGGATGTACTGGTTTACACTGGCTTTGGCATACTTCAAGTACAGAAGTTAAGCCAGTCGATCAGGAAGAATTTCAAAGACACAGAAGACTACATTGGATACCATTCTGACACAATCACTTTTCTGATCCCAAATAACACGTTTAAGAGTGAGTACAAAATGAAATGAGGACATTTGGTAGATGAATGTAAACGAGTAGAAGTAATTCTGATCACTAAAATGCTACACTGAGTCATTTTCTGAACAGAACAATAAAATCATACATTAAAGGACCCCTTATAGCATGAATGTTAAATAGGTTCTTTAATTAGGAAAACTGTCTTATCTTTCAGTTCTATGAGATTGTCCTTGTTTCAGTTAGGACAGAGTTATTTTTCCTCCTAGTAGCTGGTAGGACGCTATGTTTTGGATTAGGATGAGAAGAGTACTGATAACACACTGATGTTTTAATTGTTGCAGAGCAGTGCTTACACCAAGCCAAGGACTTTTCAGCTCCTCGTTCTGTCCTGCCAGCGGGCAGCAAAAGCTGGGAGGGGACAGACCCAGGACAGCTGACCCAAACTGGCCAAAGGGGTATTCCATACCACGTGACGGCATGCTAAACAATATATAGGGGTGGCTAGCCGGGGTGGGAGGCCGGCTGCTCAGGGTTGGGCTGGGCATCGGTCAGCGGGTGGTGAGCAATTGTATTGTGCATCACTTGTTTCGTACACATTATTACTATTAGTACTATTATTATTATTATTTTCCTGTCTTAATAAACTGTTTTTATCTCAACTCACAGGCTTCACTTTCCCATTTCTCTCCCCCATCCCAGAGAGGGAGGGGAGCGGGTGAGCGAACGGCTGTGTGGTGTTTAGCTGCTGGCCAGGTCAAACCACAACAGAGATCTAAACTGAATGCTCCTACCTGCCTGGATAACCTGTCTGTAGTAATAGAAAGATGTGGACTTTCTCAAGAACCATGAATAAACTTCATTGTCTATGACACTTGGGTGAAAAATAAAATGCCAAGAATATGGCTTAATTAGACAGCAAATTTATTAACGCATTTTATCAGAAAACTTCCAGGAATTATTTTATGCACTGCAAGTATTGTCCACCTTTCAGAAAGATGTCAGCCCATTTTTGGACCCTTCTTCCCTTCCATCACATGTAGATATAAGAGACAGGGAAAGTGTTCATACTTCCTTGCTGTGTCAGAGATAAGTAATCTCAACTCATTTGTCATTTTTTTCCACTTACTTCATTTCCAATTTTAGCTCCAGGAGATAATTCTTCATGAAATAAATACATACTTGCACAAGAAAGTTCCATCTATTAAATTAACTGCAACTCAAACCTAATCTGTTGGTCAGCTGCCTTAGACCCGTGACTTGCTGAGAAAGAAAACAAATAAGAAAAAAATAAAATGATGTCCCTACTATGTTGGCAGTAAGTAAATAATCCTTTTTCAATCTCTATGTTATTTCTCTTCTTTGTTCTTCACCGTTACAAGAGATAATTGGCAGCATGCCTAAGAGCTAAGGCAGAGTTTCTTGTCAGTCCATTATTCTTAGTTCTTAATTTTAAGTAGTTGGCACAGCAGAAACCATTAAAAGAGGCACTTCTCTATTCTGCATGCTTCCATGAGGGTTTCTGAAGAGTTACATTTTAAATGTCAATAAAAAAAGGGGAAAAGGAATTTTAAAATAAAAAAAAGTTTGCTCTGCACAACTATGTGACTTCTCATTTGATGAAACACTTTGTTCTGGAAGAAAATTGTACACATGTAACTCGGAAACTGCATCAGGCGAAATACTAGTGAAAAATGTGATTTTGTCTCTCAGAACAAAAGCTGTCAGCTTATGGTGTTATTGATATCTCACAGTAATAGAGGAGAAGGAGGTAAAATGTTCCATAGTCACCTTCTTAAAGAGGTCGCCACCAAGCCGCCCCTGTGAGTTAGGTAGAAGACTGATCGCTATGTGTGTCACCTTCCTTCTCCGTGAAATACAATCCCCTCTGTGCTTCAAAAGGGAAACACAGAGGTATGCCTACCCAAATTCTATGGCCATTCACCTTCATTCATTTTAACTGAACACTTACGGGTGTTGGTCTCAGTGCTCTGCATCGACAGGAAAACTTTCAGCTATGAACAAGAGCGATGAAGCTGTAAGTAGTTTCTAAAGAGCCTGCATCTTTGCTGGGGTCCTTCTTCAAAACCCATCCCGGTTTAATTGTTTCCCCTTTCTTCCCCAGCCCTGTGCAGTGTTCCAAAGATTTGTCTTTCAGCTTCCTAAAGAGGCAGAAGGAGGTTTCTCTATTTCTCCCTTTTTTTCCCTGTGGTGAGATAAACTTGAGCAGCAGCCAGTTGGGGGGATTAAAATGGGAAGGAAATAACTTCAGATCAAATATTTAGCTGATATCTTTTATCCTAGATTATCAGCAGGAGGTGTGAATACGTGTTTCTGGGTAAGTCACTGTTCCGCAAACCCTTTGCTTTTGATTGCAAAGCGACTGTAAAATTTTTTATAGCCTGTCACTGCTAGCAACTACACTTCAAAACAGTCTGGGAATGACTGACTGCTAGAAACACTGATAAGATACTCTGTTTTTACGTCCATGCTAAAAAACAAACAAACAAACAAAAACAAACAAACAAAAAACAACAGATGATACACTTGCCTCTTTGGCGGGATGGTACAAGCCGCACAGGGTACTGAGGCGCGCTGTTGGCCATGAGCAGCTCTCTTCGTGTCCCCAGCTACCGGGGGAGCCCGACGGAGCGACCTTCGGCGGCAGCTCGGGCTCCGCTCCTGTCAGCCCGGGCCCCGCTCCCGGCCGTGCCCGTCTCTCACTGGGCACCTGAGGCGGGCGAGGCCGAGCCCCTGGCGCCCAAACCGGCGGCCAATGGGACCGGCGCGCATCGCCTCGCCGCCGCCTTCGAAACATGGCGCTAATGGCCGGGCCGGGCCGCGCCGGGCCAGGGACCCGCAGCGGGGCAGCGGCCGGTGGCTGAGGTACGGGGCCGGGGTGCAGGTGGCTCGTGTCCGCCGACCGCTGGTGCCTTGAGGGAGGGGTGCAGCCGGTGGCTTAAGGCGGCCTTGCTCTGGGTAGCCTGGGGTGTGAGCCTCTTGTAGACTCTGCGCTGTGGGTAAGTGGAGCTGGGACCGGACCCGAACCTACTGGTTTAGTCAGCAGGAGGCATCCCTGTGGAGGGACAAAACGTGTACCTTTTGTCAGTCAAACACTGACACTGCTGTGATGTCCCTGTAAACCAGGAACAAGACCCTGGACTCCCTAATACAAGATTATTATGGTGTCAAACCCAATAATTTACACTTTAAAGACGGGGGGGGGGGGCGAAATTGTAATGGAAGTTTCCACTATTGCAACCTTCTTGGTTGCATAGGAGCAAGGGGTAAAACTCCTTACAAGGTTAACAGCCTGTTATACAAGTGCACATGGTGGAGTTTGTGAGAGATAAATGTGATAGGATATAGATTAAATGTGGTTATCAGGGCAAGGAGTGGAGTTTCGTATGCATGTGCACATGGTACCAATGTCTGTTCCCATTGTCTGGCAGGAAGAGTTTCTGAGGTGTACACGTTAACGTGCCATGGCGGTAAAAGTAGGGCTTACAATGGATTTGGATTCAAGCGATTCTAAAATAATTTGTTTCACAGAGGTGAAGGGTGGAACGTTTTGGGTATAAATAGCAGGGTTTCAGCAGTGGTGTCCCCATGCCCTGGAGGGGAAGTGGGGGCATTATTATTGCTGTGAGCAGCCTTGGGTCAGGCACAGATTGTTCCAGACAAAGTTTTCCCAAATCAGAGGAACACATGAAGCTACTCAAATATGTCTCAGAAAGGGCGATAGCTGCTGGGGTCAGGAGACAAAGGAACAGATCTGAGGATGTATGAAAAGAAAGATGTATGGAGACCTGAAGAAGTTTTGGGAAAAAAAAAAAAAAAAAAGAGGAAGTAGAAGAGACAGGGAAGGGGACATTGGTGGGCATACAGCTAGAAAAGACCCTTTTGAAAGAGGGTGCTCCATACTGGAGGCAGCTACCTCTGAGGGAACTTCAGCTCAGAGGTGCCCCATGCCAGGACAGGGATATCACTGAGAACAGCGAGCAGGTATGCTCCCAAAGGGAATGTGGCCTGTAGGTAAGCCATACTGGAAGAGGTACAGCACTGAAGGGACTGTAGCCCATGTGGGAGAAGAGAAAGAAGGAGCAGTGGAGGAAAAGGGTAAGAGACAAGAAGGAATAAAAGAAGCCATTGTGCACTGAGCCCAATCTGCTGTTCCATCTTTGTCTCACCAATGGAGCTGGGAGGGTCTGAGTTTTATATTCTCTTGAAACCTAGAGAGATTGACACTATAAAGGGGAAGAAGATTTTCCCAAGTGTTTTTTTTTTAACTTGTTTGTTGTCTTCCCCCCCCCCTTGTTGATACCTAAATCAATCCTTAGCTATTTCTGTTAATTAACAATAAATTAAGTGAAATTTCCTTAGTCATGACTGGCTATGTCTAGTCATTTGTTACTCTGTAGAGAAGCACTGGAAAATGCTGAAGTGGGAAACCTGGGCATGTATCCTAGATCATGGATCAAAGTTTCTGCAGTTACTGGCCTGAGTAGACAAGTTGTGGCACGGTGCCTGTTGTGCTGTCTTGCAGTGAATGTGACCCCTGTGGGAAGCAGGGATGTAGAGAACAGCTGATGTACAAACTGGCCATGCTTTGGATGCCTACTTCAGGATTAATAACTTTCATTGAGGAATGGTCATTTCTCTCCACTGAGTCTGAACAGCTACTGTTTTGAACATTTCCCATTGAGCTGTATGAGGAGATCAGATGAATCTCACTCTAGGAGCAGTAACTGGCCTTTGTGTCTGGTATCATACACACAGCTACCAGGGAGTAGAGCAAATTTCAGCTCTTTTCCTGCCATTGGTGAATAAAGGTTTTATACATAGCTTGAGAAACCTTTGACAGGTCAGAAACCCTATTCTGAGACCATCAATAAGAATTTTGCAAGTGACTTGAATCAAGTCCACGTGAAAACAAAAGTTATGATACTTGCTTATGCTACGGAATATTCTGAGGTTTAAGATACTCAGGAGGTTTGTTCGTATATGTGGTTCTTGTGTAGCAGGTAAAATTCTGCCTGTGCTGTAATCAATGGGAGTTTTGCTGGTGTCTTAAATACGGCCAGGATTTCACCTTGAGGTCAATGGGATTACTTACAGGGTATAAAGTGAATTACATGAGTAAAGATAGGGAGGACTAAAACCAAATTTATTAATGGTGTCTTAGAGTGCTTTATGAATTGATTTGGTGTTGCTAGATTCTAGTTACTACAGAGTTTATTTTATTACATCAGTTAGCAGGTTCACAGAGTGGTCTAACACTGAGACTAAAGGTACATTAGGAGATTTCTTTATTCTACTGTAGGTTCTTAAGTTGCCTATAAAATTGAAGTTGCACAAAATGTTTTTTTTCCCACAGTTCACTTTAAAAAAAAAAAAAAAAAGGCAGGTGATTGAAACAGGTAAAACTGGGATTCTGTGTTTCAAGTACGTGAGACTTAGCTTGCTTGTATTTCCACATACTATCTATGAATACTTCATATTTTAGAAATGTGCCCACACTCCATAACTGTCATAATGTTTCACAGGCAAAATTAATTTGCCAAATTTGTGTTCTTTTCTAACTCATTTAGGAGGTGAAGTATAGTATGTAGAATAAGCAATAAAGGTTTCCCAGTGAGGTGGCATGACCCCACAAACATGAATCATGACTTCTGTTTGTATGCTGAAATATGGCAGAGTTAATCCTGCATGACTTCATTATGAGAGCAAAATGCGATATAGTGACTCTAAAATGGCTGCAGATCTAAAATAACTTCAGGTTAATCATCTGTACACAAGAATAACTGCAGTCATACTGATTGATTATGAACAGTATCAGGTAATTCTGATTAAAAAGCATCTGATTGGTGATAAGTGAATGTTTTGTTTGGTTTCTGATTACCATCTGATCCAGGTGCACTAGCTAGGCCCAATAAGCCTTTCACTAGAGCAGCAATAACCTCTGCTGTCCTTCCCTTTTCTTCCCTTCCCTCCTCTTTTGTTCTACTCCAGCTTCCTGTGCTGTGATTCCTTTCTTCCATTCAGCTTGTTCTTTCATCCCTCAGCCTTGATTTTATGGAGGGACTTTCAGCTAACTAGAGAAAAGGAAGGTACAAATGAGGAAAAAAACGAAGCCCACAAATGGTGGCTTCCTGCAGCTGCCTTAATCACATTATCAGTGTCTTCTATATTAATGAAAACTTGGTTGCCAGCAGTAGAGATGATTAACAGAGACCAAGCGAAGCATGTTTCAAGAGGAGATTTCAGACTTACAGCAAACTACAAGCTTGTGTGTCAATATGAATTTACCTAATACAGTTTTAGGCCGCACGGTAAAGTGGATTAAGGAACTCTGCCATCAACAAACACTCTGGCAACTTCACAATCTGTCAGCAATTTTTTGTGTCTCAGCTGAGCTGAAAATAAAGGAATTGATGGTAAATCAATAATGCTCAATTGTCATATGCAGTAGTGTATAATGGCAACACTTAACAGCCAATGTATTTATGATAGTCCTCTGCTTGGAGAGAGGCACAGAATAGCTATTCCTCCCAAGAAATACATTGTCCCTGGGTTTGGCAGTTAAACTGCTCCTTTCCTGCTGATTTCCCAATATGCGTGGGAAAGGGATCTCCATCTAGTACTATATTGAAATCTCAAACATAGATGTAACCATCTGCAGGATCCCCAGTACATTTCTGGATACTATTACTAGTTCGAAAGAACATGTAAACAGATTAAGAATTCATTCATCTTTGGAAACTGTTGCAGCAGGATGTACTCTTATCTGAAGTGCTGATCCTTTCTGAGACTATATTTTGGTTTGATTTTTTTTTTTTTCTTCCTTTTGATCTTTATCTTCCTGAATGGTGTAGACCATTTTCTTCATCAGTTCAGAAATGGTTCAAGATAACACCATTCAGCCCCAGAAAAGATGGTAGTAATGTGTTATTTGCCTGACCATATGCCTGCACTCTGATATGTCATTTGGAGAACAGAGCTGGAGTTCTACTTTGTGTTCCATCCTTAACTTTCAAATGTTAAATGTTGTAGCTTATGCTTCACAGTATACAAATTTAGGATGAAAATCTAGAGAGAAATTTTCTTTTATACCATGAAACACTCAACTCTTAACAAAATATACCTAGGGCTTTTTTGCTTTTCTTTAAGTTACCAGTGAGATTTCTTTATTCTTTCTTACAATAATTTTGTTTACAGCAGCATCTACAGAGTAAACTTTTTCGTACTTCATTTGTCATTTAGCCTTTTAATCCACTTGTAGCAATGGTCTCGCAGGTTTCCTTGGGTGGCACAATAACTGCACCTGTAGTTCTGGTGACTTTAGGGATGTAAGTCCATCACCCAACTGTTCAAGATAATTTAAATACTTTGTCTCCTATTATCAGATAAAAGATGCATGCTTCCATGTACACGTGTGTATATATGCACAAGTAGCCATAATGTTCTTATTTATCTTGTGTCTTTTTCAGGTCATCAAAATACTCAACATCTGCCTGGGATGACCATGTTATTACAGGCTCTTGGAGATGAAGCATCTCTTCCTAGCCTGTCAGTTAGACTTTGGGAGACTCCATACAGTGAGTGTAGGCAGTGATCTTGCAAAAGTGTTTCACTAGGGGTATAGCTGACATTCACGGTAGGAAGTGTGCCTACCTGATATGACTTTGGAGGAACATCAATCTTTATTCTTCTCCTGAAAAATAACCAGTATGTTTCTATTGCTATTAAATGTGCCACACTGACAGCTAAGGAACCTCATTGCATTAGGTAATTACACACAGAATGATCTTTGCAATTAGATTTTTTTGTTGTTGTTGTTCTTCTGGAGTACTGTATAGGTGACGAAGCTGTGCAAAAAATAAATAAATAAATAATCTCCACCTTTTCTTCAGCTTCCACTTTAATCAAACTGCTGATTTCTTACAGCAACACGTCTTATTTAACCTGCATTACTATAATCACCGGTTTGAACATATCCCCTTCTCCTTTTTTCTTTTTCTGAGTGGCAGAAAATACAGTGAAGACAAAGTGATCTTCACTGGCACACTGAGCATATCATGAAAATGTGTCAAAGATGTTTCTGTATATCTTGACTGAAATTTATATGGATACCAAATTTTTTATTGCCCTAGTTCATTGTGTTACCTGAAGCAATTTATTGTGGCTTCTCTGAGATATAAATTCACTGAATTCACACTTGAGTACCAACAGTTCCTATGCAAGCTTTTATATATATACATCAGATAAGAAGTACAGCCTCCAATTTCTCATCTCTTCCCTTACAACACTGCACTCCGTGATTTTTCTTCCTTTCCTCTCACTACTGTATTCTTGATTTGTCTTTTTGCCTCATATCTTGAAAGGGGATTTATCTGATGGACCACAAACCGAAACTGGAGTTTGCATAACATTCTATGATCAGTTTTTTTTTAGTGGCAAATTGTATGCGTTCCTTTCAAAATACTTTTGCTAGATTTTTAGTTGTATTTGCTCCTTTGTCTAGTTTATCCTCAGCTTCTCATAAGCACCGAAGGGTAAAACCTAATGTGTTATTCTGACTTGGCTGTGTGGTATGCAGAGCACAGAAATAAGACATAGTTACCATTACTGTTTTTCTAGAATGTTAGCATCTCAATTTTCTCACCTGCTTTCAGAGAAGAAAACTGAATATGTTGGGCTCCATTTCCCTTATTGTATTTTACTTGTAAAGCTCTAATGAACAGGAACAATTGCATACAGTGTGGTAAACAACATAGCACAATCACTGTAACACATTGTGCAAAAACTTTTTTTTTGTTTGTTTGGAGTTGCTTTGTACCAATTCACTTGACAAACAGGATGTCTCTAAAACTTGAATTTGCTTACTCTGATCCCTGATTTAATGCTGTCTCGAGCTGGTTATCCATGGCGCTGAGTCACACCGCAAAAGAGTCTCTGCTGATAGGATCCTGATTCATAAAATCATTGACCTTATGACTCACAAGTCTCTCTCTGCTTGAGAAACTGTCACATGCCAGTGTCTGAAAGTTAAATCATATCTTATTTTTAAACCTTTTCTCCCTTGATAAAATGCTTACCCTAACTTTTAGCTATTTATGTGTGCTGTTGAACTTAAATCAATGATAACTTTAAGTGAACATTAAATTCTGGAATTGCTTAATGATTTCTTATTAATATATTCAAAATTATTTTTAATAGTTTAGTCTTAAAATTTTTGGCTTTAGGGAAAAAGTCACTTTATATATGTACACATTATATATCCTTTTGCAGTAAAACTCAGGAAGCCATTTATCCCTTCTGATAAGTTTCCATTTATTGGTGTTCAAATTAGCATACGTGACTGCATTTCCTTAGTGACATCCTTGATTTAACTTCGAATTCTCTTTATAAATAGGAGAAATTCATGTATTAAGATGCCAATACCTTATGTCCTTCACTATTAACAAAGGTACCACATGAAGTGAGGGGCAGTCCAATGTGATGTCCCATTGCCACTGATATGAATGTGGGGATTATTAACTGCACTCTTGTTAGCCTTCCATACATTTAAGTTGAAGGGGATTTTTCTGGAAGCCTGGGCAGAATTATCTGGTTTAAGGAAACAGGTATGACATCTTCGTAGGCAAGATGGAGACAGGGAGATGATTAGGTATTTATTAATAAATCCAAAACAAAACTGAAATAAGAGCATGTCTTATAGTATTCTCCCCCCAAGGAAAATCAGAATGACCTGTAGATGCTAGGCATTGTTTAAAGTACTATTCAAATGTATTTAAATAGTAGAACAAGGACAGTTACGAAATCTGTGTAAAATAAAAAAAAAAAAATGCACGTTTGAATAGTCTCATGTTCCTATTTTTTTAAATACCCAAATGAGCTAAAGCCACTATGTATGTATTCTATCAATTTTTTATATGTTATGTTTCTAAGTCCCTCCTGAATTCTTACTTTCATACAAGCTTTCTTGTGAAGAACTTGGTTGCCTATAAATATACAAGTGTGTTTCTTTTTAAAAAAATAAATATCTAGTTGAAATGGTGTACTTTGCTTCTGTACTACTGGCACCCAAAAGCAATTTCTCTCCCAGATAATACTGAGTAATCTTCATTTACAATGTATATAAAAGTTAATTGTCACTGTTGAAGGCAGTGGTACCACTTTCAAAGTTCATAATTCTAAAAATGCTCTTTGAATAGACTAACACTTCAGGTAAAGTTTAAGGGGCTTCTCAGTGTGATAAATCCGGGTGCAGATTATCTTGCTTACTGCAAAGAACATAAAGGAAAGCATGGAAAGCAAGCTGTGTAATAGCTACAGAAAACAACATTAGGAATACTTTAATTTGCCTGCTCCTCCAGGTGTTTGGGACTTCTTTTTATTTGAATAATAATCCTATATTTCCTATATTTATTCTCGTGTATCCTTATATAATAATCAGTAGTTCAGTCTTTCCTAACTGGCTGATTTGAGCACTGGCTTGAGCTTTATTTGCTAGTTATCCATCTATACTTTGGGGTGAAGATATTGTTGAGTCAGCACGGCAATAAATTGCAAAGAACATCTCTGCAAATGCATGGTGCTTGCATGTCTCACCAGCACCTACATGCTTGAGTGACTACAGCCAAATGCCCTTCCTTAGTCATTTTGAAATCCCCATCCCACCACTTACACAATTCTAGTCCAAGCTACTTCTAATTCTTAAGGTTTTGAGTAATTTTTTTTTGAAGCAATGGCATAGAATAGCAATGATTCACTCTCTGATAAGCCCAAGCAAAGCAGAAGCTTTCCAAGTCAGAGAATTAAATGTTCAAGATCAGTGACAGTGCAATGCAGAGACTTTGTGGAAGAGAAACACGATTCAAAGAGCTCATATTTCAGCAGCTGACTAAGCTGAAGATGCTAACTTCTCACTGAATGTATATTTCCTTATATTTCCTTGAGGTCTGTAAAGGCTTTATTTTAGAAGCTCTGTAAAGGTGCATGGAATTTCCAGTCTTTCATTCAGAGATGCAGTTAGAAGTACCCAAGTCCCTAGACAATTTATTTATTTATTTATTTTTCATATTTGCCTTTATAGTCTGACCTTTGTAAAGCTGAATAAAATGCATAGGTAAACAGTGCAACATGGAAAACATTCCTTTCTAGCTCAGTGCCTTAAATATGGAACCATAACACATTTCGCCTGCTTTTTTCTATTCCTGTGATTTGAGTTCTTTTTTACCATGTTTCAGCTTCTTTCCAACTTCAATGAAAGGGGTCTATGCTTCCATTATTTAAACTGTTCTGCAGCTTACAAGCTTTTGGGGAAATAGTGTGGTTCTGTGAAGTACTCTGCCGGGGAAAATCAAGTTAAAACCTCCTGTTTGTCTTGTGAAGACTCAAAATATTATGATGCACCATGATTCACATCTCTACTTTTTCTCTTTAAGAGAAAATAGCTTTTGAAGAAGTCCTTGCAATCTGAATTCTGAATTAAGGAAAAAAATCCAACTGCTTAGACAGGAAGAGAAAATGAGACCATTTGTGCCTACCATCTTCACACCTACACGTCCCTATTGTTTCTCATTGATCAGTTCCTCTCAAATGTTTTAAACTTTCTCAGTCTTAGATTATACCGTCTATTGCCATAGATGGTATAAAGCATCCATATTTGTCGGTTCAGGGCACAAAATCACTGGTGGGGTCAGGTGCCAGTGTTTTGATAACATTTTTCATGTAACTATTGCATAATATCCAATTTGTGTTAAAATTGCGTATTACAAATAAATATTAATAGATTTTTTTTTTTCATGTAAGTAATAATGGCAACAGTAACTCTCCCAAAAAGTCTGAAATACTATTAGAGATTGTATCAAACTGAAACAACTACAAGTATTACTTAAGCTGTAAGAACTGTTGAGTTCTCATGTCAAGTAAATGAAATTTTAAAGTATAAACCATCCTGCAACATTCCATCCTGGAATCAGCTATGTGTCTGGAAATAAGCATGTCATTATAATACAGGATTTATTGCCTTGTGTGATAGGTGTTCTTCAAAATTCCATGCAGTAGAAGAGTTATTAGCTGTTTTTACATTCTTTAAAAGTAGTCACAAATTATTACCCACATGTAATAATGGTGGGTGTGTGAAGTTTTACGAAAATAGCAGTATACAAAACTGCTATTCATTTGAATGCTATTGAAGTCTATTGCTAATAACCTTCTAATTTCTTCCTAATCATACAAGAGAAAAAATAGAAGATGACCCTAAGTAAGTCGCTGGTAAACCTGGAAATAACCTGGAAATAATACACAATACAGCTCCCCTGCTGAGTTCATTTTATTCTATTGATTGTGAGAGAATGAGTAAATAAGAAAGAAATAAAACCCCAAAGGGTTAGAGATACCAGCACTTGAAGCAGAACTCTTTGAACTCTATTACGATTTCACGAAATGCGAAAAGTACTCAAGGGATATAATTTACATATCAGTGACAACCAATACTGCTTTTATGTGGTACACCAAAGTAACATGAAACTTAGATGTGAAAACTTGCAAAAGCAAGAATAATATACCATGCAGTGCTTTTAGAGGAATACAGAAGACATCAGCATATTTCACCAGGTTGCTATAATTATATAAATAAAGCCAAGTTTTTGATATCACTTATGAAAAGTTCCAAGCTATTGTGCTAAGTGGACAGGATCCGTTATTGTAACCCTTGAATAACCAAATGTCACGTTACCTGCACTAAGACTTGACCTTCTAATAAAATCGGTTCATGACTAATGTGCACACAGAGCAGTTCAGTAACATCAGTGGACTAACTTCTGTCCATAGGGAGCTCATGGCATGTTAAGTCCCTGCAGATCATTACCCAGAATAACTTCAGCAAAGGAAGACTGAAGAAGATAGGAAAATGTGTCAAAGACCTAATATTGAACACAGCTTCAAATAAAACTACTTTTTGTAACCTTCAAACAGAATGAAACGGGTGATATATATATATATATATATTTTAATGTTTTTTATGTTGATGTTCCTTTGATCAAGGTGCTATGATGATGCTGATAAATCTTAAATCTGAGTGCGTAAGGTTGAAGGCTACAGCTCCATGATAGCAATTAAGCACCAGTGTGTATCATCAATGTGATATAAAGAATTACATGTAGGTCACATTCATGAGTCTTATACCAAGCTAACTTAATGTATATAAAGAATCTTTACCTATAAATACCTAATTTATACATTTTTAGGGTAGCTATATATTATCAGATCTCCCTCATATAGGAAAAGAGGATCCATTAAAGCATACTCGAGCACAATTTGAAGTGAGTTTGCTTACCTTGTTCAAGTGAGACCTCTGGTTCTGGACAGAGTTATTCCCTGACCAGTAACTGTTTGTTGGTCTCCAGTGCACTTAATCATATTTACGCTGTAGTAGTCAGCCCAGCAGAGTATCAGAAATTGTGGGGGCTGATGGTGGTGAGAAGAAAAGTTCTCAGGATGCTCTAAAAGTTCCTAGCCAACTGGTGTCTAGTCAGAAAATGTCAATGGCTTTCTAAAGTTAGTGTAAGTGTTCTTGGAAATTGACTGTCTTATCTATTTCTCTTGTACATTGTGAAACACCGAGTTATTTTGGCTAAAAAAAAAAGATCTTTATTTATTTTATTATTATTTTTTTTTGTATGAATCAGACCTACTGAAATCTGTCAGTACAAACTGAGTAAAATCTTCCAGGTTATAAAATGAGATATGTAAAAAATAGGAAAGAATGATGTGAATTGTGGAAATATACGCACATTTTAGCTTAGATATGAAACGTAGGACTAATGGATTGAAGCTGAAAGGGGGAAAAACAGGAGCACTACTTGCTTTTGCCCAACAGTGTTGAAGAACATTCAGTGCATTCATCTCTGGTACCATAAGTAAAGCTTAAAAAAGATCCTCATTCATAAGAAGGAGTAATTTTAATTCTGGAAGAACTAGATAATAGGGAAATGCTGAATACACACTGGCTATTAAGGATTTTTTAAAATTTGTTTTTATTAAGGATTTTTGCCTTGGCTTGAAAAGATAAGAGCTCACTAAAAGGTTGGTTAGATAACTACCTCAAACCAGTATTAGATAACTGGTATTCCTTTTTGCTTTAAGCATGTCTCTTTTAGCAATGTGTACATCAGTGCATCCTTTCCCCAAGTAAAAGACTTTCTTTTTCAAATCAAGTTCCTATTTTAATTACTGCTTGAATAATACAATAATCAATCACGCAATACAGTTCATAGTTGACTTTAAAGGAATACGTAATAAGCCCTTGTGCCCATACATGGTACTTTCAATTCTTCTATTTTATGCACTTTTTTAGCATGCTCTCCTACTATTTTTGTTAAAGTAATTATTGTGGCCTTTTAAATATATTTTAATGATGTAGATTTTTGTGCAGGGCCTTTGTGTATATTTGGTGGGTGAGTGAAAGATAGATTAATGGATGATAAGCAAATAGAGAATGGCATGTTCCACTTAATTAGGTGTCATATTATTTCCCAGTGGAAGGGGATTGTTTAAATGCTGATGTGAGAAATAAGGGCTTCAAGAAGAGACAGAGTTCTGGCATTGATTTCAGTGTGTAGGATTGGGTCTAAATTTACTTGTTCAAATGTTCTATTAACATACTCATCAAGAAATAAGAGGTAAAAGGAAAATGCATGAGTATTTAACATTATTTTTTTTTAAGCAAAAAAATCCCATTAGATCAACTTTTTTGATATGTTTCTACTACAAAACGTTTTGAATGCAGAAGCAGAGAATGCGTGTGGATAAAACAGTCTTAAGGAATCTACCTGAGCACTGCTGTGTGATCATACTCCAGCAGGTTGCTGCAACCATTCTTGATGCGACTGCAGCATACTCTGCCGAGCACGCTACAAAACCCTTTGCTGGATAGGAGAAGGCAGTCAGCAGAGGGCACATAGCCACCCAACCCTGGAGGCTGGGGTTGCTGGCAGAGGCACAATCTGTTCTGTGACTGTTGATCTTGCAACAGTTCTGGATTTAATTAATTAGTACAGATATAGCCTCCAATAATCAGAGATCCAATATACAGGATTTTACACAGGGAATTTCCCTGATCCATAGATCACTTAGGGCTCATTGAAGGGTGTCAGTCTGTTTTTAAAGAGTGATGCTGCTGCTAATATTTCTCTGATTTCTGTGGTGCTTAAATAGAACTGGAGAATTGTCCATCAAGACAAAGTGCTGAGCTTGAGCCTACTGAGTTGTTATAATATTCCTTGCCTTCCACTCATACTTTAATAATAAAAAAGTGACACTGCTGATGGTAAACCCTAAAAACCTTACTCAGCAAACCTTTATATTACATACTTCCACTAAAGAGCAATGAGCACTAGTAATATGCAGTAAGTGCTGGCAAGGGTGCAGCAGGCTAAATGCCAGTTTATTTGACTAAGGAACTAAGCCTCAAATCAATTAAAACTCAATTGTGTATAGTGTTTGAGAGACAAATAGATGCTGTTCCCTGCTATTCTTCTGCATCTTTTACACTTTAAATTCTTTGCTGATTTCCAGTCAATTCTTAGTCTTTCCTATTCATAAAAGATGGTGATTGAAATAGTCTTGTCTAAAGAATAAAATAGAAAAGGAGAAATTGAGAGGGAGGCAGGTGCTCCTCATGATTATTCTTTGCTCTGGAAAGAGCAGTCATCTCACAGGCTGGAGTCTCTACTTTTTCTTCAGCAATATACACTCTTCTGTTCTTCATACCTCTACCAGCTCTCATGTCAAGCAACACCAAGGAAGGAAGGTTGTGTGTATTGCATGGGGTTTTTATATGTCATTGTCATTGTATTTGTGCACACATTTGTTTTCTGAGACCATGGAAATAGATGAAATAAGCCCTACTAAGATGAGAGAATTATGGAAAAAAAAAAAAAAAAAGAGAGAGAGAAAGTGGAAATAGCCAGTCTGGAAGGTAGTACAAACAGTAGTTAACCTTTTTAATAAAAAGAGAAAAAGCAATCTATTTTATCCACTTTAGGAAACAAAATCCTAGACTGCTGGTGATATTCTCTGCAGCATTATTAATAGGCACTACAGAAGAGCAGGAAGCTGGGAGAAAAGGTTGAAAGTAGAAAAAATGTTAAAAGTCTGGGTTGCAGTTTCTGGCCCTTGGTTTAAACACAGTCCAGCAACACAAATCCACCTCAGAACAAACCAGCTCACACTGGCCACCAGACCATGTCCAAGCCTTGTGGGATGGAAAAATGAAGTCACGTTAATGACTGCAATATAGAGTACTATACCAGTTAGCTCAGATACACCTGAAAGTTTAATTGTGATAACATGACATTCAGTGAGGGATAAAGGCCTGAGGAGTTATTCATCATCTTAGGCAAAGTTTACAGTTTGGGCTGAATTAAACATACACAGCTGATGTATTCAAGCATGCAGGTTAGTCCACTTGAGTCCACTTAACTTAGCCCATGGACTTTGGAGCCTTCCAAGACTTCTACAAATTCCTTAGGCTTCCAGGCAGCCAAGGAACTACCCCTACACTGTGTATTCTGTACACCAAGGACACTCCTGACAAGCTTTTTTTTTTTTTTTCCCTGTACAGTGACGTGCTTGAGTGCATTCTTGGATATTCCTACAATTGTTTGTCAGTGTCTATACTTCGGGGTCAGAAATCCTTTTATAAATATTTTATATTACTTATCTTCTTACGCGGTCTAAACTTTGAGTAGAGGATCTCAATTTTTATATGCACTTATGTATGCTTTTGATTGTACAACAGGATATAAAGAATATAAATAATTAAAATTATACATTTAACTATATGGAAATCTGCTGATAATACTTGTCTGCCTGTGGAGTTTTATGGTCTACTTAGAGGTCTGTAGATAATTTAGGCTCTGTCTTAACAAGAGCTGCTCTATTCTGCAAAAAATAGCTTTTTCTTAATTTGAATGTTATTTTGTAGTATTTCTGCTTAAAAGTGACAGCATTTTTTTCCTCTGTTCTTAATTAAAAAAAAAAAAAATAGACATGGAAGGATAGCTATAAGAGTCAAAAGAAAGTTGAAGTCTTATTTATTTATTTATTTATTTATTTGTTTATTTGTTTATTTATTTATTTATTGCATGCCACCAATGCTTTCTTATATGAAACCTTCTGATGAGGCCAATTGACCATCAGTGTTGTTTTACCTCAATGGAAATTGAAAAATATTCATAATAATTCCCTAACTGTAAAATGTTGGATGTCTTATCTGACTTCAAGTTTTTTTATTCCAAATTTTTTCGTAAGTCATCAAGAACTCTGAATAGATTCACCTAAATTTAGATGCAATGAGTAAAATAAAGCAGTCGGAGCAAAACATTCATGCAACTTCAAAATATGTCATACCATACAGAGAAATATTTATTAAAAAAAACTCAACTTCCACTCAGAAAGCAGATCTGAAGGAAGGAAGAAAAAACTATTCACTCCTGGGAAGAAAAAAAGCCTGTAGAAATAGGTTGTGTGAATTGAACGTTTCAGTGGGGAAAAAGCCTTCCACTTAATTGTCTATAAAGTAGCCACTACAATTGTTCTCATTCTGAATTTCTATGTACCATGAACTGTTCAGAGCACCAAAGGCAGTGCCAGCGAAGCACTCAAATTTCAGTTACCTATTTTATAACAAAATATACCTCACCAGTGGGCATTTTCTTGTCCGAGTTCATCTTCTGAATGAGGTTTAAGTGAAAAACAAAGTTTGATCATATAAGGTTTAAACATGTAAATAATTGAACTTATTTTTAATATAATCCTTTCTGAATTTGTCTGTAATCTAAACAAGTTTGTATTATTTATACCGTCCAACTTGAACTCCCAAGTACATCCAGATAAATTGTGTATCTGCATTCTTATTTTTATAGATAAATGTTGGTTAGCATACTGATTTTTTTCTTATTTTGTTGCAAAGTAATATATTATTGGAAGAACTAGAAACTATATAATCCTATGCCGTGAAAACCAAACCATTAGATTGAATAGAATGAAAATAGAAATCTATCATTATGTAACACTCTTCAAATGTGTGAGCTCTTAATCACTGGCATTATAAATATCATTAGGAATCATCAGAACTGACTAAGTTTCAAAGCTCTGAATAATCAAATACAAAGTAAAAATAAATGAGGAAGTCAGTGGTCCTAATCCATGCTATCACTCACTATTCCTAGTTGGCTGAGAATGCAGATTGGCTTACTTCCAGATTTTATTAGCTATTTTTTGCTTGGATTTTTTTTTTTTTTTTTATTTATTTTTTTAGCACAAGTTATTTCCTGAAAAATCTCTGTATAAACCTGTGTAATTAATGGTTACAAGCCAGACAATATAGTGGTATGAGGGGTTTAGAAGAGCGGTGCATGAGGTGTGTTTTATTTGCTGCTGTGCCTTGAATCTTCAAGATTCCTTTTTATTTGAATAAGAATGGCTGATTTTTTTTAATTATATTTTCGTAATACTTAGTATTTTCTGACCTTGAGCAGAGGGATTGTGGTCAGAAGCTGCTTAGATGTTTAGAAAAGGAATGACTCGAATATACTTTGATTTGCTCTGCCCATGACCAGTAACATTTACTGAACCAATCCAGACTGAGCAGAGAGGCAGGATGACCTAATAGATCTCTTCCATCTCTTACTCCTATCGTTCTACTATTTCATAATAAAATACATTAAAAATAGATTTGCATAACAGACTGGAACAGCACCAAGCCAGCCATTTCAATCTCTCAGGAACATAATAAATATGTAATTTAAATACTGCCTAAAAGCATATTTACTGATCTGTCTGCATTTATTCTTCCATTGGAGATTACAAAATGCATATTTAACAAAAAACTCTCCCTAAATAATGTCAAAATCTGTCTTCATTGACTGACATCATAGGGCTCATAGGAAAGACTGAATCTTTGTCCTTCGAGCAAATTGCTCTTGTGCTTTATTTTTAAGTCAGATCTTAAGAGCAACTTTTCGAAGTAGCACTAGCTTCAAGTTGCTGACAAATTTCAACAGGAATCTCTTTGAACATAGTACCCTGCTTTACTTTGAAAAATGTTTTAAGTATTAAAAATATTTTAACCATTTTGCTAGTGTCAGACACAAGTAGTTTATTGAACAAAAATCAACCACAAAAAACATGTACTACCTTCTGAAAAACAAACTGGTCAAATCTTCACCTAAATCCTGTCCTTGATAAATTGAAAGCCCAGCCATGTACCCTGGTTGCATCCCCTAGAAGAGGAACTAACCTGCCTCTAGGAAGCAATGAAAGCAACAGATGAATTTCTACAAAGCCTGTGGAGGACAGGTCCACACCCTGCTGGATGCCTGCCGGCCTGTGTGGTACCTTTGTCGCAAGCCCTCTGCCTGACACATTGCTTCCACGGGATATTATGAGGAATGGTATTTGCATTCCCTTGTTCACTTACCTTTACTTTAGAGCTGTTTAATTATCCTTTGTCCAATACCAACTGTGCTGAGGCTTTATTTGACAAGAGCTGCAGCCAGTTCTTCAGCTCAGACTCATTGGAGTCTGGGATACTTCAGAACCCAAATAAGATACAGTAAGACATGTAGGGCCTGGGGAGCTGTGTCTCTGTATGATACTTTAGCATATGAAGATGGGTTGAATGAATAGTACTGATTCAGGCTCAGCATTGGTTGCCTCTGCTGATTTTGAACTGATTTTTGGAAGGGCTACATGTACATTCCTATAGTGAGTTCTCCAGCTGTAGTTACCAGGAGGATCTCTTGGTCTGGCTTCATTGTCTCCTCATGCTTGTATGAGCTCCTCATTTTATCTATTTGTTTTCTATCAATTTTGAGAGAAAAAGAAAACTCCTAATAACCAAGCTTAATTAGTTGAACCACTTTTGGAAATACTAGGAGCAGAGGTAAAAAATATAAGGTAAAAATTCTAAACGATGCATTTTCTCAGTCAATTAAAAAGAAAAAAAAAAAAAAAAAGGAAAGAAAACTTAGTGAAGGAGACTTGGGGTTTGTATTAGAATGTATTTGGAATAATAAACAGTCTGTCTGGTAAAGTTAAAAGTTAAAGCAGGATATTTCCTAGCAGGGAACGAGGTCCACAGGCTGCTCTCTACTGATCTACTGATGAAGGAGTGTGAGTAATGTACATCAGTATTGCTTGGTTTAGTCCTTTCTGGACAGAACGAACAATGTATTTTGTAGATATTAGTTTCATGTTGCTTTTAAGCATCATGTTTTAAATGAATTAAATTTTGGGAAATAAAAATAGGGACTTCAAAATTCCTGTGAGGAAAGCTTATTCAGATGAGGATTTTGCCTTGTCTTACCATGTTGATTATTTCTGTTCACCTGGTTGTACATGAGCAAAACTGTAATTGTGATGGCCAGATAACACTTAGCAGAAATAAACTGAGGACATTGCATTTCCTGAATTGTCTAAATGCTTGAAGTATTATGCTTCCTACCACCATAGAAAAGCTTGCACTGTATTTTTTTTTTCCTTTAAGTTCTCTTAAACAAGGTCTAATATGTCATTGACCAGAAATCCTAGGGGAAGCTTCATTCTTGACCAACGTCAGATTTTAGAAATAATGTATGTATTTATGGGTAAATATAAGAAGGGCTAATAGTTCTTCTACAGATAGGAGTAGTAGCCATAAAAATACGTAATAGTATCTAAATTATTTCTAACAGGCTGTAAACTATTAAACACAGTAATGTAATGTCGTAAGTTCTGAATATCTTAAGCAATTAAGTACTCTTGAGTAGACCTGATTGAAAAATGCAAGATTTTTTCACACTTCTAGCAGAAATGTGATCCTGTTTTTCACAAGAAATAAAGTAAAATAAAAAATATGGGTGAAAATAAGAGGAAATTTAAAAAGAATTTTAAAAGTTACACTTTGACAAAACTGTCCCATCAAAAACATCTGCATTGCGCACCTTCCTGTCATTCTGTCTGGCTTGTTCTCTTGTGATGGACAAATAGATACTGGAACTTACTCCTTACCTAACGGTTGAGGAACTTAGTAAAGAGTTCTTTTTGTTGAAAAGACCAACTCTGTAACTTTGTCTTTATGTTCTTCCAAAAATACGATGGCAGCCTAAGAAAGAGAATTGGAAATAGAAAAGGAATGAAGGCTAATCCTCAATTTAGCAGCATGAATTTAAAAGATCACTTTCAAGGCCTGTTACTTTCATTGCAAAGATCTGAATGGCAGTGTCTCTTCCCCAGTGTGACCCTTGTTATCTCTGAATAAAGGAGTGTGGTCTTTTTCTTTCTTTTTTTCTTAAAGAAAAAGAAGCAGAAATGGAAGCTTCAGTGAAGTCATCAAAGAGCATGCTGTTCTCATACAAACCAGAAGAAAAAGATCTCTTCATACAAATCTCTCTGAAGAAGAAATTAGGATTTCAACAGTGGCAATGGGCTACTGTTTCTATCAGGCCTAATCAACTTACCGAAATGTTCTACTGAAGGATGTTTTTAAACAATGTATTTCTATATAAATGCAAGGTTTTCTGTGTTCCTTTCCACTTTCTTCCTTGTTGTATTTCATGAAATACTCTCAGGCAGCATACGGATACATTGGTTTTGTGTCCATGGCCAACTGCAGGTTTCAGAGTAGCAGCTGGCTGCCGCCAGGCTCTCCTTCCCTCCTTGGTGTCAGGGACCTCTTGCTCCCTGAGAGCAGTGGCAGTGGCTGCGCTCAGGATGCTTTCAGGATCGCTTTGATTGTTCAGATGCACTGTGGTGTTCCAAGTCCTATCAGCTGATCTTACATTTCCGTTCCATGTTACTTAATGACACTGTCAATTTCCTCCTGTTCCCCAAGATTTAATTTCCATGTCACATTTTTGTCACCAAATAAATGCCACTGCAAAACACTTCTGTGGAAATCCTTTGTTTAGTGAAAAGTCGGAAAGAAGCACGGAAAGAGATTTCCCCAGATAGCTAAGGCAATAAAAATAGTATGTATCTCTTTAAAGAGTTTCATTCTGGATTCCAATAAAACTGACAAATTCATCTTTCTCCCCTCCTTTCTTTTTTTTCCTTTTTTAAACTTTAATAAAGGGTTATGGCAGTGTGGTTTCAAATAATATCAGAGGATCTAATTATTTTTAAGAATCCTGAAATACTTCTAAGCTGTATTTTATTGCATTCAATTTCAAATCACATTTAATTATTATCCCCTAAATAAAAGGAAGGAATGAAAAATTATGAAGTCTGCATAGAATGAGTGTATCTATTTGAATTTACTCCCTAAACCTCGAGCTGCTAATTTGATTATGAATTGAAACATTTGTAGGGACTACTAATTCCATTGCAATCATAATTTCAAATACCCTGACTGATGGCTCTACTTCTCTGATAACTTTTTGCACTCTATGAGATTCCCCGGGGACATTTTTTTCTTTTTTTTAACTTTTTAACAGAGGGAGGATTACTTTCTGACCTCATGAGAACTTGACTGTTCTGTTAACAAGACAACAGATGAGAAAGCTGAAATCACAACTATGCCTCCTCTTAGTTCAGTGCAGGGCTGGGGAAGTACTATGTGGCAGAAAGGGAACCATATTATTAGCTGGATCGTTTGTATGTGCTTCTGAGTACCTGAAATTGAATTAGTTGTTCTGCTTCTCTGTAAATGCTTTGGGACTTTCCAGCTTGGTTTGACTGAATTTGAAGGAGTGATTTTTCTTTTCTTCCCCTAGTAGATCAATATTCTCTTTTTCCACTGTATTTTTTTAACCTCTCCGTGCCTGCCTCCCATACTGTGCTTTAAACTGTCTGCCAAGTGGGTAAAATGGATGGCTGGGATGGAAATATTCAAGAGTTGCACACCAAGATAGAATGTGCTTTTGTACTGGCTATTCAAAGCCAAGGGAATAACTGAAAAAAATGAATCAGAGATGAATGGGAAAACAAACAAACTGACAGATGCATATAATTGAATTATGTTGTAGCTCAGTTCTCCAGCACAGATTTGTCGGTGTCCTAAGAACCTTAAGTTAGTAAGATCCCCCAGAAAGTTAAAATACTTTCTGATCTGCTTAGAATACCATGAGATCTTCTTAATACACTTGTAGCATGTGATGATGTTTTACAAAGGATGTACAACACGGCAGGTAGACACTTTCTTTCAGTGCAGCAGACACTGCCTACAGTAGAATGGGGTTACTTTTCCTGTGTAATTATTCTGTTGTGCAGAGCATGGATTTTAGTCTGTGGATACATGGAAAAGGTTATTTTGATTTTTGAGACCTGTGTTCTTGAGTCTGTCTCAAATAATTTGATTAAAAAATAATTTTAGTTACATTTTTCATAAGCAGACTTTCACAACTAAAGATATTAAAAATGGGTCTTGGTTCAAGCTGTAAGGAATCCCAGAACTATCCTTAACTGCTGGTATTGGTACCACTCTCCTTTGAACAGAGAATAACACTGACTGATAGAGCAACAAATGTTGGCCTGCAATACTTGAGCCTGTATTGTCAATGTGAAGAGCTGTTACAACTACAAACTTTGTTAGAGGATGCAAGGTCTGGTATATTCAGGAGTCTTGAATAACCAAGGTAATTAACCACACTCCAAAGTGAGGATAGGCCTCTACCATTCATGTGAAATATCCCTGCTGTTTCAGACTGCAGCTTCAGTGCTTGCTTCCAGCAGTATTATTTTGATTATGGCTTAATGGAAATGAAACTAATGAAACTGTTTTTAATGGGAAGGAAGGGGCTGCCTTGTATTCTTTTCAAAAAGTGAGTAGTCTCTTGCGGATGCTATCTTCATTTACCTCCAACAGTTCAATTAATCTTAATTAGACTTGTGTATTAGATTTCTCTGTATGTTTATTTAGCTCTGAACCTTTTAGGGTGCTTCTGTCCAAACAAACTGAAAAAGTGCAATCAAATGATGTAGGGAAGAGAAAAACAAAGACTGTTTCAGCAGCATGTAGGCAATATGTGATTCGAGAGATTCATTATGCCTTTAAGTCTTCATTTCTTACAAACCAGACAAAATGCCTCCTTGAAGTCACTCTGTGATCAGAGGCAATGCAGAGAATATATTAGTCCCAGTATCTCCATGACAGCGCCTGTATTAAAAGTGGATGGACAGCTTCCGAATAGCCATTGTTTGCCGTCACCACAGATAGGATTGGGCTAATGAAACAGCTAATTAGATTTTTGTAATCCTGTCGTCATTGTTTGAGAGGTGACATTTTGCTTGAATTTCTCATGTGGATCTCTTCAGCCTAGGAAGGAATACACTCCTCTGGCCAATTTGGCTCTTGTCACTTTGCTGGAATGGCAGTTCCCTCTGTTGGTGTAATGAAATTACTGCCTTCCCAAACACAACTGTGTCACCCGACATTTAAATAAAAAACAGAAAGAATAGGAAAATGACTATCCGATTAGTCAGACAGGCCTGTGTTCAAAATCCATTTCAGAAATCAAATAGTAGAATTGGATTGAGTTCATAATGGAAGAATTACTTAGGTATTATTACAAACTCTATTACATATTCATCGTCTTGCTGAATGTGCATGGATTTGCCAGGCGTTCCGCGCTCCCCGCTCCTCACTTATATCCTGTGCAGATGCAGGGAAGGGGATGACAACCAAGTTTAAAGCAGTCTAAATTAAGGAGTAATTAAGACAAGTTTGGGTGGATGTTGAATGTTAATCTTACAGGCCACCTTATTCTGCAACATAAGAAGGTGCAACTCTCACTGATAGCTCTGACTTCAGCAGTGCATTGTGATGAGACTAATTTATACGAGAATGTAGTCTGTGAAGCTTAACAGAGTTGTTTTTTGTTGTTGGTGGTGTTTTTTTGTTGTTGTTTTTTAAAGCCTCCTTGCTAATAGTATTTCTGCTAGTATTGATTTCTAATGGGATTTGGGAGCTTTATTCCCTTAGAGATTCTTATAAAATCCTTGCAATTAGGGAAACAAAATTACATTGACCAGGGAAGCTGTATTAATTGCTAATTCAGTATAGTTTGACCCAGATCATTTGTGTTTCTGCCTGGGTGGTCCCCTGTCATCTCTGGGGCTTTGAGTTCTGTCCACAAGAAGCTCAAAATTTTATTCAGAAAAGTCTTAACGTTAAACGAATCCTTGTTTGTTACATTAACAAAAAAAAAAAGAAAAAAAGAAAAAAGAAAAAACAACAACAAAAAAAACAGGGTAACATGTTACTAACCTTCAGGGGAGTTATAGCTTGTTGAACAGCTGTGAGATGTTAAACACGTTCTTCAACTAGGGTAACTTAAAAAGGGTTTATATGAATCTATATGGCTATTGACCTGTATTACTGACCAAGTTATTTTGGATTATTTGATAAAATACCTTGTCTGCCGCTGTTCTAGTAACATTAACATTATTTAATGTTAGTCCTGTTCAGTTTAATTACGTAAGTGGTATATTCCAATGCCCCTCTTTTCTTTAGCACTTCTAAATGCTGAATCCTAGTGAATTAATGAACGCATTATAACATTTATATTAATGCTTAATGAATGCATAGATTGTACCATAACATCTCCACTGCAGGACATGCCATTTCCATGATGTTCTTAGGCAAACTTCAATAAACAAAGTCTTGAGTCAAGTCAAAGGCCAGGCAGGATCAGAAACTGGATCTCCTTACTGAGCTCTAGCTGTTAGTGAGTCTTCCTTATCTGTTACTCTTCATAGTATGCATCAAACAATTTTGACTCTCCATTTTTTACTTTGATCACAAGATACATGCTTTGCAGGAACTTGAGTCTAATCTTGGAGAAGAGGTATTACTGCCTTCCAATGCCTTCCATTCTCATTTTAAGTGAGAAATAGGTATTCTGTGATCATATATGAACCATGCAGTTAGTCCACTTTATTCAAGAATAAATAAAATAATAGTAATTAAAAAAAGGCTAACTGCAAAGGGCATTCAGAAGTGTTTTTCAACCAGTTCAGAGTGGATTTTATTTCTGTAAAATGTAATCAAATTTGAGTTCAATTTTTCATGATTTTTTTTTCTATTGTCACTTCTTATGTGTATTTAAATACACATGGGGATACTCATGTGGATAACTGTTTTCGTTTCTTCAGATGCTGTCATCCACATTTTGTGTAGCTGAGATGTTCTGTTTTCAGAATACATCTGAAATGGACTAAATTACATGGGTTGTTACCACATTGTTGGAAACCTGCTGCACTTTTGCATAGATCTTTAAATGTTGGAACATTGTATTTAGAATGCATATGTCTATGAGGGATCATTTCATGCCTTTGAATTTTTTTTGTAAATTGCCCAGAGGACTTTTGGGGAAACAAACAAACAACAACAAAAATAATCACTTATTTAAATAAAACAATATTTACTTGTACATGGGAATCTGACAACTTCTAATCATAAACATCTAGTGGTTATTTCAAATAACAGTTCTTCTTTAGGCACTGACATTTGGTTTTTATTTTGGTTTTTACTTTCTTCCCTAAAAATAATGGCTCAAGTAGAGCAAGATGAATCTGGACCTCTTCTTACCTAAAGGGCCTGTACTTAGCATGTGTGGGTCACGTCAGGGTTTTAAGGATGCTGAAAAGGGCCACGTCTCCATATTTTTATGGGGATGTTTGTTGATTCCTTAATATTCCTTAATTATGGACATTTGTCTACTAGGAAATAGAAGAAAAAATAATTTCACATTCTTTTTGAGTTCTAAGGTATTAATGAGTTTGGTCACTACAGTCCTTAGTAACATAATTGTAACTTAAAACCCTGAGTCATCTAGTCCTTCTGCCTAGTTGTTTGTTATTAGTGATAATTGCATGAAAAGGAAGTTGTTCATCTTCTCCTGCTGCTTATTCTCCACTGGAAAGTATAATCCTTTGTTTGTGGACAGCACAATTAGCTGCTTTGGAGATCATAATTATCTCATACCTGGGGCTTATAAGAAACAAGGGGAAAAGATGCTCTTAAGCCTTGTATGAAAATACTGAATTTGCTTATAGTTACTCTTAAGTTTCCAAAGTTTTGATTGTTCAAGAAACATGGGAATGTCTGCAAAAGATATTCATCTGTACACTTCACAATATGTGGGTGAATGGGTTACATGTATGGAGGAGTGCTGGTCTAGATATAGTATACAAGGGCAATAATGAAAAAAAAAAGAAAAAAAAAAAAAGGTAGAATGGTAACACAAGGTGTGGCACAAAAGTATGTGCCCAAACAGCTTATTATCTGTTAATGGCAGTACATCTGACTGACAGAGAACAGATTAAATCTTACAAAGTACCTCATGAAACTGATATGAGCTAGCCTGACAGAAATTTGGGGAAAAGAGAACCAAATCCCTAACCAGGTGGAGTTGGGTTTTTGTTGCTCTGTTTTTCTTCCCTTCTCATAACAATTGTCCTTATTATAATTGGTATTGACACTGTATTCTTGTCCACGTTTTCAGTGTAAGTGTGATGGTGTGCAGATACTTTTTTTTCTCCAGATTATTACCTGACAAATTCAAACAAATACAAATTCAAACAAATTTACATGATTCAAATAGCAGGGATTTGTATTTTAAAACTTCTAATTTACCTAACGTATCTAAACTGAGAGGGATATTAAGCGGCATAAGTAACACTTTCAGTTCAGTTAGGGCATATTTTGGTATTCCAGTTCATACTGGCTGTGTGCGTTCTGGCAGACAGCAGCTAATGCTAATTGTAGTTGTGAAAGAAAGAGACAAGTGTGTTCAGAGACTGGAAGTTGCCAAGGTTAAAATGCAAATCATTTAAAAACTGGAACTTTTTGATTCGGTTTAATTTCAACTTTAATGCTTTTGAAAACTCTTTGGTGACTTTGGTGCCAGCAATGAAATTTTATTTCTGTAGACCCAATGCATTGTGAAAGAGCAATTTGATTCTACTTTGATTCCTCCATTATCAGAAAAAAATAACCTGCTAAATTGCAGCTTTTCCATCAGGGATAGTAATTTGTCAAGAATACAGCTCAGTTTTAAGCCTTCAACTGAGCTGGTGACTAGAAAAAAAAAAAAAAAAAAAAAAAAAAAAAAAAAAAAGAAAAGAAGACCTCCACTGAAGCTATGCATACGTGATAGGCGGTTGCTGGAATGATTAATGGATTAATGTTACCTCATAATACCTCTTAAGAGTCACTTTAAAGTAGGTAAACATTCAAACGATAGTTAAATATATCAATTAAACCATACTGACATGTCTTTCAGAAACCAAAATTGGTGTATTACACATAGCAGCTTGGTCTAAGAAAACTTAGTCCAAAAGTTAGTAGTACTTCAGAGAAGAAACCTGACTAAAAGCTGGTTGTGAAATTAACTTGTATCATCACTTCCACTTAGGTGCTTATGGGAGCATTTCAACCCTTAATTTAAAACAAGTAGCTTAGGAATTCAGATCACTCAATATTGTGAATTCTTAGTGGAATGGCATAATAGAGGAAAAAAGTGCCTTGAAAGTTTTGGGTTTATGGTGTGGAGTCTGTAGCTGGGATACCTAGGATTAAAGAAACCATTGCCCTTATCACCAGCTTCAGAAACTCTCCAAATTCTGAGTGATTGCTGAAGTGATTACTATTAATTTCCAACAATAATATGTGCTCACATAAACAAATGTCCCCAGCTTCAATCACAAATGATAGCTGTCATAAAATGACATTCTTGTGAAACCTGCTAGAGGCCCAGTCACCCAGACTGTACCAGCTGATATTCTGTGTGCTCCAGCTATTTGCTTCAGTTGCCTGTTCCCTTGCCAGAATGCCTTTCAAAGGAAAAGACTTTCTGTTCTTATTGTATATTCCACAAAAAATGCCACAGGGATATTTTCCAAAACTTAATTTTTTAGTAGTAAATTATTTAAAGGTGCCTTGAAGGTATAATTTGAAGTGAGATTAAATTTTTTTTTTTTTTTTAAATAAATCTCATATTTCATAGAATATCGTAGCATTCTGCTGATTGTTTTTCACCTAAATCTATTTTTGCTCAGAGCCCTCAGTTACCTGTTAAAGTACTTCCTGAAAACATCGCCTTCCATTCCATTGACGTACTCATTGTCAGAGTATCTCTGAGGGTCAACTGGCTGTTTACTCAGCACTTTTTAAAGACAGACAGATGGCTGAATAACTAGCTTGCTGGAAATTGACTTTATCTAGTTCTGGTAGGGAAAGGTTTTTTTTTGTTTGTTTGTTTGTTTGTTTTTTTTTTTAAGTCTGTTTCACTTTGCATTTGTGCAGAGGAAGCTGCCGTTAGATGTAATTTCTACCAGGTTAGGCCCTCAGTATTGGGCTGCGTTTCACAAAATGTAAAACTTCAGCTGAACAACGTAGTCTGTTTGAAAGTGATCATTCACTGAAGCTGTGTAGCTGGGTACAGCACATAAGTATGAATTAGGCTTGGGGCTTCTGGAGAAAAGGAGATGATGGTGCTTTTAGTACAACTAAGGACACCTAATACAGTGCAAACATTTGGCAAAGGCAGAAAGAGCCCTGCGGGACAGTCCATGGGAACAGCTGTTTACCATGGTAAAAACAGGCAGCTCATTTTGTTGCTAATATACATTGAAAATAAATAAATAAATACTGTGAGGGACTGAATATTTTATTTAGTTAGTTAGTTATTTTCTGTTTATGCTTATGTGATCCATTTTTGTATAGCAGTGTGTTGGGCATCTCCTAAAATCCTATCAGGAAATAAGTTTGTTTGTTTGTTTGTTTGTTTGTTTTAAATAAAGGAACTGTCAGGTCCTTATATGGTGTAATTTTGCTCAACAGTGACTGTGATTTCGGACACTTTGTCTTAAATGAATGTGTCTTGTCTGTAAAATGGGTATGATAGAAGTGATACAGAGGTATATGCTACTAAAAAAAATACTATTCAGAACTTTTTATAAAAACCTACTCTATAGTTGTTTAGTGTTAAATGTAATTATGATAACATAATGAAAATCAGTGCCTAACAGGGGAGAGAGAAAACTTAGGCACAGACTCATTCACAAGTATGAAGTCTCTTGCTTGCACACTGAGTGAACATTGCCCTCTGCTGATTGTGAGGAGAAAAAAAATGCTGAAAATCTGGAAAAATACAGCTGAGACAAAACTTTCAGATAAGGTAAACTGGAATAATTCTGTTGCTGCTTATTGACATATCTGAGGCTCTGACTGTGACTTATTTGCTTGTTCCAGATTGTTAAAAGTGTGTGATTAAATGTTTGAAGAGATGTTTGTGAAGTCTTTGTATATACTTGTATTTGTATAAATTAAACCTTTTGAATAATCTAAAAGATGCCAATATCAATGCATTTTTCAGACGAGGATGACAGTAGGTCTTGTACTCCCATCCATCAATTTGATTCTAAAAAATGAATGGCTTTTGATGAGACTGGAAACCCGGAGAGAAAACAAAGAGAACAAGAATTGTCAGTACATTGCAGAGGATTTGCCTGCCTGCAGTGACTGCATGAAGATAGGGAAAGATTTGAAAAGAGCAGCATCAGCGAGGGGTGTGTGTTGGAGCAGCTCTAGGGGCAGTCCCAGTAACAGCCGATTATCTGAGACCTCCAGGTTCTGCTGCCCTCACTGGGTTCAGGCCACTCAAAAAGGGGGTGCTTCTGCTCTGAGACAGAAGTTGAGTGGGAAGGAGGCAAGAACCAGAAGAGACTATTGGGGAAATTCTCTAAAGAAGGAGAGGAGCAAAATGTCTTGCAAAAATATTTTGTTGTGATTATTTTTAGGCATCTGACATAATATTGGAGAAAACAACAAAAGGCTCAGAGCATATTGTACAGTCGTACTTCCTGAAACTGAGCCTTTGTGCCTGGTAGACCTTGAGAAACATGTCTGGCTAAAATAAAAAACAAGCTTTCCTGGTTAACTTTCTTGATGAATGGAGGCACCAGATCTAACACCCCCAAGCAGATAGCTATCAGGTGTTTTTGAGAGACACTTGCTTTTCATAAAGATTAACAAGAATACTTGGCAGTGCAAGGAATATGTGTGGTCTTTTTCCTCTGTTCTCAAACATCACCACAATATTTTGAAATACATAAGGGAAGATGAAATATAGAAGAATGAGGTTATGGAGCTTTTTGAACAGTGCCTTTTCCACTTTTTAAAAATGTTTTGAGACAGGTTTAAGTTGTATTTATTGTTGGTGGGCTCTTTCACTTCAATACGTTGTTTGTAAGTTTTTCTTATTACTAGTCTTTAAAAGATTATCAAGGATATGGTCATTCTTTCCAAAATCCAAATGGTTATATATATTGGGCATTTTAAAATACAGTCCCCACATAAGAGTTACATACATTTAAAAATGAAGAAACTTCTCACCATGAACCTCTGTATTGATTGTGTCCTAATTAATATTAAAAAAAAAAAAAAAGGAGAAAGAAAAAAAAGAAAGAAAAACAAAACAAAACAAAACAGACCAATATAAGGATTGCCAGATCTCAGCCTGAAAGTGCTTTCTGATTTTGGTCATGTGTGAAATGGGGTATTTAATTTACAAATATTTAATATAGTGTATTTAGTATTTCTAGTGTGTGTGTGTATATATATGTTCAACATATATATAGTAGAATACGTTACTATTTCTAAAAATCAGAAACTTTAATCTTTTCAGCATTGTTTTGGTCCATCACTGCATAGAGCACTGCAGTAATTTGCTCTGCTGATTAATGTGTGTGTCCTTGATTCTGGAGGGACAACTTGCTGCATAACTCTCCAGCTGATCTTCACTGCTCTCTTCCCAGCTCTTTTTCTTTGCCAGAGGTGGGAATTGGAAGTAACACTCAAGAAATAGTAACTGCACTCCTGCAGGCTGGAATTCATTGGTGGTAGTGTTGGTCTATTTCATCTCCTTCTGAATTGTGGAGGACAAAAATTAGTGTGTCATTTCTGTGACCTGCTGACTGGAAGCTTTTGTGAGCAGTGGAATTTCTAAACATCTCAAAAACACAGTCAATGACTGTTTGACAGAAATATTCTTTCTTTTTTTTTTTTTTCTTCTTTTTAACACCACCCCATGTTACTAAATTCTTATTATAGATATTTTATTTTATTTTATATATATATATATATGTATATATAAATTTTAGTTGGGACATTCTGTGATGCTTTGGTGAGCATTTTCTCTTTTTAGTTCTTGCTTGATGCTGACCTGTCAAGTAGGTGTTTGACTTGCTCCATACACTTCCTGAGGCCTTTGTGTCGTTAGGTTTATTCTTTCCAGTTTTCTCAAGCAATGAAGAATTCAAATAAGTCAATGTGCAAAAGCTTCTTGGTGAGACGATATGTAAAAATCAATATTAAGTCAGTCATCTTTGTCTTATTGTTGTAGATAATGCCTAAACAACATTTCACAATGACAAAGGGAGCAGGGAACTATTACTCAGTCCTTTCCTGTTACTGATTCAGGCAAACAAGTGTTCTGTTCAGAACAGAAAAATGCCCTGGGATGGATCTGAGAGTGCTCAGCAAATGTCATGGCAATTCTGAAGATGCTTTTGCCACCTGCTTTATGTTAGCTTCTGCCAAGAATACCAACAGAGTGGGCCTAACACATGAGGTACAATCTTAAAACTCAGTACAATGAGAAAAAAACACCAACACATAACAGCAAATGAAGAAATATTGGATCCTTTTTAGGCTATTACGATGCACTCCTCTATCTGATATGTTTCCTGGGTTTGCTTGCTTTCTTAGGACTTTTAGAAAATGCTTTTGGCTCCATTCAGTAGCTGTTCTGTTCTTTCTGTTTTATTTATTTATTTATTTATTTATTTTTCTCCAGGTATTACTTAGCTTTCCTTTTTCAACAAAGATATAAATGTCCAGCACTTCAACTAAAATATATGAGGAGGAAAAAAGCAGTTAATGCATTTTAAGCTTATGTCTCAGAGGAAAACGTTCTAGTAAATCTCCTATTTGAATCTAAAATTTTATTCATCTTTCTGTGTTTCGGTTTTAATATGAAGGCATAAAAATAAATGGCTGGTTTATGGAAATTTGCATCAAGCAAGTGTTGTGCTTAGGTTAAATATGGTTTGTAAGTGTTTTATAATACAGAAATTTTAATGACTGGACTACAGCTTGATCCCTGTTTCCTTCCAGACTGCAGTATTCTGCCAGTACCAGGGATGGTATTGTGAATGGAAGAGATCTGGGGGAATTGCATCAGGTGCAGGAAGATGTGTAAGATGTATTTTTGAGCACTCGTAGAAAGGACTGTATTTGCTACTCCTAGCTGTTGTCAAAATCCCCAATAGTCTGACAAATTTGTTAAATGATAAATGTGTATTCATTGGTTCAGTAGGGGCTTAAACTCTGAATTCAACCCTTAATGATTCATGCTATTCAACCCTTACTATAAATCTACTGGCTTACAGATAGGTAAATATGTAAACAATGATGTCTAGATTGGTCACAGAGATAAGATAACATTGAGGAAAGAGTATTAATGCATTGAACTTCAGGGGAATTTTGTGAAGGCCAAATATGTTAATTTAAAAATTGGGAAGGATGCTAGGAAGAAATGGCATTTCTTAGAACTAATAGCTTTAGCGGTATATTGTGTCTATATTGTGTCTACAGAACAAAATATCTGCAAATGTAATTTGCTGTTGCCTAGCCATGATTTTTCTATTCATTCTTCTTTGGACTTTAACTGTTGTAAAGTTTCAGTCTGTGTTTGAGAGAATTAGTCAATATTGGAGCTCTGTTCAGGCTGCTTGTTAATACTTACTGCGTTTCCAGTTTTTTTTGAGACACACAGAGGGAGGGTCATTTTATAGCTTGCCTGGGGAATCAAACGCTAGTGCCTTATTCAGGGTTTTTTGTTCTTTTTAGAAGAAAGCAAATACTGTGGTGCTGATGGAATAACATTTTTTTTTTTTTTTTAATCAATGTTCTTGTGAATATCCTGTTCTAGGAGAATTAAATCAAACTGTATTTTATATACATATAAAAAAAAATGAATTGAAACTAAGCACTGCCACTTTACTAGCTCACCTCACCCATTGTGAAATGGATGTAAGAGTAAATCATGGGCAAAGGGTTGTTATTTTCATTGCACATCTCGACTGTTCCTGCCACTACTGTGTGATAACCAGACATATCAAAAAGACTTAGCATCTGTTGTAATGATACAAAGAGCTGGAAAGAGTTTGGATTTGGAGGAGAGGGTTATGCTGAATATGTAGTAGCAATGTTTTTTTGCTAGGTTTTATGGAACATATCCTACATGACTTTATAGTCTAAAACTAAACATTATACAAGGGGAAAAAAGATATTTATAAACTTATGAACAGAGCGAGACTGTTTAAAAATGAGTCTATGCCACAACATGTACCAAGAGTATTGTTAATGAACAGTACATAATGTGGTAAACCAATACAGTTTGTACTCTAATATTATGGTAGTGAAAATTATGTAAGTATCACAACAAATTTAACATAAAGCTCAATTCATTGCCCAAGGGTAAATCTTATTTCAAACGAGCTATGCTGATTCTCAGATCTCCATAAGTGCAAGATAAATAAAAAAAAATTTCAGATTTCAGACCTGTCCATTTGTACTTTCATGTATTCCCTTTGAGAGATTCATTTGTTTTGCTCACACTCATTTTGTGTGCTCTCTTTTCCTGCTACAACATGAAACTGTGGTTGTACTGGAGGCATAGGAAGACAGAAAAGGTTATTTAGTCTATGGGATTATTAATGATCTTCCAAAACGAAGTTCTATTTTAATACCATGAACAAAAGCAGCCACCCTAACTAGACTATCCTTTTCACTAACTGCGAGGAGGAGAGGGGTTGCTGCTAAATCAGTGATGAAATTTTACTACTTTTCAATCCCTTTATAGGTTGCTGCAGTAGCAGATTGACTTTTGTCTGTGTTTTGAAAAATAGTATTACAAAGGTGTCACAGAACTGATCTTGTGTGGTGGTGATGCTGTTAGATCCCTTCAAGAAGCTGGCGAATTATATCAGGAACTTTTGTTACCATATAGAAGAAGGAAGGAAAGGGAGGGAGAGGGGCAATCGCTGGTGAGAGAAGCCACCAAAAACCCCTACCTATTGCTAATACTGCCAGCTCATTTGGTAATTGTTTTGTGTTTCTTTTCAGGCTCTGAATAATTGTATCTTGTAATTGTATTAATACAGCTTTTAAAAAATTGTTACTTGAATCACCATGCTCAGACAAATGTGTACAGCTGAGAAAACCTTTAACATCCTGGCACAGCCACGGGGATATCTGGATAGAAATATGTAGCACATGAACAACAACCTGAAATCTTTTAAGACCATGTGTGAGAGTCATTTCAACCTCCTCCTTCTATGTTGCAACCACTTGCATTCATGCCCAGCCTCCAACAGTTTCACTTTTTCAGAGCACATCACTCTAAGTTTGTTCAGAACTTTGGCTTTCTTTTCTTTAAGAGAAATCTGGAACGTGCTCCCAAACTTGTGACTCTGGCTTTTGCATCATTATTTTGATCTCTTCCACAGCTTACCCACCACAACTTTCTCGAGATGTTCTTGCAATGTTGTCAAAAGCTGTGGAGGGAGTTGCCACCTATGATACAGCCTCTTTATATGTATTTTGTAGACCTCATTTGGTTCTCACTGGCACTGGTGTAAACCAGCAAAAAACACTTCACCACAATCAGATTTCAATTTGTTCATGTAAAATCATATATATATTTTTCTATGCTTGTATCTTCATGCTTTCATTCCACGGTATCAGTGGAAGTTTTCCAGGATCAGCAGTTCCAGGAGAGTTATAATAAGCAAGCCTAGAAAGAACAGATTTGTGCGCTGCTGTAGTTAAGTCATATGCACTGAGAAGACCTACTGTGAAAAAAGGAAAGAACATTTCCTAAACTAAAAATATTAGTAAATCTAATTATTAGAGTCATGGAGAGAGGAACAATTAATCTTATGCAGAAACAATGAGTATTTCTAAATTAATACATTTATCATTTGGTGCATTTTTTGGTATTTATATTCAAATGATTGCCTAAATTAATAATGCTTTACAGAGGTTTGGTCCAAATTCCTGGGCATACTGATTTCTTATGCAGCTGTGCACATGAAGATCTCAACAGAAGTGTAGCTGTGCTGACGACTGAGTGAAGTTCTAAAACAAACAAAAAAAAAGCCCTTCTTTCCAAGTATCTATACAGTACAGATATGCTTAAAATGATTCACAACAATAGATTCAAAGTGCCTAATAAAAGAATAAGCCTGAAAATATGAAAGACATCTGTTGTCCAGGAAAGGTTTTATCACGTGTCTACAAATGCAGAACATGCAGTGTTGTAGGATAGGAGAACAGAGCAGATATACCTTCGTTTCCAAGGAACGTCGCAAAAGATCTGTCGATTTAGGTAAGCTTTGCAGAGATTGCTTCAGCTCCTAAGGGCATATGAACTGCTGATGGCCATCATTTACTCTTGTAAGCTTATTTGCTACATTTTCCAAAGTTCTGTATACATGAAGTTCTATTTTTTTTCCATCCCTATCCTTACAGAAGTAATAATGTCAACATTATTGTGCAATTGTAAAAAAATGTGCAAGTGTGAACTCATAATTCTGAGATTTCTGTGAATAACTTACAGCTCATTGGCAATTCTGCAAAATAAAAGTTTTATTTGTTTGAGATCTTTTTGATCTCTCTGAAATATACAGCAAACTAGAAAATAATAAAGAAAAAGATCAGATTGGATGCTCTGTTTTTCATAGAATCATAGATTCACAGAATGGTTTGGGTCGGAAGGGACCATCTAACTCCAACCCCCTGCCATAAGCAGGGATGCCATCTACTAGACCAAGTCGGTTAAGGTCCCATCGAGCCTAGCCTCCAGAGATGGGGCACCCACAACTTCTCTTGGCAACCTGTTCCAGTGCCTCACTACCCTTACAGTGAAGAATTTCCTCTTGACATCTAATCTAAATCTCTTATCTTTTAGTTTAAGACCATTTCCCCTCGTCCTATCATTATCTACCCAAGTAAAGAGTCCCTCTCCATCCTTTTTATTGGACCCATTTAATTATTGAAAGGCCCCAATGAGGTCTCCTTGGAGCCTTCTCTTCTCCAGGCTGAACATCCCCAACTCTCTCAGCCTTTCCTCATAGGAGAGGTGCTCCAACCCTCTGATCATTTTTGTATTCCTCCTCTGGACTTGCTCTAACAGGTCCACCCACATCTTTCTTGTGCTGGGGCCCCAAAATCCTTTGAACTTTTCTAAAATAACTTCTACTTTTAATATAAAAAGTCTAAATAAAAATGTTTTGAGGGAAAGCAAAATACTTACTGAATCCCTAAATGATTTTGTAAGAATGAATAAAATGTTTTTTTCAAACAGCAAGTGTATTGGACGTTAAGAGCTAGGCTTCGTGTCTTTGGACAATAGTTGGATGCTTTCTTGATCTTACATGAATGCTTTCTAAACTGGATCACGAAAATTAGTTCTTCACTGTTTGTTTCCATTGAAACAGTAATTTTAGAACAGCTGATCTTATATACTATTTTACATGCTAGTGGAAACGTGAATAGAGCAAATGTCTAATTTCAGCTCTGATTAAGTAGGTGTTCTTTAGTGTAGAAAAGCTTCATTTTCTATTTTTTTTTTTTTTTTTTAAAGGTAGTAGCTGTATCACTGGTTTAAATGGTAGACTTGAAAAAACATATTCAATGTAGTTACTGGTTTGCTACGTAAATAAGGAGCAACACTGAGGTTTTACTTCCGTTATTCATTTAGCTCAAAGCAGAAAGATTCATATGTACTACAAAGTATTTTTACTTGTCAACCACTCTTTCTCTCATTATTGTTCATTGATCAAATGAATGATATATGGTATGATCCAATGGAGCACACTGTTTTGAACCACCCCTGAATACTGCAGATTTAGGAGGCCACATGCAGTCCATTTGTTTCTTGTAGTGCCACTTCTCATCTGCAAAGCCATTAAATTAGAGGTACTTTACTGGCAGTTTCTTTGTATTTGTTGATTCCAACTCTCCCTTGGTAAAAATATTCCTATTAATAAATTTCTGGACACTCAAAAACTGCCCACGTAGACTCAGGTGATTCCTTCCAAACTTTGTTTTTGTTTATTGCTGCATGGCTCAGTGTTTTACTGATGTCTTTAAAGAGACTTCAAAGATGGATGCATTCTCATCTTTTAAGTCTAGGACAGATATTATTCTCAGTTAAGAAAACAACCCAAATAAAATAATAATAATAATTAAAAAAAAAAAAAGTGTCACACCTATTCTATGATTTTAGAATATTCCAGTGCTTTAACATTATTACAGTTTTCAACACTTATATTTGTCTTCTTTTTGCTATAGAAAAGGTATAGCAATTAGCGATAATGACATGGTATTGTGAATTACACTTTCTGTGGTTTTGCTATAGGTTGGATCAGGAATGCACTTTTGACTACGGTCCCTACTTGTGCTTTGGTTCTCATCATAGAGCTTTCCTGGAGTATTCAGGTGGAAGTTAGTTAAAAGATGCAGTACATAATAATGAGTATTCAGGAAAAACACTGCAAATGCTCAAAATGTAGATGCTGAATCTTTAGTATAAACTGTTTCGTTCTACAGATCTGCTTCTTCTATGCAACACTAATTAACAAATGTAGACACTGTATTACTTGAACAGTAATTTGAAAACCTGTCATTTCTTTAAAAAGAAAAGATAAACAATCTTCTTATATGTTTTTGATTTATCAGGAGTCTTGCTTGAGTGATGGTCTTTTGACACATCATTCAATTTTTTTTTAGTTTTCTTTGTAAACATTCTGTTACTTCCAGTCATATTGAACTAATATTATTCTGTGGGTTTTTGGTGTTTTTTTTTTTTGGTGATTTGGAGAACAAGAATGTGACTTGTTATCTAAGTAACTTTCAGAAAAGTCTGGAAGTAACACTGGACCAGTTAGATCTTCTGAAGTGATTCACCTACTGTATTTGTAGATTGTCACCTGGCTTTTAATTGCTTTTTAGCTCTGTAAATTTGACGCACTTCTACTCTGCCACAAAATAATTACATTTACTTTAAGAGAAATAAATTAAATAAATAATAATAATTTTTAAAACAATTGTTGTAATGCTATAAACAAGATCAGTAATGGCAGTTACACAAAGCAAATGGGTGCTGTAGCAGTCAGTTATCATTTCATTGACCACCACAGAAAAGCCATTTCTGTAGAACAGCTAGCATGTTTTAGAAGAGTTTACTAAACTTAATTAATAAACATGTCAAACTTGCCTTACATGGCACTGATTATAGGACTGGTTTGTAGATTTGATCTGCAAAAAATATTGAAATTTATTTCTCCTTTTTTTTTCCACATTTCCTGTATACTTTTCCCAGCTTTCTGGAACTATTTAGAACAGCTAAAGATAAATTAAAGAGCTTCTGTTTAGAAAAATCAAAACTTAAAGTGGATGACGTGCAATTATGTTGCGTGATAAACAGATCACAAAGCAACCACTGGAGAATCTATAAATACATGCAAATCTTTCAGCTTGTTCTCATAATTCTTATAATTACGGTTGTGTTAGATGAGTGTATATTCTAAGAGCAATCTAAGTATGTACAAATCATTGTCCTGGTTTGCTATGTAAGTAGGAAGTCTAGTCTCTGAAAATAAAATAAAATAAAATAAAATAAAACCACCAACAGTATATTGTTGAGAGGGACTACTTTTTCCCTTTTTCTTGTTTTAATCTGCTTATAAAACCATTTGATCACTGACTTGTTGCAACGCCCTGAAGGCGCATTGCGGTAACTGTTCAATATAGGCTAACAAACGTAAGCCTTTTTGTAACTGTTAAATATGAAGTGAAGAGTATTTAAAATGTTTACTACATTACTGCATGTAGATATCAAGTGTAATACTCCTTTTCAGTGGGTTGGGCAATTGCTTTAATCTACCTCGCAAATTCAGAACCTGCAGATATATGTATCTACTAGGGGAAATTTATCATATCTTCCCTTTTTTGCTTAATCCACAGGCTGGGAATTTATTACAACTTTTATATGAAGAGACAGCTTTGACTTTGGAGGTTTCATATTCAAAGATAGGCCGGGACAGCAGCTGTAACACTAAGAAAAGAGTGGTGGGCTTTTTATCCTCAGGATGATCTTCCTGAGGATACAAAAGTGGACACAAAAGGCTCACATTTCCGCAAGGAAGCAGAGTTGACTGGAACAAATCTGCAATTCTAACCTACTATTTTCATTTTCTGAAACGGTCTTACCAAAACACAATAATGATTTTTTGCTACACTTATGAGAAGACTTCCTTGCTTCCCTACCCTATTGAGGTGGCCTTTGTATTGATGCATCTATTTCTTTGCTTGGTAATGTATACCTGACCTTCTGAGAATTACCACCAAGTATGTGGCTGTTATGATGGGACATAAGTTAGAAGTGGAAGAACTAGCTCTTATTAGCTCCAGTTCAACAGGCTGAAATAGGATACACCAGCATCTGAGAAAGTTTGTAGCGGTAGATGTTGGTTCACAACTAAAATGATTTAATTATTGCATTTCACTAATGAAACATTTGTATTCCAGAGAAGTGGTAATATTATTATGAATATATTCAGTGGGAAACAGAAATCTGCTGTGACAGAACCTGATGTGTGAGTAATGAGTTGTCTGCAAAAGTGTTGAGTCATAAATCTAAAAAACAGAAAAGGAAAACAATGTGAGGGTCCACAACTGTTTTATAATCATCAGGTTGGATCAGGAATAGCCAACAGTAGTGTTGTCACCTGCTAATATCTCACCCTCTCATATGGGTCTTAATTTCCAGAGCACAGAGTGTCAAAACCAGCAGTCTTACAGCTCTCCACTACTAAGAAATAACTTTAATGTTTGTTTGTTAGCAGTGGAGAATTTACAATTTTAAGCCTTACTGATATATTTTTTTTTTCTTTTTTCTTTTTTTTTTTTTTTAAAAAAGAGAACTCTATCTTTGAGATGGTTTGGAGAGGTCCTTCTAAAAATTCTACTTTGCAGAGGTTTCTAGAACCAGTTACTGAATACCAAGTAATTCTTTTAAGCACTTTGGGTGAAGAGGAAATCAAGGTTAAACTAAAAATATGTTTAAGAAGTCAGCTGTTTTACACAGTAGCCACAGTAAGAAACGATTACAGTTCCAATGATGTTTACCTGTCTAGAATGATACTCCATTTAGGGAATTTGTTCTACCGTCAGTTGTGGTTTAAACAGTGCTGAGTAGAAGCTGGGGAATAACAATGAGAAGGTTACTATCCTTGTTTGAATTCTACCTCTGTTTCAAGAACTTGACCTACAACGTTGAAGTGTTTGAACTGAAATAGTTGCAAAATACCTCTGAAAATCTTGTCCTCCAGAGTACTTTCATACTGTCGCAGATTAATAACCTCATCTAGGAAGTTTCAAGAAAACATTGTAATACGTGTGCTTGCTTGACAATATGTTGCAAAATTACTAGTGATGGTGCAACATCCTCAGTAATTCTAACAGATTTATCTCAGTTTTCTTTTACTATTGTATTTTTAACTTGTCATTGTTTGACCCTAGATATATGCACTTTTAAAACACATTTGTGATGCGTGATACAACTGTGCCATTAACTCAAATGGACTTAGGAGTACAACTGTAAAAAGGCAAGACGTTTTATGTGTTGAAAACAATTTCAAGAAAGCTGAAGACAACCAAAGTGCACATAAGCTCTTACTGTATCGTTGCTGTGTCATTCAAGGGAAAGCATGTTTTCTATATTTGAAATCAAACTGGCTTGAAATTTTCTGTCAAAACAAAGTTTCACAAGGTAAAGCTTTTGTTAAATGTGAAATACTTTCCCTACCAGTAGTCTGAACTTTCACAAAGCAGAAAAAAGGTTCTAAGGAAAACTCTTCTGTATTCCTAGCAAAGATGCATAATGGAGATTGTAAAAGGAATTTCATCTTCAGGATCTGAATGATGTGTTCCTGGTAAACTTTAAGAAATATGGTGGTCAGATTTAACAATCTCCAGAGGCTGAGTGTATACTGTGGGAATGACTTAACTTTGGCGTCAGTCACACTGAAAAAGAAATCTGTATTATCTGAATGGCATGTTGTTTTTTCTATACACAACATCTTATTTGTTATTTAAATTCAGCTTTGAGTTAAAACATGAAAAAAAAAAAATAAATGTGATGGTCATTCTTTTTACTGATTATTTAAGAGTAAGGTATTTGCATAACAGTTTTTTTTTTTTAATGAATACTCTAAATCAACATAAAAATATAAATTTCTTGAAGTAGTTTGTTAATTACTTAAGTTTGAGGCACTAATTTTGAGATAGCACAGGTGTTATATGGTGTGCATTGTGTAGTCAAAATCTGGACAGCATATCTGTGTTACCAAAAAGTCAGTGATGTCTTTTTAAAATCTAAGCATGAGCTCATGGTGTCTTGCATTAGGAAATTAAATAATCCAGCACACTTAATGCTATTTTCAGAAAAATCTCATTTTGATTAATTTCATCTTTAATATTTATATCCAATATAGTATTCTTGAAGTAATGTTGGTAGGAGAACTGTCTTTCAAAAAAGGACAAAATCATGGAAGGTTTAATAAATAGGATTACAGCTTTTTGGAAATCAGACTGCCATCATGCACCGCACTGAGATATATGAGTGAAAGAAAAATGCAAAATATATTTTGATATGACTGACACAAGTAGAGTGAGGTAAACAGTTGCAATTGTGATAGTTGCTATGGCAGCAAGTTCAAAAATTTCGTTATGTGGTGTCATTAATATGAAAAATAGATTTGTCTCAAAGCTGGCTGGGGCAGACAGTCATTTCCTTGCAATAGAACTGTATTTGTATAAAATATCAATTTAGCTAAATATAATTATGGTAGAATGAATAGGAAATACGTAAGCCAAATGTAACTCATGCAAACCTCACAGGGATGTTCATATCATGACATCCTTATTTTGTTGAACATCTCTTCCTTAGTCCATATCAAATATATGATTCTATTGAGCAGAGAAAAATTGGGTGATACATTGTTAATGTTTTGAAGGTACTCTGAAGTGCAGAAGCAGTTCAGTGGATGAGTGAAATGAGTCTGAGCAGAGAAGAGAGGTCTGAGTCTTGACTGTGGCATTTATGCAAATACCAAATATACAATATATATAAATCCTTGCTGAGTTTTATATGATTATAAATAAACCAGCCATACCCTGGTTGCAGTTTGACAAAGATTGCCCTCTATGGTCATTCTCCTAATTAGTCACATTAGAGATAAATTTCAAGACTCTCAACTGTAACCTGTTTTTTATCCATCACTCTCTACTATAATATCAATTGTTTTCTCTAGTCATCCAGGGATTTAATACTGCTTCCCATGTCAATCACATTTAGCAGTTTCTAAGAGGTAATGAAAATTATCCAACTTTAAACCTTTCATGGCCAATATTTCTACAAAAGCTAAAAGAGTAAGGCCATTAGTGCACTGAGATTAATTTCTTCTGTTGACCAGTCTTGTCTTGACATCTCTTTTTGTTTACTGTCTTGTACTGAAATTGCAAAGATTTTGTGGAAGGAATGCTACTTATTATCTTGTAGTTGTATAACGTTGTTATACAGGAAGTGTAATGAGGATTGCACATGCAAAATAAAGCAAACTGCATATGACTCAAAAATGTTATATGTATAATGATTACTGATATTGAATAAAGCTATTATAAGCCTCTGATGCCAAATTATCAGAAGATTAAGAAACTCTTAAAGAAGAGAACATAGTTTTCCAGGGTCACTTCACCAGTGAAACACAGAGTTACTTGCCAAAGCAGTGTGTAGATTACCATAATAGACCACATACACTGTCTAGGATATAGCAAAGCAAGAAAAAACAGAATGCTTGCTAGAGGAGAAAGCTTGCTTGCTTCTTTAATTGGAAGTATGGATTTCTTCTGATAAAGAAGCCAAACATTAACTTGATGCTAATACCATGAGTTTTGTTAGTTCTGAATACATATATAAATACTTTAAATGTTAGAAACCTGAATGTTGCAATATGACTTTTTAGTACAACACAATTCCTTAACATAAAGATATTATGTATGCAATTACTGTTGTACTGATCATACTTATTCTAGTTTGTTAATGAGACGGTAAAATCAAGTTTAAATATATTTCTATGTACAAATTTAAAAGTTTAATATTTTCAATAACAAAAACCTAGTGTCCTTAAGAATGTGAAATTGATAAAAGCAATAAAATATGGTGATTATAGAAGTGCAGTGAAATTCTCCTTCCCTAGCTTTCATTTTATAAATTAAACATCAAAAAGATGAACATATAAAAAATATTGCACTGCAACTGCACAAAATGTTCATCTTCACCCTCATCTGATGATACAAATAGTGCTAAAATGTTGAGTATTATAGTTTCCAGGCCCACAGGTTTTAATACGTAAAGTCTCACAAATCCCTGGTGAGGAAAGGAGCTACTACAGTAAGAGTACCTACTTTTATAGGTAGGTAATTTTACAGTTAGGCATAGAGAGAGGTGTGTTTGTCCGTGCCTTTGAAGGGAAAAGTAGTTGAGGTCAATCATCTGGAACCTCAGTAGCTAATTATTAGTCCATCTTCTGTGTAACTCCTGCAAAAATGATGGCCAGCCTATTTTATATAGGTTACTTAATTCCTTATAAATGACCTTAGTGTCTTTGCTTTTCTTCCAATCATTGCAGACAATTAAAATCAAAGGACTAAGTGTATTTTGAAGGATCCACTGACCTGTGGGAGACTTGATTAAATATTTAAAATAAAAGATCTTTAATTTTGTGATTGAGTTAGAGGTGTTTTCCTTAGGGAAGAGTAAAGTGGAAAGATGGATCCCACTCCGCCTCCCAGTTCAGTTTTACAAATAGAAAGTTACAATTAGAATACCCATCTTTTTGATTTCTTGGCAAATACAAAGCCTTTAGAACAAGAAGACATCATTCACATTTTTTGTAGCTGAACAGCCACTGATACCTTCAGTGTATGTGAGAGGAATTGACTTCTGTGATCTAGACCTATGCTTATTTAATCACATAATACATATTTTTGTAGTATCATGACATGGAAAAATAATAATAATAATAATAAAAGAATTTAATTAAAACTTAAATTATAATAAAGCTTGGTATTAATTAAAACAAGCTACTTCATCTTTCCAGAAATGGCATCCATAAAAATGTCTCTCAGTGAATTCAAATGAGGAAATGTATCTGAGAAAACTCTGGGGGTAGCTAAGTCACAAGAATCATAAATCTTACCTATTGCTGTCCCATTTCAAAGTCTATAAACACTTCATCTGAAGATCTGGCAACCCTTATGCAAGTAGCTCTTGGGACCCATAAAGAAAAGCCTTTTAGAAGAATGGTTAAACTGATTGTTAAATATTAAATCTCTACCTGTAGGATGGACTTATAAGTGCCAATGTTGGCTCCTTCTGAATGCTTGTGTTTCTTTCTTACTTGGATCACAGGCAGCCCTTCATCTACTCTGCTGCTTCCTTGACAGATGGCCAAAGGGTATGACAAAGTCAGTTAGCAGACAGATGCATTGAAATTCCACCAATTATTAGTGAAAATCACTCAATAAATTCTCCTTGCAGTGGCTGGCATATTGTTTTCCATTTTGAGACTGTTAAGTAAACTGTGACAGAATTAATCACAAGTACATAATATCTCTTTTTCTTTTTTTCATTATGAAAGCACATTTAATCTTGCTTTCTATCGTGCTCATTTAGGAATTCTTTGGACTACCTAGAGTGGATAATACTAAAATAATTAGCAGTATAGAGAATAGTTCCTGCTGAGTGAAATCACATTTCGTGCTTCAGAAATAAAGCATTAAGAGAAGCAAATGTGAACTGCCTGTCACAACACAAGATAATGATATGTAGTCGCTTTGTAGAGAATCTGTAGCCCTTCCATTGGATTCTGTCATGGAGAGCAGTCATCCTCCCTCCTGGGTGACTTCTGGCCAGATTTACCCCAGCAAAGTAGAAGGTGTGGGCTCTGCAGTAAGTCTTCATCCTTTCACTGAAAGTGAGAGAATGCTGCTTTGTCCTTTTACCTCATTCTTCTCTCTTCCCTAGGAAAGGTAAAAGAAAACCTTGGGGATCGTAAACAGCAATAATCACCCACAGAGAGATTCTCTGAGGAAGAGAAATGTGAGAAGCAGTAATGGTAGGAAAAAGGCAGACAAAAGGATCAGTGTAAAATAGCTTTAAACTTGCAGGTGACTTAGGCAAGGAAGATAATGTTTCTCTTGTATACTTCTGTGAAAAAAAAAAAAAAAAAAAAAAAACACCAAACATAAAAGTACATTTCTCTCTCATGTGGCCTTAAGGCCATTCATTCACATTCAGAATTACTATGGCAAAGTTAAGCTATCTCATAAGCAAACTATAAAAGTTGACAGAAGTATGAAGAAATATGATTAAAGGAGAAATTGTAGCCAGGCTGGCAGTGAAGGCTGATGAGGTGATAACTGTATACATGTGTCAGGGTACAGACTTGAATAAGGGCAATTTTATTGTAACAAATCAGGAAATAGGTAGGAAAAGCAGAATTAAATTAGAAAGGAAAATTCTGGAAGCTTATATAAAATGTTTTGGTAAATGGCAAATTTGGCATTTGGTACATTTTAGCTAGATTCATAAATAAAATGTAGAGCAGCAGTAAGTCTGGCACTGAAAAGGAAGTGGTTTGCATAAGCTAGATTGCCTTTTTCATCTTTTGAGTATTTAGTTCTATTTTTTGCTTGAACTGGCTAGTTGGGACAGGCTCTGATTATTTCTATTTTTGCTCATGTGATTTTAACTTTGACCATCTCTAAGCTGTGTCAGCGGAAGCAACACCGACAAAGAAATTCTGTCTTTTGAGCTGTATTTTTAGATCCTGAATGATCAAATGAGAACTGAGCTTTTCCACAGCTTTTCAATATAGCAGCTGGGCCGGTTTCAATGTTGCCTTTTAAACTGCTCACTGCAGATAGAAGTGCAAGGCCTGAGCATGGGGATTAGCCATGCAAGCCCCCGTCTGATGGCTGGGGCATTCATCCATCGCTCGCTGGATGCACAATGCTCCCGTGGTGTCCTCAGTAGGCAGCCTCCTACTTGCGGTCAGGAGGCATGACAGGTTTAAAGTATATTTCGCAGCAAATATATGATAGATCGGAAGACTGTTATACTCTGAGTAGTGTCTAGAGACAAGTATTTTACTAGAAGTAAATATCTATGTAGCAATTATCTGCTGTCACTATTTGCTCCAGTCTTGTCAGCTCTCACACATTAAGTAGAGTCGAAATAAATAATTAAAATGATAATATGAAGGCTTTTTACTTATAGTTTCATATGACAAATAGTACCAATTCAGAAAAATTAATAAAATAAAATAAAATAAAATAAAACATCATCAACAACAATAAAAGCTACATTTTTTTACTTTATTACAATTTTGTCTTGGCTTGTACTGTATAGAGCAGATGTTCCTTGGTTGAAACATTCAGGTCCTGACCACCTGTATACAGATAACTTTGTGTGCCTAGAAACCTGCAGGAATTCTTGGACAAATGCCATTGGTGAGACGAGGTGGAATATTTTATGTGTGAAAGATTCTGAAATGTGTACTTGATACTCTCTGGTCACATAAAAGGAAACTCAATTTTGTTATCATTTATAAAGGTCTCAGAGGACTTTTCAAAATGTAAAAAGATGCTCCTTCTAGCATATCACCTAACAGCTCTAAATTCAGATGTTTTTTTATACTCTTCTCTTTGTAGTTCTGGTTGCATAGAATACTGTAGTAATCATGTGTGATATAGCTGGTTCTTGTTCATTTATTACGTTCCACTTTGGCAGCATAGTGTTATATTCAGGAGGATTTATATATATATATATATTTTAATCCATGTCTTGACACATAGCAAGCATTTGAGTGTCTCCAAAGATAAGTGCCTGAAGGGTTGTTTTGTTTGTTTGTTTGCCTTTTTTTTTTTCCTTTTTTTTCTTTTTTTTTTTTTTTCTTTTCTAGAATATCCTTAGACTCAGGCAGCCTCACAGGTGAGCAGGCAGAAAAACAAACAGGATGCTATTTGCAGCCTTTCTGCATTTCATCAGAATTCATCAAAAACAATCTCTTTCTGCAAAATGCTTCAGTTTGGCAGTTGAGTGTTTTATGACAATAGCACAGTTTCATCAGAAAAATCCTGTTTAGCTCTCTTCATTATATGATGTGATAGAGATGAACCAGATGCATTTCAGGCTACTAATCACTGAGCATGACTGATTGACTTTCCATTTCCTCTCTATCTTCTTTCTCTTAATTGCTATTGTACGATACCAAGATGGGAGCTACAAAGTCTGCGGACTACGTTGCAACTTTTTATAATGGTTTTGTATTGGTTATATTTATATTTTCAAAATTAACATCTATGTACCTAACACTCATGTGGAGCACCATTTTCTGAGCTAATGTTGCTGGTGTGTGTTTTGCAGACAGCATTTGCACATCACTGAATACTTCAGATGAATCCCTATGCTTGTTGATAGCATCCAAAGTACATTTGAAAAATTATGCATTTTTGAAGGGAATTAAGGCTCTGGTCAGGGCAGTATTTAAATATGGTGTTAACTTAGAAATCAAAGTGAAATTAGGTTTGTGACTACAGATGGATGAATGGACAGAAATCTTTTGAATTAATGACTGAACACTGAATAGCTAAAGAAAAGTACACCCTGCCAAGAATAGATCTTAAATTGTGTACTGAACCTGGTAAGACAGTTCTGACCACATATGTAGGTGCCCAGTCAGAATAACTGAATGAAATAAACATAATTGCTTTAATATTTAATATTATTTGGAACATATCATTTAATAAAATTGTTCCAACATGAAATGTAACAATGAAAAAGCCTCATGCTGAAGTATTTTTTTTTTTTTTTTTTTTTTTTTTTTTCTAGTCCTTTATCTTTCTGTGTTGATCCTGTTGGTTTCTTCTTTTTGGATGAGTATTTGTTAAAAAATAATAATAATAATAATAATAAAAATCATGAAAACTAAAACTTCTCAGGAAAACAGATCAGAAACTTTCTAAGGCTGAGGGAAAAAAAATAAAAATAAATAAAAAAAATCACCTCTTTGTCTTATTCTGGAGGTGTATCCCTCCATAACACGTAACTGTGGTTAGAACGACTGCAGTTCAATTTATTGCTTTGCCTGAAATCATTATCAGTTTCTGCAAATGATTTAGTCACCTTGAAGACAACAGTATTCTGCTGTCTCTCAAGTAAAATGTATGAAAATACTTTTTTTTTTTTTTTTTTTCTTTTTAGATAGAAAGTTGTCCTGCTGGTGCAAAGGAAACACTTAATAAAACCTGAGGGCAGCTTTGCACAATCACTGCTCTGAATAACTTTCAGCCAGTACCACACAAGAAAAAAATAAATGAAGTTTCCCTAGTGTTATTATATCTAAAGAAACTGAGAAAAGTAGTATACAGAGGAATTGCACTGTGAAATTTGATAAATTGTTAGAAGTCAAGAGGTCTGACTAACATATATTCTTTCAATCTAAAGCCTAGTTTTTTGTTTTATGTACCAAGAAACAATAAAAAGTGCTTCTCCTCCTGGTCTCTTGCTGATTTGTTAGTGGTTCTAAGAAAGAACTGGATTTGTGAGGTCATTTTTTTTCCTTAGCCCTGAATTACCAGTGGGTAAAACATAAAGAAGGGGGGATAAATAGGCACGTATGACTTCATTAAGTTTTTGTTTTCTTTCCTTGTTCAGGTTGGAACCTAAATTTACCTCTAGCTCTTGTCTGAACCATGAAGAATGGAGAAAGAGAAGAGGTTTTATAAGCAGACGGTTACTATTCTTACTACTGGACTTTATGGTATGGCTTCCATCTTTAATTTATATTTTATGGTAAAAGCAAACAAAGGTTGTGGTGGTAATAAATCAAAGGTATTTCCATTTACCACTTTTTTTTTTTTTTTTTTTTGGCAGCTCACTTGTATTTCTTTCCCACTTCTAATTTTGTGACTAGAAAACTCAAAACTCAAAAAGTAAGTTAGAACTTAGTCATACTAATGAAATACATGATGCAAAGTGGTAGGTTAGTTACCTAATGTCTGCCTATAGAAAATATATTAGATGATAGACAAGAGTTGAATATAGAAACACAGCACTTAGCCATTAAGATAATGGTGTATTTCCTATTATTTTTCATAGTGTTCTGCCTTTTGAACTTGTACATGCATTAATGTGCATATATTGCTCAGTAACAGGAACTTAAGTGTTTAAAATATCTAGAAATAAATGAGATAATTTGGTGAATCACAGACCTCTTAAATTCATGCTACATCTCTGGTTCTCTGCCTCATCTGGAAACCCAGAAGGGGAAAAAAAAAAAAAAAAAATTATATCCATGAGTGGAAAAGTTCATTAAACTTCAGGCTTCCTGGGAAACAGTTTAGTATTGATTGTGGTTAAGACTGGAGGGCTAAGAACTGGAAGGCCTGGCTTCTGTATTAAATTCTCACACAAATTTTCTCTGTGACCCTGGGCAAGTGAATTACCTTAATACATTGAACAGTTCAAATCTAGTCACTTTTTTTTCAGTCAGTCACTTAAACTGAAATGAAGAGAATTTAATTTCTTGATCTCTTGAGTATATGCACATCTGTCTAATATAGATGAGAATTGACAGTGCTGGCTTGTCTCTTTGAAAGTTGATTTTACTTGCTAAGAGCCTAAATATGGCTACAGATATTAGTGTAAGGCCTAAGGCACAAGGGTGCCATCACTAGGTACTTGAGACTAAACACTCTGCGTTCTTCGAAGTTTTGACTGTAATCAGTTTTCTAAGTTCAGATGTTGATAAAGAGTTTGTTCCCTTTTCAGAAGTGACTGCAGTTGGCTTAACAAAATTCTCCTGAAGCTGGCTACAATCTCTCTAAAGTGTTGCAAACATTTTAGCTATGGCAAAAGTTTTCTTGATCTGGTTTTTGGATTGTGGGTTTGTTGTTGTTTTTTGTTTGGTTTGTTTGGTTTGGTTTTTGGTTGGTTTTCTTGACTCCTGAGCACTGTAAATACTGTCCCATTCTCCTACTGAAATAATTTTGTTGCTGGGGGATTCCTTTACATCAGAGATATATATTCAGAGACATATATTCATGCATATTATCAGTCTAGCTAGTGATAGTTTGAGCCCTGGTTTATAGCATAAGATTCTGCAGTATATAAATAATAGCTTTTGAGAAAGCTTGTTTTTGCTCTCCTGTGTAAACTCTTTTCATGATTTCGTCCAATTTCTTGGTAGATGTTGTGTGCACATATATGAAATCTCTACAAATCAAACAGGGCTTTCACTGCATTTCTTTTTAAAATCCCCAAACAATAAGCATGTAAAAGCTACTGGTACTGCAACACAGAAAATTTGTTATATTGAAGCATTTTCTTTTATTTTCTGATGTCAGAAAAATGAATGAGAATCATATCTTACACTGTGATGGAAAGTTGAGTATTTGTCTCACGATGACGGCCAACATCTTCACTATTTCTTATGCAGGAAATATAAGCAACATCATTTACATGAAAAGTTTTGTACTGTATTATTCCATTGTATAAGAAATGTATCAGCCATACTATTCCAGAAAATAAAATTAAAAAAAAAAAAAACTGAAATAGATAATCCATTAAACACACATTTAGGCATGGAGTTGTGATTACTGTTTAGTTAATAAGCAAATGTTTGCTTATTAACTCCCAGTGACCAAATAAGCTATTCATATGTAAGTGTATCTAGAGAGATTTTGAAATGTATAGCAAGAAATTATCTTCTGTTGTTAAACAGCTAATAAATGAATCATAAAAATATCCATATAAAATTTCTTTCATTCTTAGTTGCAGTCCTCTGGAAATGAAGCTGATATTTACGAGACAAGGATTTTAGGACCCGGGGAATGTTACAAAGACAAAGCTATATATCTCTTTTTTGATATGAAGTACAGAACTCTGAAAACTTGTACTTTTATTATTTGCTGGTCAATACCATAAAATTAAGAAGCGTTTAAAACATTAAATATGCAGTGCTACTGAAGCTACTGCAAACTCTACCAATGATTGTAATGGAGTTGAAATTTCATTTCAAATGCCCTGCTTTCAAGTCTTTATATAGTTTCACATTACCTCAGTTTTCAAAGGAAGACCTTGACAGTGGTTCTTTCCTTACACATGTCAGTCCACAAGATGAATGCAAGCAAAGATTTTGTATCCTCCCTACACTTGTAGCAAGCACTATTAAACTCTTAATAGAAAAGCTTTCCGGCATTCGTAATTCATGCAGCCTTGTGCATTGTTTTTGGAAATATCTTGATAGCATGCAGATTATATACATAAACACTATTTGACACTCAAGTCAGCTCCCAAGACCTGATTTGTAAACTTTGAAGAAATTCCAATGTTTATCCAAATTCTACTCCTCATGTAACTTTGCAGTAATGCAATTGATATTCAGTGTATCTGGAGATGGGTGGTGTTAAACTCAGCTTCTTGTTATGTTCAGTCTTCAGTAAAGCCCAGTTTGACTTTAAAGATTTACATGGAATTGGAATTTTGGTTAGGTTTTATCTATTGCTACAGCTTTGATTAACCACTATTTTTAATGAGAAAGAATGCTGACTGAATGCTACTTCAGATTATATTATTTTGTTTTTCCTTACATTTAAAAGAAAATAAGTTTTAGAAATCTTATTGGTTCTCTTTATTTTATTCTCCAGGCTATACATTCAGTGCAAAATTGTATGTAATTTTCAGTAACATTCATGAGGAGCCTGTTAAACTGCCTTAAGCGTACCCTTCTGTAAAGATCCTCATTTCACTGCATCTTTTTCTTTAAGTGTTCATTGCATAGCTGCTTTCACACTGAGGCAGTGTTTCACATTGTGCTTGACTACAGCTCAATCTTTCAGTTAGTTTCCCATCATCTTTAGTTGAACTAGTACAATTCAGTTGTGCATCCATCATTACATATTCAACTATCCCGTTTTAGTTCATTTCCTTTTATCTTGGATTCACAAGTCTTATTCTCTGCAGTCTCTATCCATCTGCCTTGGGTCCAAATCAATTTCAACAGATCTGAATGGAAACGATGGCCTGAGGTTACAGGTTGCTTTCTTTCAACACTCCCTTTCTACATTTGCCTGTTGATTTCACATTAAACAAAAGCCACAATATATAGTCTTAATGTAACTCCCTATCACTTTGTGTTATTTTGTTGAAAATTTGAAACTGACCATTGTTTCTGTTACCCATAATGCTAAGATTTTCTCTTCATTTCACAGAATTATTTTGCAGTAGTTCCAGTACAATTCCCCTCTTGTAGGCTCATGTTCCATCACTTTAGATTTAATTAAATTTATGATAGAAGCAGGTATAATTTATTTAGCTATATCTTTAAGGTTAATTGTACCATACTCATTTTCTATACTAGTACATTTTCTCAAGTTTCAAGCCAATTAATCTTTGATTATAGTTTTCTAGTTTAAGTCTTAGTGTCCAGTAGTATCATTTCATATGTTTTCAGAGGTGATTAACTGTTACTTTAGATTCAATTTCTATCTTCCACTGAAAAAACTTAAGATCAGTAACTGTTTATCTTTACAGTTTATTTTTCACAGCTGTAGTTAGTTCTACAATTACTTCTAAGTTCTTTTGTCCTAGGTAGCTTTATAGGAAACGCGATGAGCTTTATTCTTCAAAATGTTTGTTGCAACACTGGAATTCATTTACAGCTTAGGTTCACCCTCTGCTTGCTCAGTGGACCAGATCCACTCTTAAGTATGGAAATGTAATTCCATAGATTTATACAATAATGAACAAAGTGTACATACAATCCACAGTACATTATAACCAGATATTTTTAAGATCCCTTTATTATTATTATTATTATTTATTGAAAAAAATCATTCAGGTTATTCTATCTAACTTCATGTCTTACAACATAAATGCCTCTGGGGAGAGATTAATTCTTGCTTGAAGGGCAAGTACTTGAATATTAATTTTATGACTGTAAGGGGATTTTTGGGGTTCTGCTGAAATGAAGTTTTCAGTAATAATATTTTGTGAAATTTTATAATTTTTACAATTTTAAACTACATCATTTTAATTTAATGGTTTTGTACTACTGAGTTCAACAGCATAGCATCATTAGTTCAAATTAAGATAGTTCTCACTAATGAAGCATGAAATATCCACCAGCCAGATTGCAGTTATTAACTGCTTAGCTTTCTGCACTTTTTTCCAAATATGTCAGCTTGCTATGTTTTACTCTTTTTGCATTTATTGTATTTATCAAAATACAGATAATATTTATTTTTGTAAATAAAACAAACTTGTTCTGTATTGAAAGTAGAATACAAAAGCAAAATTATATATTCTTTTACATTACCCACATTTGTGAAAAGTCATGTTAAACGGTGTAGAAAAATTTTGAGCTTATGTGAATTGATTTTCCCATTATATTTCAGATTAATCAACTATAGTATAGCAATTCTGCTTAAGGCATGGAATTATACAGTTGTAGGTAAGGAAGCATGTGACTGAGTCAAAGGATTGTACAATGAAATGAATAGGCCAGTCTTTAACTTACAAAGAGATTACCTTGTGCAAAACTTAAAGTGCTACGAGATGAATGCATGTATCAGTATTTTAAGGAAAGCGTGCGTGTGTGAACTTTATTTAAAAATAGTGAACATGAAATAAAAGAACTTCTCTCAGCCATATTGACTGAAGAATGGAGCTAATGAGTATATGTGCTGAAACAAACTCATGGCCAATGTCCAAATGCAGCCCAGGTGCTCATTAACATGAGAGAAAGCAGGACAAAATCCAGAAAATTATTTCAATGTATACAATGTAATTTCTTTTCTTATACATAAAGTTTAGTCAAGTTAGATTTTTTTTATTATTTTTTAAATTGCTGCAAAAAGTCAAAATAAACAGCACCAGGTATAAAAATAGGCGGATCACCTGCAAAAGTATGGCTGAGTAAAGTATTTATGTGCCTGGAGTGGGTAAAATTGTTGTGTTGCTGTTTGGTTCTTTCGGTTGTATTTTTGCCACATTTCTTAGACAGCTGCGTAAGCAACAACTTAGTAGGAAATAATTTTGTTACCAAAGGCACCGAGTTAGTAAAGAAGGAATGTGTCTTAGCAGAAAAGTTCTTCATGTCCTTCAAGGGCAACAATTTCTCATTAGCCTGATATGTAATTTGATTAAAATTTGAACATATTGATTTTTTTTTTCTTTTTTTTTTTTCTTTTTTTTCCAGCAGACTTTTCTATTTTGGATTTTCTGCTTCTCATAAATTTTACACTGGGCCTGACCAATGAGAGTAGCAGCCAATAATGGTACTCATTGTCTCAGTGGTACCCAAAAATCATAGACATGATCCTGCATTTCTTCTTCTGTTCTTTGCTGTAAAGAAAAGGCTGCCCCTGCTCAAACTGTATCTGGCTGAAACTAATGAATACAGGCTCATATGGGCTTCTTCTCCAGACCCCCAAATAAAACTGGAATTAGTAGAACATCTGTAGAATTTGGAATTTCAGACATAACCATATACATTAAGAAAACTCTCACAGAAGTGTTGTTTTAAGCATTTTCTCAAATGATGGCTCTATCTTTACCCTGTTTTTGCTATTACAAAACTTTCATGTGAAGTCTTACTTTCCTATCATTTATTTTTGATTATAATTTGATGAGGAAAATGTCAACAAAATTAAGTCAAATCAAGGTACTTTTCCCAGGAGGAGCAGATATATATCAAACACCTGTTATTTTTATTACTGTTTCCTATAGCAAGAAGGTGAATTTCTCTTCTAGAAAGTCTCACACACCATGTTTTCTTGACCAAACAACAACTCTGTGGTACATAGTAGTAATGATATTTAGGAGTGTGCAAACTTTTTCAAAGATGGACTATAGGTAGCTATTATGCTGATTAGGAGGAGGAGCAGATATTTAGTAGAAGGAGAATGCATGAATTCCCACCCCTGCTGCTGATCAGCCTGCCATCTTTTTATTCCCATAGGTGATATTTGTAAAAGAAAATGTAGAAGTGTTAATGTTTCTAAAAGTACTTTAACTGTCAGCATATTTGAAGGCACTTACTCCATCTGTTCCCATTAATTCAATTTGTTTTTAACTTCATTTTGCTGCAGTACTTCTGTATGTGTACTTTTAATGATTATAATACTATACAGGAACATGGATTAGAGAATAGATGTTACATTTTATGTTATTAAATGGCAAACATAAAATTCTAGCAGTTTTGCAAGAGTACTGCTGTCATTTTTAACAATGCTTTAGAATAAAGCCACATAAAATATCCACACTGAATGTCAAATGTTATATAAACAGTGTGAGTTTTGTTGATACAGTTAAAAAACAGGTTATATATTCACCACTGGGAGAGGTTGTACAGCTGCCAAATATTGCTCGTCATATTTAACTCACAGACCTGACTTTCAGAAACAGCAAAATGTCACTATTTTGGTATCTTATATCAGGAGATACAGATGGCAAAGTATTTGTCCACTATTCTTTGTCCATAAGTACTGAAGAGCAGCTTTTTACTCTTAAGTTCTGCATATTCTTCCTACAGCTCCCCAACAGTGTTCTATTACTGCTTCATTTTCTTAAACATCTGTATAGGAAAAGCATTGGCTTTCTTTATATAATTGCTTATGATGGTGGAAAAAAAAATAAAAACAATAATTCTTTTTTATCATTTTAAGAATGCTTTGTTGACCTGCATCCATAATCCTGGCTGGAGTTAAGGAGAAGTGGAACTTCTTTACCCATGCAACTAAACTGAATGTTCATGTTGTGCTGGATATCTACCACATCTGAGATGCAGTCATGCCAACTGCTCTACAAGTCTTATAATAGTTACAATACTTCTCATAACAACTTGGCAAAAAAGAATCTTACAGTACTGAGGAGATTACAGGCAATACTACTTTAGCTATAGGACTTTAGCTATACACTTTTCCCTAAAGAAACTATTTGTTTAATATCATAAAACATCTGCCAAAGCTCTTAATATTGAGAGAATTTGAGTGAAAATATGATGCAATAAAAGTGGAAAGTCAGTTGTAGGAAAGAAAGGAACAGGCTTTCTCCAGAAGAAAACACTGAGATGTGAAATTAGTTTGCATTTTTTTGGTTCACTTTTGTAAATGAAATGCAGGATTCATTTAACAAGCTCTTTCTGAAACTTGAAGGTTTAGCAAAGAGTTACACTAATAAAAGAAAAAAAAAAAAAAAAAAAAAAGCCTCTCTCCTACCTCATGGTGTCCTATTATTAACCTTCTTTCCTCAGCTGTCACTTTACTGGATGAAAGTACATACGGGAGAAATGAAACCTACAGATGTATTGTGCACACAGAGATACTGTTGGATTATTTATAGAACTGATGATTCAATTAGGAAGACATTTTTCTTTCTCAGGTGTGAAATTCCATGCAAGTTGAAAGGGAGCCTTAAAAATAGTAATGTGTGCAATTAAATTTGGAATACGTCAGATAATTTTTTCAATAATGAATTAATTAGTATAGTAATACTTTTTACACACAGTGTCTAACTGCTTTTCTCTGAGGATCTCAGAATGATACAAACAGTACTTACTTAGGCCTCTAAACACCTATTTCAGGTAATCATTGTCTTTCTCTACTCATAGGAAAGTGAGGTACCAGGAAAGTGATATTCCTGCTAACACACTGAGTTAGAAGAAGACCAAAGCATGGATTTGTTTTCTTGTTAGAACAGAATGTATTTTCATTAGTAAAGTTTAGTTAAAGATAGGAAAACATAAGTACTTAAGTCTCCATCGTAGAGTAGACTATGCATCTTAAAAAGGAAAAAAAAAAAAAAAAAGAGAGAGAAAGAAAAAAAATGTCTTTCAGGCTTCAGGCAGGTGTTTTAAGCTGAACAGCCCTAAAACTAATAACCACAAAACCCAGCTTTATTCTCAGTGGACACCACTAAGCACTTTGCCTCATCTATAAAACGTATTAATCTAATAATTTCTGAAGACCATTTTATTCTCTGCACATGAAAAGATTGTACCTTTTTCTTAATAAGAGGAAGAGACCATTGTTTATGTGATCTCTTTCTTTCTCCTGTTTGTGGTGGTTTTACTCAGCTGGGCAGCTGAACTCCACCACAACTGCTCTCACTCCCCCTCCTCAAAGGAAAAGGGAGAAAATACAATGGGCTAAAGGGTTGAGATAAGGACAGGAAGATCACTTGCCAGTTATTGTCCCTGGCAAAACAGACACAACAATAGATTAGTATAATTTATTGCCTATCACTATCAGACTAGAACTAAAAGCAAAATAAAACCACCTTCTGTCCCCAGCTACCCTCTTCTACCTCCTCCCCGAGAGGCACGGGGAAATGGGGTCTGTAGTCAGTCGCTAATGCTTCATCTCCACTGCTCCTTCACAGTCACTCTGCCTCTGCTCCCCGTGGGGTCCCTCCCACGGGATGCCGTCCTTCCCGAACTGAGCCTGCAAGGGCTGCCCACAGGCAGCAGCTCTTCAAGAACTGCTCCCACATGGCTCGGTACCATGGGGTCCATCCCCCAGGAGCAAACTGCTCCAGCACGGGTCTCCCACGGGCGGCAGCTCCCCCCAGACCCCTGCTCCTGCGTGGGCTCCTCTCCATGGGCTGCAGCTCTGGCCCGGGGCCTGCTCCTGCGGGGGCTCTCCACGGGCTGCAGCGTGGAGATCTGCTCCATGTGGGACCCATGGGCTGCAGGGGGACAGCCTGCTCCACCAGGGGCCTCTCCACAGGCCGCAGGGGAACTGCTGCTGCCTGCCTGGAGCACCTCCTGCCCTCCTGCTGCACTGACCTGGGGGGCTGCAGGGCTGCTTCTCTTTACATTTTCTCACTCCTGTCTCCCAGCTGCTGTTCCATATCAGTTCTCCCCACACCTCCTTTCTCCAGTGTGCTCTCCCAGAGGCCCACCCAGCGTTGCTCCCTGGCTCGGCTCTGGCCAGCAGCAGGTCCCTTTTGGAGCTGGCTGGAGCTGGCTCTGGCCTGATATGGGGCAGCTGCTGGGCTCTGCACAGAGGCTGTCCTGCAGCCTCCTTGCTACGAAACCCTTGCCACGTAAACCCAATACAATGTTGGCTTGGTGTGCAGCTGAATACTGATGACTTTGAAAATATAGCTAGCTAATTTGAATATGATGATAAAAGAAGCCAAAATTCAACTGATGATCAAGTATATGAAAGGCAAATATCCTTTAGTCATAAACCAGGTATTTTTATATCAGTTTTAGGAAGCATGTTGTATTTGCTTAGTATTGATAACAACATACAATCAGTCAAGTTTCCATTACAGTTTCTCACAAGCCCAGTAAATTTAGGCACTCATGCATTAACAAGGTAATAATACAGTGGAAGAATAAAGCCTTAAATCTGGGTCCACATATCACTGTTTTGCAGGATGACTAATTAAGACACCTTATTTCCTAATTAGCAAGGAGATTCTGCTTGGCTGGTGTCCTTGTCTGACACATTATTACAACTTGATTTTTGTTAGTTCTTCACCAAGATCAGCAGTCCTCAAAGCAATTTCATTCTTATGCTTCAGATTTCAATTCTATTATTCTTTTTATTTCACTCGTTTGGGACCTCTGAGACTGCAATGGTAAATATAACATAAGCTTAATTGTAAAATGAAAAAATCCCTATCTATACAGAAGAATTTCTATTTTTTTATCATATTTTTTTTTTCTAGTTTTTGTTGTTGTTTCTTAGAAAAACACCTATACAAGTGCTAAATTTTAGGTATACTGATGTATGCTGATTATGAGAAAGCATGTAGGTTCTCCTGCCTTATTTTCTATAATTATCTCCTGATAATTCAATCAATGCTCAATTCTCTGGTACACTTACCTGTATTCCAAGACTTTTTTTTTTTTTTTTTTTTTTTAAAAAAAAAAAAAAGGAAAGGTGGATGCCTCACAGTATTTCACAGAATTTTCAACATCTTCAACATTTAAGTACTGTGGTCTCTCTAATATATATATATATATATATAAAATAAAAATAAAGGTTATCTTCTTTTGCTTCTGTCATTTCTCCTGCCATTTAAAAATGGCATTGAAAATGGCAATTAAAACCACAAATAGGACTTAAATAGAAGAAATTCAAATACTACAGTCTAGACAGTCTTACTATTTTTCTAGCTAATGCCAATTTAGTGTTACATAAATCCAAATGACAAGGAATGACATTTTAAGGGCATGTTTTATGCAGTCGGCAATTTTACTCATCATAGTTTAGCTACTTATTTTTTCTACCGAAAATAAATCCAAACATGGCTTCAGTTATTTTAAGATTTTTAGTTTATCATGAATAATTTTCAGTTTAAATTGCCTGGATAATTGAAATAGTCCATAATATTATTAACCCATTGAACCTTTTCAACAGCTTATTTATACAAATTTAACCGTAGGTGGTAATAACGTTGATAAAAATGCAAGGTGAATTTATCCTGAATTTCTTAAAATCATTTGCTAATGTTTCAGTCCAGTACATAGATACTTGATCTAACATTTTTTACAGTGGCTATTAATTTTGAAAAAAAAAAAAAAAAAAAAAAGGAAAAGGAAAAATATATATATATTGATGGGACCAGAAGGCCAGAAGGTTAATTTATAAAAATTGCAAACTGAACTAAAGATAGGAAATAAATGTAACAATGATCAGGGGAATTGAAAGCCTGCCTTACAAAAGTAGCATAAAGGAGTATGATTTAAAGAATGATACATCTGATTGCTCTGTTTAAATATGTGAATAAACTATGAGGCACACAAAAAATTGGTGCTTTAAACAGAAGGACAATGTTGAAGGAAGGGCACGTGGGTAAAATTGACCATAAGGAAATGCAGACTGAAAATTAGGTGATTAATGATCAGAGGAACAAATTTCTTGGAAAAGTCTTTGATTCAGATTGCTGAGATCAAAACCACAAAAAGTTGTAGTCTATAAAACTCTGAAAACAATGACAAGATACCGTTGCTTATGATCACAGTACGCCATGTCTGTTAGATCTTTTGACATTTTCATATCTCATTTTCTTAGTGATTAATATGAAATGCCATGTTTGGATTTCTTTAGATAATGCTTAGGGCATGGGAATTTTTACAGTTCTTATTTTACCTATAAAACTACAATGAAAGTGAAAGCATTGAAATCTTAGAAAACAGCCAAGGATTTGGACTTCCAGACTGAAGTAATTATATATTTTTTAACATAAGGTTAAAAAAAAAAATCTCAGAAGTGTATGTATACATACAAGTGAAACTCTTTAGTTTTCTTAATAAGGAAACGTTCATAGGAAATGCAAATACTGAACAGCATCAGCAAACCCTTTGTCAGTAGGGGATATAAAATGCAATACATTTTAATTATAGTGTCTAGTAATTTACATCAGTGAAAGTTAAAGCCAAATGGATGAGGTTCTCATGTCTTTTTTTTTTTTAAAAAAAAAAAAAAAGAAAAAGGGAAAAAAATCAGAGTAAACATAAGCAATAGAATTATGCCTTTAAAGGTTCAGAAGCATTTGATGGCCTTGTAAATGCAGTAGATTTAGATGTGGATTTAGAAGCAACTTCACCTACCACTCCTCCTTATGGAATTGCAAAGCACCACACTGCCTGTTTGCAGGCACAGGATATGAGCTGGATAGATTCAGATGAACCGCCTGCTGGGTCATTAGAGAAGTTAACACAGAAAAGGGTTTGACAACTACTTGTTCCAGAGACAGCAAATTAAAAGGTGGAAATAGATCATGTTCCATATACTGTATCCCTTTCAAACAAGATGTGATACACAGAAATATAAGTTCTGAAAGAAGTATTTTTAAAAAGGAAGAGTGAGAAACAGAAAGCCTTGGTAATGAATCTCCTACTGAATGTCATTAAAATCAAACTAAGACCCTGCTAAAGGACACCAAGAATAACAAAAAAGCAATTAAATTAAGCTTTGTTCTCATTAAGGTCCCATAATTACACTTTCAAGATGAAATGTATTTATGTGTGAGGGTCAAGCTATTTTATTTGAAACATTTTATCATCCAGATTTCTGTCACTGAAACTATTTCAAGGAAAGTCAGACTGGTTGTCTTAAATGTTAACAAAAGACAAACACAAATCCACCTGGAAGTGAACAAAAAAGGCCAAAATTCTTAGCACAGCTCCTTTCAAAAAGCTTGATACCAAAGTTAGTGGGTTTTTTTGTTTGTTTGTTTGTTTGTTTGTTTTTTACCCTACAGTGGTGAATTTTGTTTGCATCCATTAAATTTGCAACAAAGAAGACTGGAAGGAAAAATACAGGCAAGAGGAAAAAGAGGTTCAGAATTTACCTTGATGCTAATTTCAGTGATCATGAAAGTAATGCTCCCACTATCACACTGCATTTGAAATCATGAAAAAGAAAGCCATTGAACCTCTTGAATAGATTTTGCTGAATGGAAAATTACTCTGTTCAAGGAGTTTTGGTGAAAATTACTGAATTTTGAATTTTGGTTAGAAATTACTGAAGGTATGTTTCAAACTTGGTTTGAAGATCAGGAATTGGATCATCTTCAGAGAAGTCACTTATCTTTTATTTTGTCTTATGAATTTTTATCAGTGTTTGTTTGAAATGAGGACACATGGAAGAGATACTCTAGTAGTATAAAGGTGTGCTCCTGAAGTTTTTGTTTAATGGTTCAGTTCTAAATAAATAAGACACTAAAATATGCAGCTTGCATTTTATTTATCACATTATAGAAGATCTGTGTTTACCTCCACGATCTTATTATCCTATCAGTACAACAGTGAGATGGCAGAAGAAGGAATTTTAAAATAATTTCTGTTATCAAAGTATTTCCTGTAAAATATTGTTGATTTCATTACCTTAACTCCTCTTCAGTGACACAAGTGAAATTAACTCCTTGCACTAGAGTACACCATGCAGACAATCAATAAAGGGCAGGAATGTCTAATCACCACAGGGGGATGCATTTTTCACAGAACAGCTCTTCCATCTCTGACCTCTCCAGTCCTGATTCTAAGAGGAACCTTTGCAAAATACTCCCAGAAGATGAACCTGGGAAATAAAGCTTATAATTCTGGATACTAAATAAATAAATAAATAAATAAATAAATAAATAAATGATTTCAATAGAATTACATCAGTTTTTATATTCCATTACAATTCTTTTTCTGATCCATCTCTGTTACGTGAACTCTGAAAGGTCTTTTCTCTCTATTCCAGATGAGTTAATGATGTATCACACATCTACCTGGTCCTCTTATGGTCCTCTTTTCTAGTGTTGCTATCCACTCCTTCCTTTCATTATAAAACATAACCAAATTAGTAAAGAACAATAGTGGCCTATTCTTTATTAAGTCTGTATTTTTCTCATTTTTGTCAGACCTGAGCTAAAGACCTTGGAAGCTTTTTTGACCCAATTGTATGGATGAGTCTAATAAGAAATAACATTTCTCCTGGAAGATCTTGCCTCTTGTATCCTTACACCACTGTGGTTGCAAGAGCTGTAACAGTTCAAAACTAACATAACTCAAAAAAAAACCTTAAGATTTGTTTTATGCCTTATTACTATTGCAAGTAATATCTGGATTATAGCAATGCAAAGAGAATGTTGAAATCAACTGTTACTGTAAGATTTTCAGATTTCATTTTTATTCATTGCATGTGCTCATACCTTGTGCCATTATGCAATATTGAGTCTTTGGATTAATATTCTTTTCATTGATGCCCCTGAAACATTCATTTTACTTCCAAAGTGTTCTTTCCGATTCATAAAAGAGTATGAACAGAAAAAAGGCCAACGCAAAATATTATTTAATATCAGAATCATTTTGATAATTTAATAGAATTAATCCTGATGCCATCTCAAATTTTATCTAGTCCATATCTACTTGATCTGCCCCATGGCAGCCTGAGCTCTATCCATGTCACCCTGACAGAGGTTTATCTAACCTGTTCTTAAAATCCTTCATGTTGGAGATCGCAGTCCTTTTGTATATCTAACCTTTTGTTTTGCTCATTTTGCACCTAGAAGAAATTAATGTGTATCTAGACATTATTTTCTAGTTGTACTTCTAAAATATTTTGTTTTTATTTTTCTAAAATAAACTACAATCTTCTATTTCTAAAAGATATCCTCAGATTTACCAAGAAGTCTGTAAAAAGTTTGGGGTGTCTATGTCAATAAAATGTTATGTAAAAACAAGTCACCAATGGATATATTTTCAGCTGTTGCAAACCATTTCAGATTTATTTTTGAATACTTATTTTTAGCCCAAATCACTTTTTTTTTATAGTTTTACTTAAACATAGTCCCACCAAACATCATACGGCCCAACTGGAAGGAAAGTGAATTGCAATTGAAAAATGGGGAGTAAGTAAATGGGGATCAAGTTTCCTGGTTTCAATATTTATTTCATATAACTACATGAACCTGAGATCTTCTTCTTCTTCTTCTCCTTCTTCTTCTTTTATTTATTTATTTGACCTATTAATGAAGTGCATTAGGATTTATCTAGATATGTATATTCCTGAAAAAGACTTATGATGTGACTATTCAGTCACATCATCTATTCAGTCACATCATTATCATGCATCCATCTTCTTCTTATATACAGCATCAGTCTGGCATTCTGCCTCTTTTATGATTAGGTACCACCTGCATAACTTTTGTTACAGAGCACTCTAAGTAACTGGGCTACACAATTTTCTCCAGCAGAGTCTGATAATACTTGTTTATTTTGTTAGCTGTCCATTCCTATATTAGATTTTTCTACTATTATTTAGTTTTATTTAATTTTTAAGACAACTTGATTATTTCTTAATATAGTAAAAATAGAATTCTCCTATAATATGTCATGCTATGCAGAAAGAGAGGCAGAAAAGATGGTATGACTGAAAAATAGGAAATAATAAAATAATGAAAATGAGAATAAAAGTATAAATAAAGATAATAAAAAGAGGATTAGTCTCTTCTATCATTGTGGCACCACTGATGTTTGCATGAAGCCATCTACAGTTTCCACACAAATCATTCCATCTTTCACAGATTAAAATAATATTTTAGATTAAATGGCTTTGGTTTATTACAATATCACAGAATGTGGAAATACTTAGACTAGAAAAAAAAAACAGACAGATGGCTCAGTAAATTAATCTATAAGCAGCAACAGAGCATAAGGTTAGTTGCTGACATTGACTGAATGTTGTGGAAGAGGGTAGCGATATGACAGTATTAATTAGTAGCAAGCATATGAAGGTGAAAAAGGATAGTGTAAAAGAGGATGAGATGGGTGAGGAACCCATCATTTAAAGCGAGGCTGCAATTTCACATTTGAGATTTATAATTGTACTTAAAATTCCACATAGTTTTGTAATGTTTTGATTGAAAGCTCCGGTTAAACACATAATGCAAATAGGAACACATCTCCAATATTAGTGACTCCAATTCTTGACTCCAGTTTCAAATTCAGATTAATTTTGAGACTGCTCTTATTTTTATTTATTTTTTATTTTTTGTCAGCTGTAAACATAATGCAGTAAAATATGTATTATTTAGTAAATAGGTGATGTTACAAGGAACTTTATTGTTCTGAAAAAGGTATTCCCACATTCTTCCACATTTCTGGGCAAATTCTCCTTTCTCAGTGTTTACAATTGGAGTAGACTTCGGGGAAATACATTAGTATGAACTATGAGGGTGATCCAAAATCTACACCTTTCCACTTGTGGTAACTGTATCTCGTGTTCCAAGCTATATAGCGATGCATCTTTGCTTTCTAGCACCTGAAGTAAAAATCATCCTTGCTATTTAAGCTCTGTCATTACCACAGCTATAAAAATGATGGTAGATATTTTTGTGTATATTTTAAATAATCTAAATCAAATGGATTGACTTTTCTGAACCTGTATAAAATCATGCTAGCTGAAGACCAGGCTAAGAATATTTTAAATTTATTTCAGTCTTGTGTATGCGAGCTTGCTGAACATGATTTTGAAAAGTACTGAGCACGTCTGTGGTACTAAGTATCACTTCCAATTGAAATTCTGTATTTTAAGCTCTTCTGATGGAGGAAAAAGTGTCAAAAAATAATAATAATAATAATAATATAAGGCAGTGTTTCTCTATATGATTTTTAAAAATCTTTTAAAATTCTGCCAGCCTTTTATTCCATTTTAATACATTCATAGATACCAGAAATACATGTTACAACTGTATGCACATGGCATGTTTCCATGATGGAATGGAACAATGGAACTAATGTACATGTGGATGTGTCATTTATTTATTTTCTTATTCCTAAACATTTTTTTTGTTGTTGTTGTTTTGTTTTGTTTTTTCCAAATATATTTTGATAATGCCGATATGCAAAACCTCCATATTTTCCTGTTAGGAATTTATTAACTGTGAAAGAAGTAAACAGGCTTGATGCAGCTACACTGGTGACAAATACTGAAACCATTAACTTGCTGCTAAATTAAAAGTCTCTGCTGTTTCTAAGGAATCCTATGTGTTATTTTCTTACTGAGATTTGTATCTTGGATTTAGAGTTTCCTGTTGTACCCAGTTGATGAGATACCTAAGAAGAGTTACACAGAGAAAGTGATAATGGATAAAAAATGATCTTTCAGATAAACAATGGTCTTTTTTTTCTCTTTTTTTTTTTTTTTTGGTTGGTTGGTTTGGTTTGGTTTTGGTTTTAAAATTTGAGTATTATCCTGACAACTTTAGGTTCACTTTTACTGGGTATGATAATCATTGCAGTCATTTCATTAACGATTTCAGCTTGCTTTTCCTAGTTTTGGTCTTAGGTTAAAAATATCCACACAAACCCAACAACAGAGATGGCATGGATGTGGAGGCAGCCTCCTGTAACATCCCTGCACACTAAACTGAAATATTTGCAATAATATTGGTCTCTGTGAACTTTAAAATGAAGAGCACTTTATTACAGCTCCTTTAAATAGTCCTGGGTTCAGACAGGCGATGCATGTGTTCCTGAGCCACAAAAACAGCGACGCTGTGGGCTGAGGGCTCAGCCCCTGTCACAAGATGTCTTTCCTGAGTGTTACACAGATGAGGAGAGGAGCTTGTGAGAGCTTCCTGAGCTCAGTTCGCTAGTGCTAAAGCTTGGACTAAGGCCTGGATTAACACAGATGTCTGACTTCACAGCCTAAATTAGGCATGTAGACTCCCATATATATATATTCAAGAGAGATATCTCAGAGATATCTCAGGAAGTGTGTTTGCCCTCTGTGGTGCCTGTCCCATCAGCTCTAAGAGGGCCCCAGGTAATGAAGATCCTGGTGCAGACATCTCAGCTGGACACCTGCAGTGCTGTGAGTGTGGGCCTAGGTGGCTGCGTGTCGTGTCAAAGAACCACCTTGAGTGGTTTCTTCAGAGGGCCTGGCAGACTGGAATGATTTTTAAATTAATGTTCGTATTCTGAATGTGATTGTGCAAAAAAAAAAAAAACAGAGGCCGCTTAAAAGAACAGTAGGAATGATTATTTTATGACTCTTTGTAATGGGTTCTTCATTGAATTAAGTAAGTTAAACTTTGGAGAAATATTTTTTCAGCGGTTACTCTGAGTGCATGATGCAGGCTACTAAAACTTTGCTCACTTATAATAATGGATTTCAAAAGATCTAGTGCTTAAGTCATCATTTAAATGCTGCCTTGAGTCTTTCTATCTCAGTAGAGAGCAGCTTTGTCTGTGACTTGAGTCCACAGCTCATGAATAAAGCATACCATGTATGTGAAGGTTTGTAGGTCTGCAAGTCAACTGGGAAACTCAATCTTTCTTTGATAAAAACATTTGGCTTTTGCAAAAGTGCTGAAACAAGAGCCCTGCAGTTGGAGCCTTCATTTTATTCTTTTCATTTTATTCAAAAGGCAGTTTGAGTTTTCCTCATATTGTGTTGCTACTCTGCCCCTGTCTTAACCTCAACAAAATGAACTCCTGGGAGATGGGGTTAGAAGGACAGAAGTTCAAATTTTATTCTATGGAGATATTTTGTTGCCTTCACCAAATGAGTTATCTCTTAGTGTTGTTTGGGAAAGACAACTTTCTGATTGGGAAAATGTTGTGACTGCAGCGAGGTAAGAAAAATCCTTAATTTTATGTATTTTCATACTCTCATTAAGGTGTAAAACAAGCAAACAACCCCAACACTTTAAACTCCCTAACCGTTTATCTATTTCTCCAGTATAGTGAAGTTTCAGGAATAGTATTATTAAAAAATAATTCCAGAACAGTAAGTCACAAAGTAGACATGGCAGTGTTTCACAAGGTGGTCTTGTCCATAGGGCAGATAGGGCAGCCTATATAGAACTCTGAGATATAAGAAGCACAGATGGAATTAGAAAGTTTCATGACTGCAAAATAATATGGGAGTAACTTGAACTGGACTTGTAATCAGTAAACATTTTTCTAAGTCATTTTGCCGGAGTTCGTGGCATATGGACTTCTGTGACAGCTTTGGGCATCTCTCTGTTAAGGTTTTGAACTCTTGACCATTTTCATATTATCAGTCATTTTTTTTCCTCATACTTTCAAGGTTGCATTTCTCACATTACATACATGTTAATTTTTTCTGACAAATTAATACCAGGCAAGTTTACTAGCTAAAACTGAGACTGGAGCAGTAAATCAGAATGTAACATCAAAGTATAACCATGGTAGTTCATAGTAGAGTCTGATTCTGCAGTAACAGTAGTTCAAGTAATGAACAGTCACATATATGGATACATATAAGAAAGTGATGATAAAACTCTTATATAAATCAATATGCCTTAGTCAGTTTCAGACCTTTTGAACTGAAAATAACGTTTTTGTCATTCAGTTATTTTTTTGAACTCATGTTCTCCCTTTCAAGCAGGGAAATCTTCCTGGCTCAATGTAATAAAAGATCTCAAATTTTTATCCAAATAACCAATTATTTTACTTTAAATCTGTTTTAAAAGGTAAACATTCCTTCATCTGTTTTCTAATGACATTTGACACCACTTTTCTTCATTAATAGCCTAGTTTTTTTTTCCAATGGGTAGACTGAAAAAAAAAAAAAAAAAAAAAAAAAGTCTAATACCTTGCTGAATAATAACATCTTTGACGTCAGATGAAGATTCTGCCAGCAAGTTTGGTTTGCTGAATGGGAAAAATTATCCCTTGAGTTGTCTTGATAGACAGCTATCTTAAGTGCTCCTCTCTGAAGGTTTCACTCTTTTCAGAGATACCTGTCTATCTAAATTAAATGAAACTGTAAATAATGTTTTCTTACTTATACTTACCAAGTCAACAAGAGTGAAATTTGTCAGAAAGCTTAAGAACGCAGTTGTCTTCTGCTTTAATCATACTGCACCTCACTGTTTTTTATTCCAGGTGGCTTATGTGTTGAGTGTATATACTCACACATTTTTCATTAGCTCATTTCTGCTTCTATACATTCCATTTCTTTCAAGTTAAAAAAAAAAAAAATTCTCTTAAAAGAAATAGAAGCAAAAAAGTAATTTCTCAGCCTCATCTGAGATTTACAGAGGCCAAGAATGACTATAGGAAAGCAAATGCTTGGATCTTTTTTCTGTTTGTTAACTCTTTCATTTATAAATGATAGTGTAACAAAAAATAAATAAATAATAAAAAGTAAAAATATGTTTAATTCTGTTTATACGATAGAGATTTTAATGCAAATATAATGCTTGAAAAGACTAAAGCATTTGACACTAACTCGTCAGTGATTTGAAATTTTCAATTTGCTTATTCATTTTTGCTCAGCTGGCACTTCAGTTTAATTCTGTGCTCTTAAATCCAACTTTAAAGCCTCAGAAGAATTTGGCATGGTCCATGGATCAGACAGACATGAGAGGAATCAATTTGCAGCAGAAGCTAAGGAGTGAGTATTTAGGAGATGAGAAGGGGAGGAGATGATGAACTATGGGACGTGTTCCACCAAAAAATGTTTGATGCTGAAACTCACGTCCTAGAATGGTGTATTCGTAAAAAGAAAGTCATTTATAAAAGAAGGGATTGAAGGCATAGCAGTGATTGGATGCTGATATTAAGCATACAGAATGAATGATACACCATGGTTCTGAAAAACTAGGCCTCCATGTGCTGGGATACTTTTCATTAACTAGTGATTGTTAAACATTTTAAAAGGGAGTCTGGTTTCAGTAATTACCTATGTGAAAGCTTATGCATGTCTTTGCACATTTCCAGTTTTATTGTTTACAAAAAATACCAAATTTAATATTTTGCAGTACACTTTTGACTTAAAAGGATATTCGATAAAAACATCACCATGAGAAAGTAAGTGCCCCCTGGGATGGTTTACACACTAGTGAATGTACAGTGCATTGCTTGCTTCTATCCACAGAAGTATATTTAGAAAACAAAGAGTTATTATGTTGAAACAAAATCAGGCCATTATATATATATATTTTTAATTTTATTTATTTTTTCCTTAGCTGTTTAATTTCAAGTAGCATAAAGGAGAAGAAAATAAACAAACATCCCGGTGTTTCAAAAAGACATCAGGAAGAAATTGTGGCACATTCTAGCCTGAGTCATGGCTGAATCTGCAGCTCTAGGAGAGGGTATGGAAAGCTATGTCTGGGGAAGTGAATGCCAAAAGCAATAGCTGCTTGTATATTCCTGAAGAAGAGCTGTGCTGTCTTTCAGTTCAAAGTGTTTGTAGACATTTCACAGCTGTCAGTCCTATTCAAGTATTGCTGCCAGACCATGAGAACAAGTAAGGAACTGCTTATGGCTAAACCACACAGACCCTAATTTTTATATGCTTACATAACTGGTCATCTACCTGACATACTGAATGATCTGACAGGGGTTAGTTACATAACACAAGGCAACCTGCATATTAGAATTAGTGTAATAGTCTTTTAACATTAATAATAGCCCATATTTGGAACCCTGTTTCAAGTTGTATCCTATTATTTCATTAGTGTTTTCCAAATGCATTTTTAAAGCTTTTCTACATAAATCTCATTGAGAACTAACACTTTTTGTTTGTTTGTTTGTTTTGTTTTGTTTTGTTTTGTTTCCTTGCCCCCCTAAATCACACCCTTGGGTTGGAAAGAATTAGGCATTGTTTACATTATTGCTGAAAATCTTTTATAAATTCATTCCTTTAAATGGTTGTAGTTAGCAATGTTTACCTCATAAAACAAATGCTTTGTATCCTCTGAAGACTAATTTACCCATAAATACACACATTCCCCAAGCCTAATGTGCACAGTTCTCTGTGCACTAAGACAGTATGCAGTATAAATAAGCATGTCTCAGTAAAACTGCACTTTCTAGTTCTAAAAATTGTTTATAACCTTGACTTTCAAAACTCTATATGACTTTACAGAGATAATCCCTACAGATAAAAACTATTACCTTTGCTTTTTTTCCTTTTATCTTGCTTCAAAATACTCTAAGTTTTAAAAAAGGCATTCAGGTTTTTGTATAAATGGAAGAAGACACAGACGCACATACGCACATGCATTCATATACGCACTTTGATTTTTCATGGACTCTCCTCAAGAATCTGATTTGCTAAATCCCTTAAGGTTTATCTCAAAAGTGCACTGAACACATTCCAAGGATCAAAAGACCTTGGTTCTGAATGTTGGTTTTTTCCACTTCCACTATTTCAAACAAGAGCAAGTATTCTCCTGTAAGTCTCCCAGTGCCAGTCCTGGTTCCTACCAGCTATTTCAAGGGCAGGTGGTCATCTGTAACCTAACTGTTCTTTATCAGCAATTTGTGCTAAGCTGAGCAATTAAACATCCTCCTCCTTTTTTCTAGAAAATATATGAACACAATATATTTCTTTTTCTTGAATCTGCTTGACATAATCATCTTCATTAGATTTATATTGTTAAATTAGAAAAGCATGTAAGAGGGGGAGTAATCTAGTTCATTATTGATGAGCCTAACAGAATCTGTGATCTTTGAATACAGTCTTGTTTTAGAAAAATATCTAATCTATTTCAGACTGGGCATGTTATTTTATTACTTGTCAAAGTATTGGTAATTTCTATTATTTGTAAATAATTTTTTGGTATACTTGATCCTATTTACTAAATTATTACTCAAATTCCTCAGTAAATTTCCCTTTTCCTATTCTTTGGTATGAGGAGACACGATAATGAGATATACGAAGGATTTACTGCCAATTGTTCATTATGATTTCTGATGGGGGCCTGTACTAGTCACGTTTTTCTCTCTTTTCTTATGATATCATCAAAAACTCTTGACTGATTTAGGAGCTGGTTATACATCCATTCCCAATTACATTTGATTATCTGAAACACATTGATAGTAAAAAGGCCTTCTCCAAAATTACCAGCATCACCTTGATTTCTGCAGATGTTATTTAACAGTGATTGTACTTTTCCAGTTTTATTGTAGAACAAATTGCTTGTGATCTTTGATGACATGCAGAAGGTAATGCAGGTGCATTTATAACACAGCCTAAGGAAACAGATTGAATACTTGAATAAATCTTATTTTGATCTCTGTAAGGATAATGTCAACTCTTTTTCTCTCCCTCTTTTCTTCATCTATCAATGAGAATTCATAAATGCAATGATTTGAAAGGCAGTTTAAATTAGGAAAGGAAATAGAGAAAAAGACAGGTGGCAGATGACAATGGCATCAGAATTGGCAAATACAGTAAATAGACTATTACTGTAATAAACATTGTGGAAGCTCCAATATATTGAATATTTTGGACCATACTAGCTTTGCTTTCACTTTTGAGATTATCCCAGGTGAGTCTATTACATGATCTTGCAGTAGCATTTGGGAAATAACCAACTATTTATCTTAGCAATTAGTGACTGGTTTCTAATGTTTGTACTACTGATTTTCCTCTGCACATTTTATCTAACTACTGCAGGGGATACTGAAGAAAGAGTCAATAGCAGAAATGAGGGATATGTAGTCTGAAAAACAGCGGCACTGACAAGCAGCTGCAGTCTAGCTCAGCTTCAGTATTTGGGAGAGCTGCATGGTCAGTAGACCAGTCCACTGGCATTGGCTGTTAGCAGCAGAGACAGAATCATGGTAAACATATTCTGGGAGTGAAAATGCTAATTGACATGCAGGTTTGAATTACACTCTTGGTTTCCTAGTATAAACCTCCACCAGAGCTTTGAAAGTGCCCTTCACTGAGGACAGTATGCTGTGCAAAGCGTAATTGGCAGATAATGCAACCAAGGCTGCAAATGGATTGCCAATCCATTATAAACGTCTCATTGATCATTCTTGATCACTCTAAGTAAATCAAGCAAAATTAAATGTTTCTACATCATTTTGTTAGTAGTTTTAAGGTAACATTTTGTTGATGATCACTTTTCCATTCAATTTCACACTTGTTCAGATTAAGCCCTGACAATTAAGAATGGGTAGGTGACAGTGCAGTGCGGTCTCTCCTGTCGTTGTCTCAAAGCATTGTGGGAACCACCCAGCACTCAGGGACTGATGTCAGAATAACACCTTCCTCTCAGGAGGAATCCTCTCCTAGGAGGTATCTGTTTTGCTGATTTTTAACTGTTATCATACATAGAATCATAGAATTGTTAAGATTGGAAAAGACCTCCAAGATCATCTAGTCCAACCATCATCGTGCTACCAATGTCACCCACTAAACCATGTCCCTAAGCACCAGGTCCAACATTTCCTTAAACACCCCCAGGGGCGGTGCTTCCACCACTTCCCTGGGCAACCCGTTCCAATGCCTAACCACTCTTTCTGAGAAGAAATATCTCTTAATTTCCAACCTGAACATCCCCTGGTGCAACTTAAAGCCATTCCTTCTAGTCTTATCACTGGCTATCTGTGAGAAGAGGCCAAGCCCCAACTTCCCCCCAATTTCCTTTCAGATAGTTGTAGAGATCAATAAGGTCTCCTTGCTGGTTCTTTTTTTTTTATTTTTTTCACCTACAGATTAGGCAAAAAATGAATTGGTTTTCAAACAAAATGGAGGGTGATCAGAATTTGGAAATCAGTAAGCATCAGGAGCATCTTTCAATAATTCCTTTGTTATATGTTTAAAAGAAATGAAGAACAAAACCAGAACAGAAACAAAAGAAATTCTAATGTCATCTACCTCATTGCATTTTATATTCAGTAAAGACTGAATATATTAATGATACTTTGAACTGTTATACCCTTTTTGTAGATTTTTCTTTGTCATTGTAAAGGGGCTGTATGAAGATAAAAATCAACAAACTCGTTATGATATGCAGATATTCTTTTCCAAGGACCATCCTTGATTTGATTTAGCAGTGTGATTTAAGCCACCAAGTAACTTAAAGATGTGTTATTTAAATATGCAGGACTCTTATAAGTGAAACAACTTGTGTTACTTTTCTAAAACATGAGCTCTTACAGATACTTGAGATGACATTTTTTACTGCAGTCCTTATAATTTAATTTAAAGAATAAAGCAAAGGAATTAATTCCTAGAGTGGGTTTGATCTCACTTAACATTAACTTTCTCTGGTTAAGGTTTCTCATTCTCAGTTAATCATCTAAGTTCCTAATACATTCAACAGAAATATGGTCAACATAATTTATGGAACTTAGGGAATGGCTCTTCTGAACAAATGTATGCATCTAGTTTAGTATCAGATGAACTGCTGTCACAAAGTTAACTTCTGTAATGACAAGATTTTGCCCATAAGACCCTTGGAATACCAAGCATCTCCAATGGAGGAAAAAAAAAAAAATAATAGATAAGACAGTGTTCTAATAACAAGGGTCCTGTGCTCCAAGTATTACTTTTGTATGTTGTTTTCCTGAGATTTGGCTTTTTTGAAAAGAAGCCAAATGATAGGGTTCAGTCATGGCCTTGTATCAAGATGGTCTCATTATGTTGCTGTGCATGTTGACTAGGTTAACAGCCTTGTAAGTGTCTTGAGATAGAGAGAAAGACTTGTCTCAGTACGCAGAAACCCACAGAAAAAAAGGCAGCATTTAGCAGCTCAAACATAAGACACTGAATGTATTGGCTGGTTAATTTTACAGTTCAAAACTCATGTTAAATATACAAAAGGTCATAGGTGGCCTAGCTACAGTGCATCATAATTCAGGGAGTTAACTAGGGAGAGCCTCTCTCTCTCTCTCTCTATATACAGATATATATAATATATCTATAATATATATATATTATATACAGCCCACTATATATATAGAGATATATATATTGTATGTATTTACTGTCTTTACTGTCTTTAGGGTAAACAAGGGAGGTTCATCAATCTCATATCTAATATTTATGTGGTATCTGTTATCTTAATGTGATTTACAAATATTTCATTCACTCTATGTATTTTACTGTTAGGTAACTGACACAGAGAAGATAAACTGACCTTCCTAAAGATTTTAAAATTATTCAGAGGTAGATCTCAATGACAGTTACCTATCTGAATGTCTTTGAGGATCTGGGCCTCACCATTTCATTGCTTCTAATTCTCTACTCTGGCATTACTATAATGTTATGTGATTGCTGCCACATGGCTGCCACTCTTGACTGTTACTCCCTTAATAGCAACTGAGATGTGCTTCATCTTCACAGTTAGTTATTAGATATACACTAAGGCTACTTTGCCACTTGAGCAATTGCTGTTGAATTCTGAAGTGTTCATTTTCGGGTGAGGTACAGATAATTATCTGCTAAATAGGAACCTCTAAAGAGAGATAACCAACCTCTCCAAGTTTCCAAGAGTGCTGTGAAGCTGTGAATGGAACCGCTGCTTCTGTCAGTTATGATATTGGACTTAAAGTTAGAGTGAAGAATATGTTGCCATCTTAATGTAGTGCCATACATTTCATATATGGCACAGCTTGATATAAAATGAGGAGAGGATCAGTGTGAGACTTGCTGAACAAGCTGCTAAGAGAGAAGTGTGCAATGTCAGGTGGGAAAAGCACTATCAAGCCAAGAAAGAAAAGCACTGTAGTGTATCATGTTACGAAGTGGCTGCTTCTTCACACATACAGCTATGTTGTTACACCATTACAATCAGTAGAGAAGAAGGAAAAGAATATTCATGGTCTAGTTTTTCATGTTTTTATGCAACTAGTGTGGGAAGCATAGTGTGTACCAGATAAATAATTCAAAACAAAGCAGAATTTAAGAAGAGTTTCAAACTGGAATGATTACAGCTGAAGTGGATGAAAGAGTGTGAAATCATAATCATTACTATATTTTCTGTTATTTCAATATTATTATTTATGGGACTTTCTTTCTCATTGCAGTCATCTAAAACTTAAGGTATGTTTGTAGTTGATGGAATATGATGCTCAGAAGACACTCAGAAAATCTTGATTGACCAGAAGTTTCAATTTATAAACTGTCAGACTGCAAATATTTAAAAATTATCTATTGAATCTTTTTCCTTTCTCTTCAACATTTCCAAGAATTGTGTTACTAGCATCCAATCACCTTGTGAATTTTAATGTTTTCTAGGTTTGATTATCTAACCAAAGTAAACTCAAGAAAATAAACATTAGAAACATTTTTGAAGCAATTTTCCTATAAATATTTTCAGTTGTGAAAAATGAAGGAAGGAAAAATGAAGGAAAACAAACAAACAAACAAACAAAAAAATGTCTATCAAGAGTTTCATTTTCTTCTTTAAAACTGTTCAGTATCTTGAGACTGAAGTAAGAAAGATGGTTTCATATGGCCAACTACAGCTATTTGAGGAGACTCAGTAATAGCATATGTATATTCATAAGGAAAAAACATTCATTTAGTTCATCAGGAGGAGGGTAATCACCTTAGTATGCAGATTTTTGCAAAATCTTGTTCAGTCACAAATTAACATCATCTATATATAGCTCAGATATGATAAATCCACTGAGCCTACACATATCCATTTGTGTAACATTTGGGAGAAAAAAAGAAAAAAAAAAAAAAAAAAAGGAAAAAAAGGACCTGCAACAGGCAGTTAAACAAAAGGAGTATATCCACATACATTTGACTAATACAGATGCCAAATCACTAACAGTAATTCCGGTGAAATATATTTTAGTGTTACTTCTGATTGCTGTAGAAATTAATTTAGCAAATCTGTATACTTTCAGTGTAGTTTTCAATTAAAATCTCAAAAACCAGCTTTCAAATATATTTTTAATCTCACTATACTTCAGATTTGAGAAATTGTAATTCTGAGACTAGTTAGGAAATGTAAAATCTAAATTCAGTTTTGAAAATGGACTTTTATTTGTATAAGTAGGCATTTTCTTATGGTTCAGTACAGTCTCACTTTAGCTAGTTATCATGGGTACTGAAAGCAGCTCAGCTGCACTAAAAAAGGAATTCAGAGCAAGTGACCTGCTCAAGCATTTTCTCACTTTCTTGGGTGGATATTATTGTACTGACAATTGTGAATACACACATTAGAAGCATTTTTTAAAAAAATGGCTTAGATTCTCTAAGTGCCTTTGAAAAATCAGTGAATACAGTTTAAGTTAACATTATTTGTTCAAAATTTCAGGTTCAAAGAGCAATGCATAGTTGTGCATTGCAGATTTTATGTTTTAATAGATTTTCCTTACAAAGATGTAGGCTTTTTATTATAGTAATTATCTGAAAAAGAGTAATGATAGCTAAGAAAAATGGTAGCCTTGAGTAACATGGCCATTCATTTCACTAGTGGGTGATTTAAAATAAAAAATTCTGGACCAGACCATCAGCTGATAAAATTAGCTCCACCAATTGATGATCTGAGCCAGGATGTGTTAGAGATTGCTCAGAATGGCAACAGGCATGAGGTTCACTAACGTGCAAAGGGATTTTGCCTTCCTCTTCCACATATGACCTTTTATAAGAACATGAGAATGGCGATAATATTATGAAAAATCTTGTTTTATTGCCAGTGTTTGCAATCACAGTCATGTCTTACTCTCCCTGTATTGGCTACTGCACAAAAATGTAATAAAGGAAATAGATCTTATATAGCAAATTGATCACATATGTGTCTAACTTTAGCCGTGTGAGCAGAAGCGTCAGCTTTAGAGAAAATTACTTTTATGTTTAAAATCAAGATGTCCTTCTCTGCCTGTACATGTGGCCCACAATGGAGATAATTTAGTAACTCTGAAGGTACTGAAGCCTTTAAAATATTGCAAATTGCAGTCAGTAAACTGTGTTCATTATTTACTCACATAACTGTTTTAGTGTTTCATAACACTAAAGAACAAGGCACAGAAGCCCTTAGAACTATTTCATTATCTAAGTACATGAATTCTAAAAAAGGTCTACAGATTTTTCATGATGACTTAGGTATTTTTTGAGAAGCAACTAGATAGGAATGTGTAATTCAATAAAATAGCTGTGGATGGTGAAAAAGGAGGGCAAATGAAGAAAGAAAAAAATATATTTAATCTAAATTGCTCATAGGACTTTTTATGCCATCTGCCAAATACGACAGGTGTCATTTGACTGATACAAATTGCTGTTGATTTCCAGGATCTGATAGATCTCTTAGGCCCTGAACAATCAAAGCTTTCTGTTTTTATTTATTTTTTTTACTCAGACTTTTACTTTTCAATGTCCTTTAAGGGAGATTAATGAAGTCATATTTTTGATTATCTCACAATAATGGCTGCAGTTAAGGAGTACATTCACAGAAGATGAGAAGGAACTGTCTTGACAGAAAGAATTTTACTTCTGGAGAGATAAGGCCCAAATCCATACAATCTGTACAATACATATGGATGTCAGTAAAAAATTCAATTTCTCATCAGGCTAAATGAAAGCATTTGATAGAATTTGTGTCAATATAATAAACAGTAACTCCTTGGAGGAAGGAAAATATAAATAAGTTAACAGAATTCATGGACCTAATATAGCCTTTTAAGAATGTGTGATGAAAAGGATCTTGAAAGCCTTCCCCAGAAACAAACTCCAATATTCAGGACTCTAAAAATGTCCTGAAAGGGTGTTCACAACCTGATGTTACACTGTCTAGATTTAATCCGTAATGGACCACATCATTTCCAGCTCTAGTAGTTAATATTCGATAGACTACCAAATATACAGGCACTAGACTCTGGATTGCTAATATCTGTGGGCTGTTTCAGTCAGAAGGTTGGATATTGATCATTCCTATTTGAAGCTATGTGGAAGGAGAAGCAAGCTGAAGCACTGGTGAAAGCATTCAGCATTCCTTCTGGAGGAAAGTCATGAACACGTCTGGTCTGTTAACCTGCAGAATTTGGGAGTTAAATGAACGAGTATACACAAAAATGTAGGATGTTTGAGGACATAGGAGCTTTAATCTATAAAGCTGGCTAAGCTTTATTCTGTTCTTGCTACAAAAGAAGAGTAACTTGGAGGTCACATGGTAACAGTCACTCTCATGATCTATTAAAAATCAATAGGATTCAGACTGTTGTATTTTGGATAGGGTCCCAGTTCAACAATAGCCTCTTATCTGCTGAAGTACACAAGCTTGCAAATGTTGCTGTGAAGCATCACCTTCTGTACATAGCTTCTGTAAATTTATAGTAGCTATATTTTAGCCATTTATAGTAGATCTTAAAGGTAATGGCTGAAAAATTTCCCTGCGTACATAAGTCAAAAAGCCCTGCAGATCACAATAAGAATTTCAGTAGAAAATCAGTGCTCCAGAAGGAAAGTTGGCCATTTCAATAGGAATCAGCAGAGACAGAGTTAAGTACAGTTGATGTTGCTTTGTGAAACATCAATGCATGACATTTCACAGCAGTTAGCGCGCCCAGATGCCCCCAGAGCCCAGCTCGTTCCTCCTCCATTCTCCACTGCACTTTGAAGAGTAAGACACCGCTAACAGACAGCTAGCCCATGTGCTTTTGAGCCACTATGCAGTAAAAGAGAGCAACACATGAGCTGGACTTTTGTCAAATCCTTTCTGGAAAACTGAACATGACATGTCCATTGAATCCCATTTTTTGTCTCCTACGGTAGCCTTGTCTTCAAAGAAACACAACCACATGGTGAAGCCTGCCTTTCCTTTCTTAGAGGCCATCAGTCTTTCCTCACGCTGTGTATTTCTAAGTGTTTTTCCTGTTTTGATCTCTGAGAAAGACTTTGTAAGACACTTCCTGCCAGTGAAGTTTAACGAGATTCTCAGGTATGTTCCAAATCTTTTGTTAATCCATGGTTTCATGATAACTACCTGAACCTACTGAACTTCAACTAAGACATCTCACACAAGTAATACGTGCAGAACCTTCCCTGTGACTCTTGTCATATACCTCAGCTCACCATGAGTAAATAATAATGACTTCCACTTACAAGAGCACCTTTTAACCCCTACAGTCCCAAAGGTTTTAAACTGTTGTCCTGATTCTGAAGTCATTTAAGTCTCAATAGAGAGAGGACAGTCTCAATAGAGAGAGGACAAAATCCTGCTCCCACAGATGGGTAACTTCAAACATCTCAAAATCACAGACAGGGTAACATTTTCGTGGTACAAAGTAGCATAAAATAACTGGTTAGGAATAAATGTATATTGCCCTCATTCTAGAAATTTCAAATGCAATTTGTTCAGCAAGTTGAAAGTTATCTCTCAAGTTAGAGTTTGGCTGAAAAGTAGAAGATTCCAGCATTTACACTGAAACCTGGTAGTTCTTGAATTACAATGCATTTTAAATGTAGTCTTTGAACTTATTTTTCTGTATTTCCTATATTTCATAAATATATGATCAATGCATACTCAAAGACAGTCCTCTACTACTGAATCACGTTACTATGTCAGAGCAATTACATGTTCTTGGGGAATCTCCTATTCAGATACCATCAAGGCCAAACCCTTGTTAGCCTTTAAACTGTCAACAATGTTGAATGTTATGCTTGATCATAACAATAATAGCATTTGCTATTTTGCTAATAGCAAAAACAGCATAACAATAATAGTGGTGAAATTTTCTCCTTATTGCTTTACGAAGTAATAGTCTTTCAGGGCCTCAATTTTCTATTAGTTTTTGCTTCTCTTCAATCAGAAAACAAATATTCTCCATGTGGAATTAAGGTAAAATCAGAATTTTAACTGGGGGATTGTTGAGCAATATGAGTCCATTTCCTTCCAATAACATAAACAAGTACATATTCTATGCCAATATTTTATAGTATGTAACAGCAATATAATCTCTTAGAGATATTTCATAGAAAACTAAGTAAAGCTATATTCCTTGCTACTGACACTTATAGTGCAACTGAAACATTCTGATGTGAGATAGGAAGTACCCAACAGCCATCATTACTGGTAGAGCTAGATGAACTATTTGTAATGAATAGTTTGACAGTTATAGCTCCCTACTGTCTTTGGAATTTATCAGTAAATAGAACACAGTATCATTATCTTTATTCACTGTAAGTAGTACAATTATCAAAGAAATATTGATTTGAATTTCTGTTATTGATTAAGTCACTTAGGGTACGTGGTATTGCTTCTATTATATGAATGATCAAGTGGAATTCTTTGGTGTAGATGTAACTTATGGCATTGCAGAATATAAACTGTTGATTCATGCACAAATGTCCTTGTTTGTAGGCAAATTCAGGCACTTTGAATAATAGTACTGAGAAAAAATTGCACTCTTTCCCCAAATGACTGTTTGCACAACTGTAACATATGGGTAATAGCTACTCAGGTGACTGAGAAGAAAGTTGTAAAAAGATTAACTGAATTACAAGTCAAATTTCAGCTATTACAGCATGGGGTGGAGAAGCCTCAGTTCAGTCCTATTTAGTGTCCTCTGTGTCCATGTTAACTTTCAGCATCTACAGCACCTTTTACATAGAATGAAACAATACAAGAAAGCCAATCCAAACCACTCATATCCAACTCTTCAATTAAGAAATACAACAGAACAAGTTTTCCTTGACAAAAATATGGCTAATCAAAAATTACAGTTCCTGTAATTATAACCCAAGGCATAGGACAAGACCTAGTAGTATTTATTTCTCAATTAATTGGTGTTGCCAAGATTTACAGCAGGATGGCTGCATGGAAAACCATATACAGGGAAAGGGAAATATTAGCCTGTGTAGAAGTGTAGAAAAACTTTTTCACTTTTTTTTTTTTTCTTTGATGGAAATGACAAGGCTTTGCCATAGAAAACTGGTATTGGCGAGGTATGTCCATGGGGACAACTGCATTGTCTGCTTGTTTTCTTTTTGCCTCTATACCAATATAATTTTATTATCATGATGCTTAACCTGTTTTCAGTTTCATTCAAAGTCTTCCCTATAAGCTGAGTTTTTCATATAACAAAGCTTCTACATCAAGATCTCTCATGATGTTGGTATGGAATTCAAAAAGACACAGTGGAAGAAAGTGTCCTGCCCTCATTCTACATATTCCTTCTAACTAGTGCCTAAATGGGGATGCTATCTGATACCTGTCATCACAGAATAATAGTCATTTGCTGTTGAAATTTATCATTTAGGCTATACAGGTCTGCATTTTGAATCCTTACAAGTACATCCTTTGAATTCACACATTTGTGACTATTAGAAATGCTGTAACACATCTAGAACGTGACTATCACTTACTTCTTCATCATGTCACCTTAGCATATGCATATTTCACATTCACATTAGCACATTACTTCATGTTTTGCCCTGGCTTGATTGACATTCAGCATACTAAATTACCTCAGTTCTTGAATATCTTTAACTGATTATAGCCTTGAGACACCCTCTGATAAATGGCTGTGTTCTAATTTTCAGAAGCAAACACTCTGATAATCAAAGGAACCTTCTGTTTATGCACTTCTCATCTGGCAGTATCACTGAACTGCTTTTAAATTAGTCTGGGAGCTTTAAAATTTATAGGCTTATAAATACTATTATCTAGTTTCATGTTTGAAGTTATAAATCCTTTTTATTCCATGTCACTTATTTTGTTTTAAGTTTATTCAGATTTCCATATCATGTGATTGGCTTCTATTCCGAGACAATTCATAGCCTGGAGAAAACCCTTTTAATACAATTTTGAGAAAGATCTAATTATGTCAGTAAGATCCAGCTAGTAACCAGTTATAAGAGCCATAAATCATCTTTCTCAGGATGATGAGCTGATGTAGAGACTATAAAGCGTTATAGAGTAGTGCGTTCTCTGAAAGCCTCTCTATATATCAGCCATCTATTTCTGAGATGCAGCATAGATTTTAGGGCAGACCAAAACAAGATTTTTACAGTCAGTTAGCAGAGAAGTTTTAAGAAGCAACTACCAGAAGCAACTAGTGGTAAGAAAGATGTTATATTTTATTTATCACTTAGGGCATGAAACTTGCCCATGAATTCTGATCACTGTTTGGAAGATCCTTGAATGTAGTTCATTAGTCTGCTAATTTTAATTTTAATTCTTATTACAAATAAAAAATACTTTACTTTCACTGTGTTCTACCATTTCTACAGGCACCATGTTGTGTGTTTGGAAAAAGCACAAACTAAAGAGTAATGTGGAATCTGAAAACACATTTCCAAAGAAATTACAGGTAGATAGAAGTTTTAGAATGTCAAGAAAGCATAATCTTAAATCTTCTGCATGGTAAGAGTTGTAAAAATGAATTAACAGAAATCATGCTGGGATATCTCTTCAAGTCACCAGCTTCTGGAACTGGGTGTTCTAAAGTTCCTGAACTGCTTAGCCAAGGCTTCTCGTGAGCTGCTTCTGGGACAATCTATTTCAAAAACTTTGTTGAAAAACCCTTGAAAATTGTAAATAAATAGTCTACAGAGGACACAGGGATGCTGGGAAAAAAAAAACAACCAACCAACCAAACAACAACAAAAAAATGAAGTCAAGAATTTTTAGTTAGAAATTTGTGTTTGCTCTTCATCATGACAGAGTCAAATCATTCCACAGTGTGAAAGTAAATCCCTTTTGTTATTACTTGTTATTCAACTTCATATTTAATGACCTTATCCAGCAGGTGCAGCTTACCTGGTCAGAAAATCTGAAGGGTTTTCTTTGTTCTTGGAATGGCTTCTGTCTGTCTCAGAAACTCCATCTTGATTAAAATTAATCATAGCTAAAACATATATTTTCATGATAAATTCTAGCTTTGATGAATTCCCAGTTTCCCACTGAAAAATATTATTTTGGAAGAAATTCCTATTGGAACCCAAACCCAGCATCAATATGAGGCCAGGTGGATAGAGGATTGATTATTTTGTACATAGGTTTAGGAAATTAAAAATAAATAAATAAAAATGTTAAGACTATAAGGGAATAAAAAGCATTGATAAAAGATAGCAAGAGTTTAACATCTTCAGCCTCACAAAGAAAAATAGTGCAGCAAAATCTGATTCTTCATGGTCTTTCCTTTTAAGCAGCAATAATGATGTGTTAAAAATCAGGCAGTATGGTGTCATGATCTAAATGGTTACCAGGCCTGTGCACGTGTAGAGATGACAACAGTGAATTTGTACAATTCTGTGCCACACAAGGACACAGAGGCTTTATCTTCAAAGATTTCTATTTATTGCAGATTACCACAAATCACCAGTAACGTGTATGTAGATAACAAGCTATTATAGATATTACCAGGAAGCAAATATATATATGTAGATACTGAATGAATACCACTGACTAATAGCAGCAATTAGAGGTAGTAGGGAGGCAATTAGATGTAGTAAAAGTCAGTAATATAGCAGCAAATATAGATTAGTATTATAGGTTTAACAAACTTATCGATACTCTGGCAATGAATAAACTTATTATGGTTAACAAACTTATTGATACTATAACAATGAAAATCTTTATGACAGTTCATACTTATCAAGATAATGCTTATGACAGATTATGTATATATGCATAAATTTCATTAAATTACCAGTACCAAGTGCATCACACTGATCCCAGAAGTGGAGGTCAAAACAACCTCAGAAAGGTCTAATTAGGAAAACTGGTCTCAGAAGAGACAGATCTCCAGAAGTGGGCCCAGCAGTGGAACCAAATAAATAACAAGCAAAGTCTCATTTCAAAGATGATCTGTGTCAAGTTTGGAGTCAGCCAGGCAGCACTAGTGAGGGTTCAATTTGTTTAGGAAATGTGGTAAGAATAAAAATAAAAATATTGCAGCACTGGAAGTTCTCAGAGAGAGGAGTGCCATTATGGATCATAAATGAGTCCTTGTTATATCACAGAGACATAAAAAGATGTAGGACACCACCTTTTAGCAGCCAATAAATCCTGTTAATTTCTCTTTCAGCTGAAATAATCAATAGACAATGATGTTTCCTATTCTCAGAAAAAAAAAAAAAAAAAAAAAATCTTTCCCAGGCTATTTCCTCCTTCTCAGATGATAAGTTGCTGTTACAGTTCCTTGGTTTTGCCCTTATTGATGGTACTTTTAAGATGTCTCCACTTCTTCGGTACTCAACTGCATTTCAGAGAGGCCAGCTGTGCATTTCAAGGAAGCTCCTGGTCTAGTTCTCAGACTGGCAGGTATTTTCTTCTGGCAGTGTTTCAGCAGGCATTTTCAGTCACTATTTTTCCTGTTATAGCCAGATCATCTTTATGGCTGCTTCCATTACATGGACAAAAAAAATAACATTTGTGAATCTAGTAACAGTTGAATTTGACTTGTTTGGTTTGTTTTTTAGGAAGAAATCATACGAATTTGATTTCCAAATAGGAGTGAATGAAAAGAGCAAATTAGGCTGTAACTTTGTTACTTTCAAAGCACATGTAGTCTGGCTGCATTAAATTTTACCTCTGCCATATAGACTAAAAGTTTGATTTTCAGCTCATGCAATCTTATACACTTGTCGTAGCAGCTTTCATCTATGGATTAGGGAGTGATTTACGTATGTTAGAAAGCCAAATTTCACTATGCCTCATGAAGTTCAGTATCAGAAGTTCATTACTGGAGCTATGCAAATGATGATGCTTTCATCAAGCAGTATTTCTGGAAGATCCTTGTTTAATTTAAGCTAGCAATTACCACTTTCTTTACAGACCACAAACAAGACCTTGTTCTTGTGAAACAAATCTCAACTTCATGATCCTTATTGACTTGTATACAATTCTAGATTAGATTTTTAGTGTTAGAAAAAATTATGTAGTTTGTTGATTTATTCTGACTATTTTGCAAAGCTCTTATAGAACCTTTTTTAAATGGAGCTTGAATTGTGTGGTGCAAGTTAGTCTAAGTTTTATGAGTTTACAGTTAAAATGAAACATGAAATATTTTAACATACCACAGTAGAGTGCCATTTAGGGATAACTAAAATAATTTTAAAGAAAGACTGGAAGGTATTGTCTAAAAAGCAGATTAAAGATGTTATTGTCAGTGTATGTGATCTGTTGCTGTATTAAGATAGATTAAATGCTTTCCTTGAGGTCATTTAATCCCTGCCCAAAGCAAAGCAGAACTAATTATTGTCTTGTTTTGATATGAACAGAACACTATGAACACTTAAGAACACTATGTGTATTTTAAAAATCTCAAAAATATTATAGGATAAAACAAAAGTCTTTAATCTATTTCATTCACCTACACCCTCAAAAGCAGCTCATATGGCACTTTATGCTTGTAAATGGAACACAGCTGGGCTAGGGCTGGACATTTAGAATGTGTTTCCTTCTTTCTCTGTTCGAACTCAAATAGTGATTTAAAAAGCTTTTTTTTTTTTTTTTTTTTTTTTTTTTGAAAGTGGTAAAATACCTGAGGCTTAGATACGTTGGAGTGACTTGCAAAATTTCAAAGAGCTTATGTCCTTGTTGGTCAGTGATGGAATAACAATAGATCACTGGCACCCAGAAATTTCCACTAGGCTATGCCTTGCGTCAAGGCTTGTGGTAGAATAAAAACATTATGCAATCACCGAATACAGAATTATCAGTTCAGAGAAAAAGCAAAAATATTAGATCACCTAGTCTGTCCTCCAACTAACATGGGATTTTTAATTTTTTAAGCATTTTGTAGAGTATGAAATCAACTGGTGATCTTCTCAAAAGACAAACATGAAATAAACAGAGCAGTGTTTGTGATGTAAATGCATCACACAAATACACTCTCTTTTTGACACTAAAATTCAGAAGGAAGTCAAATTAATTTAGCAACCTCCTTTTTCAATGACAAACTACCATCCTCTCAGATTATAGTACTTATAGTTTGTAGATGAACTGAAATCCCAGATATTTCACACTCGATTTTGGAAGTTGCTGTTGACTTTGCTGAATTCTCTCTTATTTCAGTTGTTACTTTTCACAGATGACACTTTCTATTATGTCGCCAGGGCCTGGCTTTTATCTTTTTGTGTTGAAAACAACAACAAAATAAATAAATAAATAATCACCAATCATAGTTTCAGAGACAATGTCTTCCTCCTGAACACCTTTGAATGAATTTGCATTTTCAATGATATCCAAGGTCAGATGACTCCCTTGACAGTTTTTTTTTTTTTTTTTTTTTTTTTGCCTTCTTACCCCCAGCAATTCTGACAGCCTAGGAGGAAAGGAAGTTTATTTTTGTTTTGTTTTGTTTTGTTTTGTTTTGTTTTCTATTACATCTGTTAGTTATTGTGATTAAAGATCACAGAATCACAGCATGGTTGAGGTTGGAAGGGACCTCTGAAGATCATCTAGTCCAACCCCCTGCTGAGTAGGATCACCTAGAGCACATTGCGCAGGATGGCATCCACACGGGTTTTCAATATCTCCATAGAGGGAGACTCCACAACCTCTTTGGGCAACCTGTTCCAGTGTACTGTCACCCTCACAGTAAAGTGTTTTCTCATACTCAGGTGGAACTTCCCGTGGTTCAGTCTGTGTCTTGTCCTGTCGCAGGGCACCACTGAAAAAAGTTAGGCCCCATCCTCTTGACACCTTCTCTTCAGATATTATACACATTGATAAGATCCCTTCTCGGTCTTCTCCATGCTAAACAGGCCTGGCTCTCTCATATGACAGATATTCCAGTCCCCTTGTAGCCCTCCTATGGACTCGCTCCAGTAGTTCCCTGTCTCTCTTGTACTGGGGAGCTCAGGACTGGACACAATACTCCAGGTGTGGCCTCACCAGGGCTGAGAGGGAGGATCACCTCCCTTGGCCTGAAGGCAACTCTCTTCCAAATGCACCCCAGGATACCACTGGCCTTCTTGGCCACAAGGGCACATGAAAATGTTGTAACACATGTACAAAACTGAATACTGTCCTACTGTAAAAAATAATTTCCGGTTGATTGATAAGATAGCAGAACCTCTGAATTGTTTTCTTTCTATGTTTATGTTGATTAAACAAAGATTTTAGCCGCAATACTTGATTTATTATTATGCAACTCAGGCAACCTTTAATATCTGAGTCTTCTGGATCACAAGTGCATAGGCAGCCCTAGTAATTATACCTTAGTTTATTTTAATTTTTTCTGTTTCGTGAAGTCCATTATCCTGAAGTTCCTGTGGCAAGAAGTTGGTATAACAGCATAGCTGGTACCTCTCACATTGAATATTATGGCATAGGTTAAACACTTTATTTTCTTTCTCTTTTTTTATTCCTGTGCTAAGTAGGTCAAAACAGGAGTTTGTAGAACAAATTAAATCAATTTCACACTTAGAAGAGATTTCCAAACAACTGTAACCATTTATTTCTGACTTTCCATTTAGCAAAAATGAATTTGTGTAGTTTGCTTTCTATCATTTTTTTGAAGCATTCTGGGAAGCCCAGATCTGGCAGCCTCTGTGAGAGATTCCATCTGTTTTGTTTCTTTTATTTTCTTTTTCTTAATTTTTTTTTCCTAGCAGAGACTTTCTTAATGCAACTGCATTTTATATTGGGAAATTATTTTATAGTCTACCTTCAATGCATGCATTGGCTTAGCCTCCTGTTTCTTCAGCACAGCATTGTTACTCTTTACATTTCTAGCATATAGTATATTTACCATTTTCTTTTTTCTTTTTTTTTTTTTTCACTGTATTTCTGGTTGATACATTCTCATTCCATTAGGGATAAATATGCACTAGCTGTTATGAACTCTCCTGTGTTTTTCTTAATAATATAAATAAACCTAAATATTACATTAAAATTTCCACTAAAAACCCCCATTTGCATCAGTATACATGACTTGGATTAACTTAAGGAAGCAGTAGGGCTACCACATGTAAACCTTGATGGGTTGCCTTAGAAAAATAAAATGGTAGAGTAGAGATTAAGTTAGCAATAGTGTGCAAAGTTTCTTTCCTTCTCTGAGAATGGTCAAAAAAGATTGGAAAAAAAATGATTAAAAAAAAAAAAATCCAGTATATTTGAAATACTCCCTAAATTCTACATGAAGGTAAAGTATCAGATTTATTTTCCAGGAAACAAAGATTTTTTTCAACTTTACTCAAGTTGTAAGGTGACTTTTGCCAGCCTAAACAGCTCCTAAGCAAAACTGTAGTTCATGGTGCATAGATAAAACTGAAAATTTTCCTTTCCAAAATATCAGCTGGGTGTGAAAAATGAAAGAGTAACCTTAACAACTGTGTATGCAAGGATCCAATACGCTTACAGAAGGGTGTCCTTAAAAATTCTCAAGTTTTCTGCTGTGAGCATAATTCGTCACTGGTGTGCATTTAAAGCCAGCCTCACCTCTCCATACAGTGAATTTTCTAAGGATCTGAATTCAGAAATAGCAGCTTGAGCTGTGATTTCTTCTCTTGAAACGTGTTTTCTATTGGAAAAGAAAGGAGTAAAAACTACCAGAAAATACAATATTAGAGGAAAAATGTCATAATCATATTCATACCATCCAGTGTCCCCCACATATTAATTTTTCAGTCTAATCTTAAGTCACCAAAGCAACTGAGTATGATCTATCCCCAGACGATTTTCCCTACTATGCCACAATTAGGAAAAGAAACTGCAAGAAACTCCATGCCCTCTGGATGAAATCACAAACATCAATGACTTACCGCATAGCAGCCTGTACGTGTTTGACTAGTATCTGTATTCCTCCCGCTCTCAATGAAACAAATGACCCTCCCAATTATTTTCTTAGCTTCTGACTTGAACCCATCAACACTCAGTAACCAAGAGCCAAAAATACTCTGAGTGTGAGTGAATGTTGTCAAAGCTGTCAGTGAATGACAAAAGGCACCATAGAAAAGTCCCAGGTACATAGTGCAATATAACCAGACAGAGTAAGTGGAGAGTGTAGTCATTCAAGAAGTCTTTTTGACACAGTGACCCATAGTTTCCATTTTCTAATGTAGTTTTAATTTTTTTTTAAGTGTGTAGAGCTTATATCTCATCTTTAGGGAGCACAAGTCATTTCCAAATTGTCTGTAGCACATGTAGCTTTCAGAGGCAAAAATGTTGAGTGTTTGTCTTCTGCAATTCACACTGCAAACAGAAAAAAATCTGAAATCTCTGTAGGATAAAAATGGTTTCTTGTATTCCCTTCCCCCACAGTATTTTTTCCCAGTAGGACATATATTGCTGTGCTTCACTGCTCACTGACACTTCCAAGGAAACTATGAATTCTAAGCACAGAAAAGCAAATGTTCAGAAAACTCTGGATAGTGTATTCATGTCATACTGTTTTCCTAGTAGTCCGGAGACTTCAAATCACTGCTCAGAAAATAGCTGTCTCCTTTTAATGCTAGTTATGAGATGAGGATTTGGCTGGAATTTAGCTGGGCAGTGAAGAGCCTGATCTGCAAATATGTAGATTTTAAATCTGTGGCAGGACTTCTACGTGTGCTTCGATGCTCCTTTTTTTTTTTTTTTTTTTTTTTTTTTTTTTCCTTTCATTCTGTCATATTCTTTAACTGAAGAAAATGTAGCAAGAAAGTGTATATATCATCTCCATTATTTTCGTACTGTTATTTTTATATGTTGAACACTAAATTCACTTTAACTTTTCCTATGTCTCATTATCAATTGCTACTGTTCACATTGTATATGATAGTGAACATCTGGAGTAATAACACTTGACTTGCTGCCAAATTTTCTGTCTGTTGATATAAAGAAGAGGTTGAAGTCAGGGAGAAAAGCCCTCCAAGACCACTGCAATTATGCCTCTTTCACCGTTTCTACAATCTTATGACCCATTTACCAAGGATGGATCACTAGAAGTGAAGTAGCCTCTTTAAAAGATAAGTGAAAAGAAGCTTGAATTATGGCAAACAGTTTAATATTTACCAACTCTAAGGACACACCTTTAGAAGAATATATGGTAAATGCCCTTGAGCACTTAAGTGCATAACTACCATGGAATTCTTCATTGTAATATTTTAGGGAATGAGAATCACAGTTACAGAAGGGAAAGATGTAAGAAGAAATGTACGAGAAATTGTACAAGAGTAGTCTCTTATTGGAAAAAGATCTCTTATTGCTGAAAAGCAGTGTCTATGAAGAAGTAGTGAAAAGTTCATTGAGTTTCATATTAAAGAAAAGTAAAAGCCTTTAATAAAGTGCTCTGATTAATACAGTGAAAGAAATATGGATTTCATATAATCTAATATATTTCTAAGCTTCAAACTTCTTAGAGGGTATAAATTAATTACAGAGATTCTACCTCAATTGTGCAAAATATTTTGTTTTGTTCTCTTCTGCAGGTTGTCAGTCAAAATACAGGGAATATTCTGAATTTTAAATAAGGATAAAATAAATACCCATTCTTTTCTACATGATAGCTCTTCAGTCTCTCTTCATATCAGTAGCCTGGAAGACAACAGGAAGATAAAAAGAAAAATAGCTCAACAATCAGGTGGTCTTAAGATTTATGATGTTCTAATTTTGAGAGAGTCAACTGACCATGAAAAGGCGAATTGCATTGAACTACTACTACTTTCTGGTGACAGTTATATAAGAGTCACTGAAGCTCTTCTGAAAAACTGGGAAGCAGATCTTGAAATGTCAGCAGCTGCAATTTTACATACACTTGATGATCTTGAGCCTGCACTGGGGTAACACAGGGAAGCGTTGACGTGTTTAGTTCAGAATTCTGCATACAGATGCAGGAACATGTCCTGAAGGAGACTTTTGGATTAGTGAATTCTTGTCTTTTCATAGCCTATGCTTGTTTACCCATGCTTAATCCATTTTTGGAGCAGTAATTCATTTGAAATTGCAAGAAATTTAACCTTAAGAAGCAGAAATCTCCTGGCCCTCCTAATTCTCCTTCTTTCAAGTTCTCTTCTTTGCAAGTCATTGATGGTGTTTCTGCCTTCCAACTACACAACAAATCTAACCTAATCAGAAAACAACAATCTACCTTTCCTGTAGTGTCCATCTCCTGGAGAGTGGCTGTTGCCTACAATCTGTCACTACGCCAGTGTGGTACATCCAGTTTCCAACAGTTAGCACACTCCATAGTCAAAAAAGGCCAATATTATCTCAGTTCTTTCTTTCTTCTTTTCACCAGTGCTAGAAGTAATGTCCTTCTTCTCATCTTTCTGGTTTTCTTATGCCTTGTCTTACTTCACCAAGTTATCGAACTGGAATATAAGAGCACATGGGGAAAAGTAAATTTTGTTAGAGATCTGTGAAGTTGCAAGGTGGAATTTGGACTAATTTTTTCAAATATTTTAAACTTCGAGTTTACCTTATTCTGACTTACTAACTGCTTATTTTTTGCCTTCCAAGGTTAGGATACATTCTTACAATATTTGTAGAAAGCAAGATGCTGCACTAAATACAGTGGACATGAAGGCATCTCATCTTTGGTAGTACATTCAAAGCCATCACATAAAGAAAAGCAGCTAAGCACTCAGATTGCCAACAACTTTGCCTGCTCTGCAGGCAATAATATTTTGTGACAGGTGCTATCTTTAGGATACTTTGTCCTGGAAGCTCAAATAGTTCTCTGATTTCTTTGTAGGCAGCAATACTACTGTACATGACTTTAGTGAACTTATCTCTCTTGAGAAATATTATTGGAAATGAGAACAATTCTTGCTGTGATTGGAGAAGTTTGCAGAATACATGCAGTAGTCTGACTTCTGTGGTTGCACTTTGGCCCTAATTTATATTTAACACCTTTGAGCTTATTTTTAAATGGTTCTTTTAAAAGGTTTGGTAAAAATGGTTTGTATCAAATGGCTGTAACAGAAATGTTCGCTTTAAAATCTATTTTCTTCTTTTTAAAACTTACATGTTTGAAACTTACATTTGGGTGACTTTTGTGTGTGTGTGTGTGCATATCTGTGTTTCTGTGTATGAAGCACAGGCATGCATGGACATCCTAGCAAGCACACATCTTTATATAAGCATTGTGTTAGAATCAGCCTTTAACTTCATACCGTAGAAGCAATGAAATAGCTCATTCCATTTGAAAGGCTTTTGAGATCTTTAGTGATAAGGAAGTAAAATATTTAATAGAATTACACAGATCCATGGCCTCAGTAATTGGCTTTTATTGCCATAAAACGATCCTTTTTCAAAACAGAGAAAGAGAGGGGGTAAAAGGCAAATGTATTACTGTCAGCCTCAGAAAAGCCATTTTAGTTCAGCACAGAGCAATGATTATATATGAATAAACATGATGGGATTTTTTTTTAATATGTCAAAATGTGATATATAGAACAAGGGAACCTTGGACGATGTAAGGTGGGGATGTCATAGTTTACCTCTAGTAACCACATAGCCTCACATTAAATTACATAAACTTTTTCCAGATTGAGTAAAGGCCTTATTAACTAAATAAAAAACATAATTAATTTGTTAATATTATAGAAAAGTTGTCATTTAAGACGTTATGCAGTATTTCTTAAAAATATTCATAGTAAACCTCCAATATGATACAAAGGAAAGTGCATATCATAGTTGTCGTTTTAGTGGATTGAGGGGGGCAAATTAGAAAAAAAACGTGGTATCTGATTGATTCTACTTTCACAGCTCTCTCCTTTCTGTGTAAATTGATCTTTAAAGCAACATACTCCTTTGCTTTTACAGACAGCAGATAACAAATTTACAAGCATACTGGCAAAAAGACAGAAAAATCAGAATTCATACATTCAGATAATGTCCTTTCAGAGGATCAAAAAAAATATATCATTGAAAGGGAGCACTCTTAATATATACATTGTCAGGTCCAATTACAGCTGCTACTATTTCAGAGTGTGATTTATAGCCTTAAATTGCTTGGTAAAAGCTGACATCAACATAGCTGCAACAGCAATGTTTTCTTTTTGATTGTCCCTCATCCTCATGTTGCTACAAGATGTATTTACATTTTTGCTTTTTTCTTTTTCATATGATTGTAAACGCCTCCTCCTCCTTTTTTTTTTTTTCATTCCTTTTTTCATTTTCATTCTTTCACTTTTCTATTTACGTAGCAAATATATCTCTATTGGCATAAGTATTCCATAAATATTAACATTGCCAGAAAATGAAATTTTTCAGCAATGTACATGAACAGAACTCCTTAAAAAAACAAACCAGTAAGTCTGCTTCTCTCTCTGCTACCGATGCTATTATTTAGGGAGCTAGAAATAGGGCACTACAAGTTTGGCCCCTTCAGTTTTGTCAGATTATGTAATAAGGAAGTAATAAGTGCTACCATACGTGATGAGGAACCTAGACAGAAGTATGTAATAGGAAACACAGCTATTGTAATTCCTTAAAAAAGATACAGCAAGTAGAAGGTAAATCCTACTTCACATTGCCATTGCTTTCTGTGGTTGAGAAGTAATACTAAGAGTTACATGCTGATATGATTGCGTAGCTCTCAGTTAAAGGCCAGAAGCATTAAAGTAGTATGTGTGAAGAACGGTTAATAGCAGAAATAGGTGTATCCACAGTATGCAAGAAGAGAATGGACATGTCAACATTTGAGCTGGCAAGCTGCATCACATGGAAGTTACAAAAAAATCAGGGAAATCAATGGGAAATCAGTATTTCTAACTAGAAGTGATATCCATGCTATGAGGCTGATGAATCCAGGACGATCAATAATCAGTGTTTCTGTCCATGATCTGAAGAGTTGCTCTGAGCAAGAAAGTTGACCTTTCACATGGTATTTCTTGTCCTTGGAGATTTTACATTTACTTTTCTTTCCTCTGTCTTCTGTGTTTGTATTTACTACTTTCACAATCATGGAAAACTTTGAAGGCTTGAGTGAGCAGCAACACATAATCGCTGGTTGTTGAGAAAATGCATAAATGCATAAGTATTTATATGAATAAAGGTATGAGCAAAATTATGGTCTTTCCTGACCTGTTACATGCAATCCTTTAGATATTTTTCTTAATCTGTTGGAATATTGTAATTGTATTATAGATTAGACTAAAGTATCAGCACTGCATATACTATTTTAAAAAGTTCTTACATATTGCTAAAATACTTTTTAGTCTTCAGCCAAAATAATTGCCTGCTCCTAAGGTGTTGCGTTAAGGGGTGTAGCCGATTAGCTGTTACAGGTCCGGCTGGATTCAGGGTACTGAACTATCACAATCACAGATTCACCCATAACACATTAACCAATATGGGTCTGCTTGGATTCAGAGCACTGAACTAGCACAGTCACGGATTGACCAATAATGTATAACTGCTCTTACTGTAGTTGCGTTCAGTGAGAAATATCATGGCTAGGAGCAATGCAGTTAAGTGCAATTTATTACAGCAACAGGTACACAGGTTTTTTGGATTGCCAGTGATAATTTATTGTCTGCAAAAGCAAGGTAGCATGCATGAAATACACAGGTATGCAGCCTGGAAATTAACACATCAAAAGGCAAAAAGACTCTATAGAGGTTTCTAAATTTCCGTGGAGACACACAGTATAACCAAGTGTTCAAATCTCACCCAAAGGGGTCCCACCGGGGGGGGGAGGGGGGGGGGGAAGAGAGGCTCATCCCGTAGACTGATCCTGGGGGGTCAGGAGGTTCTCGGGATGGTGTATTCCCTCGTGATGGTACCTCCCCTGACTGTTGTAGTATCTTCCCTGACAGTGGTAGTATCTTCCCTAAAGATAGTATCTTCCCCAACATCCTCTCTCTCTTAAGCCAATTTATATTATTTTCTACCTTTTAGGTGGGGCTTGTGTGACTCTAGTCAAGCATATCTTAGTTATGATTGGTGAAAAGTTTTCCCGTCTCTGTTTAAAGATATAGGCTCTGAGAAATTCAGAGCATGTGCTCATTGAGGGGTGGTCGCACCTTGGAGGCGGGTAGCTTTTGGAGGTGTGTTTTGGTATCATAATGATATGATAATGAGCAAAAATACGCTAGAGTACAGCATTTGTCAAAACATGACAGGTCGTTAGCTCAGGGTAGAAAAAAGTGCTGCTTATCGGTCTCGGTGTGCACAAGAACAATCAAGTCCCCACCTGGTCACAGAGCCTAGCCATGGTGTCTCCACTCCACTCTATGCTCCGTGCTGTTCCTTAGAGCCAGCACACCAGGTTCCCCCTGTGTGATGGCATCTAAGGCTGGAAGCCTAGGGAACATTCAGGTAATGCAGCTACACCCTAACCTGAAAGCCTCTTCAATGCTATACATTTTCTTTAAAACGTGAATGTTAGCTTTATTTTCCTAGTTACTTTAGGCAATTGCACCACATACGGTTTGGTAATTTCTAAATGTGTTCACTTTAGAAGATGGAATTATACTAAACTGTTTCAAGTATGCATTAGGGTACAATTCTGGATTTGGCTTTTGAACATATCTTTACCTGTCTTTTCAATTTCTAACGACTATTTACCTGGGTAGGTATCTCCCTAAATGAGTAGACAGCATGGACTTAACTCAGGTCAGCCTGAATTCCATTTACTATAATTTAAATTAATATCCTATCAAGATTTTAATTTTATCAGCATAGATTTAGCCTATATTTTAGGGTAAATGTCCTAGCCAACTAAGATCTGTCTTTTAAAATAAAATGTTTTTACAGTTCTTTAGAAAGAAAGAAAAAAAAAACACACAGAAATATATCTAATCCTCAGAGATACATTTCAGCCATGAAGATTAGATGAGGCTTTTATAACCTGCTAACATTTTTTTTTTTATTTTATTTTTTTTTGCCGTTAGTAGTGCTGGTAAAAGGCTGTTTTTCACCTTGTGACCTTTTTAATCATAGAATCATAGAATCATTCAAGTTGGAAAAGACCTCTAAGATCTAGTCCAACTTTTAACCTAGTACTGACAAGTCCACCATTAAACCATATTACTAAGTTCCAAATCTACACATTTCTTGAATATCTCCTGGAATGGTGACTCATCACTTCCCTGAGCAGCTTATTCCAATGCCACACAACCCTTTCAGTAAATAATTTTCTCCTAATATCCAACCTAAACCTCCCCTGACACAACATGAGGCCATTTCCCCTCGTCTTATCCCTTGGAAAGTGATACGGTCACAAATTATAGATCACAAACAATTCTGACATTGTAGACCTTCCCAAAACACCCAACATGTGGTAACATATTCAAGCATTTAGAAAGTGTTTGGGGCTCCAGCATGAGTCACTTGCTGATGTCACAACAGAAAGCAGTTGATTATGTCATAGAACCCCACTCCCACCAATGATATAATTGCACTGCGAGTGTGGCCTTGCTGAATTCCAGTACAGTGAGATGCAATGATGAAATACAGTCCCTTGCAAGGCTTGTATAACATAACTTTTTTTGTTTTTCTGTTGCATAAATTTACATTTTCATGGCTTGGGAATTCTCATGGCTCACTGAGTTCTCTGTTTCTTATTCTGTCATGTTTCAGTCATGATATAATTTATCTTCCTCATAACGTAATTTATGTTTTGCTGTTGGTTCTGGACAGTAATTTCCAGTCAGCTCATCCTTCCTTTTTCTTGATTGTACTAGTCTTGTTTCTATCTACTCTTTCTTCATGGATTAGATTTTTCAAATCTTAATCCTGTTTATCTCCTCCAAACAATTACTCCATTTTATTGATAAAGATTTTGAAACATAAAACCCAAAGCTCACTATAATACTTCATATGAAACCTACTTAGTATTGCATGGAAAAGCGTAATTAACAGGTTTATTTTGTGAGTGATGTTACTGTTACCATATCCCATTACAGTATTTTGCTTTTTTTTTTTTTTTTTCCATCCACAATCCCATTTTAAACTTAAGAAATTTATCATGTGCTATGATCTTCAGTTTTTCATAAGACTGCATGTTAGTAAATTTTGGTTTTCTTTTTTTTCTCTCTCTCTTTAAATTCTTACTTATTTAAAGCTATTTCCATCAAAGATAAAATGAGAAATACCTGGTTAAGAATCCTAGATTTAGAATACTGCCTGAGGATCACAGCACAAAGATGAGTACAAGGTAAGATTTGGAGTTGAATTCAGTAGTATTAAAATCCTAACAATGATTTTGTTTCTCATTTGTTCTGTCATTTGGCTCCTTGTCTGATTCCAAACTCTCCCCAAAGTCTTTCTTCTTTTTAATCTTATTTGTAATACTAATACCAAGAGATGGCTGAAACTCAAAAAATTGAAATCTAACTTTTCTGGTGTCAGTTATATGGAAGAAAATTTAATTCCTTTATTCCTCTCTGGTCTTCATTTCCTACTGCCTATTATTGGGCAACTTTCTTACTAGAATTTATCTGGGTTTTGAACTAGACATATGCACAGAGTATGGGTGTAGTTAAATTTAATAGTATGTATTGATACAAATTGTTTCACAAAGTTACAGTCATTCTCTTATAATAAAGTAATGCTCCATTTCATACAGTAACCAGAACTGAAATATGGCAGATTTATTGAAATACATATCTCCTGGTAGCCTTTCCAAGAATTTGCCAAGTTATGTCATTTTTTCCCCTAAGTTAATCTTGTTTCTCAGTTAGTCATCACTGCTGTACTGAAACCAAAGAGGGACAAATTTGCCTCTGGCCATCTTACCTCTCCATGTCAAAACTGTGAATTTTGCCTGCTAATGGTGTTGAGGTACTTATCCAATTCTTATGCAAAGACTATGAAAAATACAGCAGTGTAAGATGCAGTCCCTTGATGCTTCCTGTGTGTACAACCATGTTATCCAGCCTCACAAAAGAAACATTTCTTTTTATGAGATTTCAGTAACAAGTATTTTGGGCCAGAGTTATTTGGATCTAAGCTCAGAAGTTTAGAAGGCAATTTATGGTAGGGAAACTGCCTCAGTTTCAGAAATTTCAGATTTACAAGCTGGAGGTACCTTGAATTCAAAGCGATGTGCATATAAAAAGCACTGGCAAATCTCCTTCTCTCTGGAAGGCTGGCTGTGAGTGAAAGAAAAAGGTGTTCAATCAGAAATGGAATCTCATAGCAATAAAGTCATAGAATCATCAAATCATTTAGGTTGGAAAAGACCTTCAAGATCATTGAGTCAAACCATCAACCTGACCTACCCAAGTCCCATCACTAAATCATGTCCCTAAGTGCCACATCCATGTCTCCTAAATACCTCTAGAGATGGGGACTCCATCACTTCCCTGTACAGCCTGTTCCAATGTTTGACCACCCTCTCTGTGGAAAAATAACTTGATGGGCTCAAAAGCTCCATTGTATCCCTGTCCATTTATAGGAATGTATCTGGGTATAGGATGTTCGGAGTACTGCATGCTGATAGGTCTCAGAGACCAGCCAGAGGGTTGGTTAGACCAGCAGGATGTGGGGTGACACAGGAATGTGTACGGCCAAAGTTAAACACAAGCGTCTGTTAGGGTTGATAATAAAAAGAGAGAGGAAGTCATGGTCTCTTTGTATCTAATAGATTTTTTTCATTGACCTCATGAAGTCAAAATTACACTTAGATTTCTATAATATGGACTATTCTTTCAGGAATGTAATGTATTCCCAAAATCTATTTTCATAGACTATATTATAATACATAAATTATATATATTTAATATATATTATATATTTCATATTATTATAAAGAAAAAAAAAATAGGTACTTTTGTTCTTCTTCAGGCATCCATATTTTTCTTTGTTAGCAGGGCTCCATCAATTGTACAGTTGTTTTCAACATAAGGTAATGCTGATCTCTACAAAAAGCTGTAGCAAACTTCTCCTCTCCTTCCCCAGCACCTCAATTTAACCGTAGGATTAGGAGTAGTAAGAGTTAGGCCTTGGTGGTTCTGAGGGTTAAATTTAGATTGGGTTTCTGCTCATCAGGTCAGAGCTGCATTAAAAGCAACTACTGACATCCAGAGGTGGCATCAATGTTGCTGGGGGGCAATCAGCACTGTAAACATAACAGCCCAATTTGCCCTCTGCTACACTTCTCACATATTCTTTTTAAAACCTTCTTTCATAGATCTTAGTTTTGCAAATATTTCTGTATGCACCAAGTGTTATTCTGGTGAGTAATGGGAGGCACGGTGTTATCTTGTTCACAGGATTGGGTCATATCCATTAGCACAGGGCAAAAATGACTGAATGTCGGGGAGGAGTGGCCTTTCAATGAATATGTGTCTTCATAATGCATATGATGAAGCCTTGGTGTTTACTGAGCAGATAATAATGGCAAAAATCTTTATTTTTTTACATCTGAAAATATTATGAAGGACAGGAAAGTTTAAGATATTTTATTATTTACAAATAGTTTCTTTTTTGACAAAAAAATAAAATAAAATAAAACAAAATAAAATAAAATAAAAGCATTTTACCAGTGTGAAATGCTTCAACATTCCATACTGAAAAGCTTGAGAGGAAAAAGATAAAAAGAAAATCAAATAAATTAAGAAAATTATGTTCAGTTAGAAATAACACAGTTAAAAACACAAGATATTTTGGAAAGATGAATTAGCTTTCCAGTGTTTGAGAGCATTATTTTTATATTTCTTCTAGTCACAATGGAAAAGAAAAAAAAAAAAAAAAAAGTATTTTCTCCTAGATGTGTGTAACTCTTGAAATATATATTACACAGGAGGACAAAATCAAAGTCACTGTGGTACAAAACAGCTGGAAGCAAGTAAAGTCTTTTAACAAAGTTAACCTAAGACTCATTTTTTAAAAAAATGCAATTGCTAACCTCACGGTTAAGATTTTTCCTACAAAAATATCCACCTGACAAGGGATGGATAGCAACTTATTATTACTTCTGATCTGCTCAGAACTCAAAACTGGTTCAAACTGCACGTGTAGTTATTCAAAGCAAAATTATTCTTTTTCCTTCATCCTCTTTTCTCATGCCTTATTAATACTTGATTGTTTACACATCCTGTCTTCTCTTCAAGCCCATAAAACCCCATAGCCAGGAATTAATATTTTCTTCATGTCTAGTGAAATCTTCCTGATCTAGCTAATGCTTCTGGTCCCTGCAGAAAAATAAAAGATAAATAATAAATAATTGTTTTATTCGTATGCATAATTGCATGACAACAAAGGGAAAGTATTAACAGAGACTGCAATGCCCCTCATCTATAAGCTGAATGCTTTAAATCTCTGTATTCTAATTCTTCTTGAAATGACCAAAAAATGTCAAGAAGGAAATAGACAAATGAGTAGTAAATCAGGAGGAAGGCTAAGAGGGAAGATGCAACCTCAAATTAACCATTTTAAATTCTACTTATTTTTGATTTAGCATGACCTTTAAATCTGTTAATAAAATGACAGTATCTATGAGAGTGTTGATGTTAGCTTAATATCCCTTATGACAGTAAAAAATGGACTGAGGCTATGGGCTAAGTCATTTGCTGGTGAATTAGATAAATCTTAAAGTTTATTTTCTGACTGTATACTTAGCTTTTGCAGCTACCCCTAAGACATTAATCTATCGAAAAGGAGAAGATATCATCTTTCAGGAGAAACATGTCATAAATATTTTGATAAAGTATTTATAATCCTCAAAAACAGATGGCTGTTCCATAAAAATTGCCAGCTGAGAAGGTTTGCTGACAGAAACATGTTAAACAACTACTTTTTAATTTTATTTTATTTTATTTTTTTGAGGAAAGGGCTTGCTCCACAAAATCAGATGCATTCTTCTATTAATCAATCACAGCTGGGTGATTTTTGACAGCTGGAGCATGCTAGACCTAATTTGATTCTCTTGAACTTTTTCTGATTAATAAATTCTGTGTAAGGGGAAACTTGATGGAGACAGTATAAAAGCAGATCACTTGCACAAAGTATAGGTGGGATGAAGGGGAAGAAAATAATTTGACATGTGCAGATAAAGGAAAATCTATGGGACTGTGTTCATACATACAAAAATTAGTTCTGTTTTGTCTGAGATGCTAATAAGACAGCATTTAAACTCTCAGGTATAAATTCCCCCAAAGAATACATGTTAAATAAGCAGGGTATTTTATATGAGATTTCACATAGGCTTTGAATCTTTTCTGTATGTATTAAGAACCTTTTTGATGGAAAGTAAGAGGAACATATGGCAAGGCAGGGCTCAGTATAAAATGTCATATCACTGCATTCATTCCCATGATCAACAAGATCATGTAGTCTAGAGCACAGAAAGACACTGAGAGAGTGAGAAACACAAATCAGAAGAACAGTAACTGACAGATATTCTCTTCCTTGTGTGATATTCGATAGTGAAAGTCTTGCCATTTGAGAATATTGGTGTTTCCACAGCTAAACAGTCCCAGATGTCACCTTGGAAGATCCTCACCTTTGTCTTTGCCACTAATCTCCCTAAGGTGTTTGTTGTCGCTTCTGGGTGGATTGGAGACCATTCTACCACTGAATATTGATGAATTATATGAAAAAAATAATAATAATAACCAGAAGTATTTTGTCCACATTGGTAACTTCCATGATACATTGTACTGTTGCTGTTAATTTTGGTCAAGCAATGTTATAATTGGAAAACTTTTAATTATTGTATCACTGAAGATGAACAGGACTATAGCACTAACATTCAAACAGGAAAGACATTCAGAACTGTAGTAAGATGTGTTGGTACCTAAGTCTCGTCTCCCTGTCCCTTTAAAGTCTGAGGCACTTTCATTCCTTCACTATGAGAGAGAGGAAAGGTAAATGTAGTAAACCAACTTCTCTTGGTCTCATCTTGATATAGTTGTGGTCATGCCTGAGACTGTTGCTGTGAAGAAGATTGGTAAAATAAATTCCACTGTGTTTCAATAACAAATTTTATCTGAGCCTTGATGGGACTGCCTTGTGTATGACTGAAGAGCTCTGTGCTAATAGGAAAATAAATTTTACCATTTCATAACTATGGAACATTTTTGCTTTTTAGATCAGAAATGAATGCAACTAAGAATAGCCAAATACTTCAGGGAGACTTCTTTGCCAATCAGTCTCTAAATGCACTAAAGACAATACTACTTTTGGTTTTGGAAAAGAAAAAAAGTGGTCCTACAAAATTGCTTGTGGTTGATAGATCTTGAAAATACATTAAATTTTGCTAATTTTTTGACTAATCAAAAATATGACTAAGGTTTGAGAGCTTTCAAATGACTTTGTTGTTGTGGAAAGAAAAACATGTTTTAGAAAACATTGGTAAAACCATTAAGATTACTTATCTTTCTTTCTTCCTGCAGGGTATCTTTTACCTGCAGCATGATAAATATTTTAAGTTCCTAATTATAAAACAATGGAATTATTTTAATTAATATTATCTCATGAAAAATGAACTTAACTAAAAGGTATTCATGGCCCCTCAGTAATGTTAGAGAAACAGGCATTCTTCAGTTCCCATTTTTAATTTCTACTTCTCTCAGTATGCAAAAATGATTTTTTCTTACGTTAAGTGTGTGGGATTCTTCCTGCTTTTTGCAACTCAGAAAATTCAAATATTACTAAGTCAGGTTTAAAGTATTATTGCCTCCTGGCACTTCTACATTTAGAAACAAACCTGGAAAGCATTGAATATTGTTACATGTAAAAATGAAGCTCCTGAAGCATTTGAAGTCAAAGCTCAGTTTGATCCATTACTGTATTAGGCTAAAGTGCAAATATTCGGGGAAAAAAGTATTAGCTATATATATTCATAATTCTTTACTTTGTCTCCATCATTTAAGATAAACCCTCAGGGGAGTCAGTTATTTGAACACATTAGCAAGCTAATGCCATAGGTAAGAGTTATAGTATTACCCAATGGAGCTCATCCTGCTCCCAGGGAAGTTAAAAGGAATTTTGACATGAGCTCCCATAGAAAGAGTAGCCAGTACAATATTTGAGATTCCTGCAATAAACCGAGGAAAAATGCAAAACCTGTTCCTGCATGCTTGCTAAGTCTCTTACAAATATAGCGGATAAACCTTAAGAGCTGCTTTATATACTTAAATATTTGCATAAAGTTAGTCTATTGTTTCTATAGATGTTGATTGAAAATAAATTATTTGAGGCACATAAAAGAACTCTAGTCCCCCCAAAAAAGAAAGAAAACCATGATTTTCTGTATTAGAAATGCACAGAACTGATATGAATGGACTTAGGTTGGCATAAGACCGTATCTGCTGTGGTCAAATACTAGCATGTCAAGACCTTGATTGATTCATTGTCAAGAAGTAGTTTTGTATTTTTTGACATTTTTACTATGGATATATAGAACTCTGTGTCCTATTAACTCCATGTTTGTGTTATACTGAAAGCTCTTTTAAAGCTGTGCAAAGTGTTTGAAGCATTGGAAGGATGCTCTAAGTAAAGAAGAAAGGGGAATAATGTCTGTGATGTGAGAGTTTTGCCTTTCATTCACCTGTGTTTTTTTCTTGTTGTAAACATCTTTCCCATTATCACAATACCATTTTACCTTGCCTTCAGTTTTCACAACTCAGTCCATCACTAGTATCATCCCTGAGTTTGAGTGATGGATGGTCTGTACGTGGTGCTTATTGAGTGCTGTGCATTTTACACAGGTCATGTCAATTAAGACTGTGATTATTATAATATTTGACACTTACAATGAATTTAGTTTATAGGAAACATGAAATCAAGGTAGCAAAATACCTATCTGCACATCAGTATTCAACAAAGGAACAGGAAGTCATGTTATTCTCATGGGTTTTAGTTTCTACTGTCTTCTTAAGGCAAGGATATTTAGTACAATTTATTGGAAGTCACTGCTTTAAAATTATTGTTTGCTCTCAATTATGATTTTATTCTCTGCTTATCTAGCAATATCCAGACATAGAGGATTTTTCTTTTCTTTTTTGTCTCTGTAAATATGTGATGACTCAATGTACGAGTAATGTTTTTACTATGTTTTTGGCATGATAAAGTCTAATTTCTGAATCACTCATTTAATGTAAGATAGGCCCTAGGATAAATTAATTATATGAACACACTAGTATCTAGCTGCCTTAGGTAAGGATTATAGACACAAATTTGATCCTATTGTAGTCAGAGTTTGGGCCTGAATTCAGAGTTACATGTTGTTATAAGAGAAAACACAAATATACATTAGTAATCTCTGTGTTTTGCTAGTGTATTGCAAAGAGAAGTGAAGACTAGTTCTTGATTGTCTTCACAACTTAATATCTTATTTTACAAGTGTAAGTGGGAAATGATCACGGATAATAATAAAATAATAATAATAATAATAATAATAATAATAAACCCATACTGCATCAGATATATGATGTAGGGATGGTTGAGAGATTAAATAGCAGTAAATCAGTGGGTTGAGTACTCTTACTTTCATTTTAATAGGCATGTGAAAGTAAAATGTGGTGGGTAAGTTTATCCCAAATGTGCACTATGAGGCAGAGATTTTTCAATCAGGCTTTGGGAATCATAAATGCAACTGTTTGCATTTTGTTTGTTCTTTAGCTTATAGCATAAATGGAGTAACCCTTTGTCTTGTCTCAATGCAATTCAATTTTACTTTCCCTGATGCCCAAACAGTCAGTCACGACCAATAAGCAACACCATATTGTTACGTTTCCCAAACAACACCACATAAATTAAGATATTACTCCTAAGATTTCTGTATTTTGTAGTCCTAAATGGTAGTAATAGAGCAATTCAAGAAAAAAAAAATAAAAATAAAATCAGAACTTACTAAAGTTCTTTTGAACCAATTACTGAGATAACATACAATGTTGCAACAATGGCTATTAATAAAATTATATAGATTGCTGTATCTGATGTTTGGTCAATACTCTTTACTCTTGCAAAACTTAAAATCCATCTACATTGAATTTGTGATTAATTGGATTTTAAATATAATAATGAAAACTATTGTTACTATTGTTATTATAGCTTTGAAGACAGTCTCAGCTATCTTTTGGTTGTCTTTTCACAGTTTTACTGTTTACTGTTTACTTTTGGTCTAGTATTTTGTTCTTAATTATTTGAAAAAGAGACCACCTCCATGGTTGAACTCATTCTCAAAGTTGAGTTCAACATCCTGAATGAGTGAAAGAGAAAATATTAAAATTTTAGTAATTATTGTTAATGACTTAACATTCTAACACAAATTTTTAATCTTTATTTCTTGAATAACAGACTTATTTTATCTTTACTCATCAAAACTATAATGGCAATTGAACTCTTGAAGATTAAACAAGAGATTTCTTAATCTCTTGAATAAATCCCATTATTTCTACAAATACCCTACATAATTTAAAATTATTAATACCTTCTCTTTTTATTATTGTTCTTCAGATCTCATAAACTGTTACTGTCCATCTTATAGTTTTGACCATGCTAATTTATACTTAGTTATCACTTTTCCTTCCCCAGGTTTTGAGATTTGTTTTGGTAGAATTAAAAAAAAAAAAAAAAAAAAAAAGTGCAATATATAGAGCACAGTCATTGATTGCCTTCCAAGTAAATATGTATCATCATTAGTATGGCTTATGAAAAATAAATAGGTGTATATGGAGGGAGGTGATTTATATTAATAGATTAATGCACAGACCTGTAAAAAGCAGTAACAAGATGAAATTGAGAACAAGAAATTATGGGATGAATGTCAAGAAAATATATGGTCATAGCAAGGCATATGTTTGTATGCAGACAGAATTGCTGTACACTATCATTTGAATCAACTGACAGTGTAGCAGAATAGTATTAAATAATAAGTTGTATAGAGTAACTTCACTGACAGAGGAAGATGACACAAGGGATAGGCCACTCTTATCTACGCAGTTCATTGCCCGAAAATGAGTAATTGTCTCACATCAAAAGACTTTTAATCCACATACCAGGTTCAAACCATCTCTGTTTTAAGCAACAATAATTTAACATAATGTTTCTTAAGCAAAAATTTATCTCCATCTTAAATGATTAAAAATAAAATTATAGTTCAAGCATAATTCAGCTGTAATAGTAATGCCAACAAAGACATCTTGAATTGTAAGCAAATCCTATTAAACAAGGATGTATTTACCTTGGATTAAAACAGGATATAATACATACCAATGACTCTAGGAGATGATGCACTATTTCAGACAAATGCCAGCAAACAAAGATATGATCTTATTGCTGCATATAATGTATATCAGATGAGGTAGTGAATATCACACCTTTCCACCATGTGCAATTCTTTAAATATTCTTTTTTATTCCTGCATTGGAGGTGGACAAATTACAACATTACTCTTTAGAAAAGCCTGCTACCGCTGTCAGGGAAAAATATTTCCTGTAGCCAGCTGGCATCTAGTACAAAGCTGTATGAGTGCATACTCTTTCTTCCTTTGGAGTATGAGAGAGTATAATAGTGTTCAGGCACTAATTAACTCATTTAATATATATATATATATTTTTCTTTATGACCCAGGTGCCCTCTTCTAGTTAAAAATAATCACAGAGAAATAACAATTTCAAAGATTTAGAAAAACCATCTGATATTCACACAACCTCTGGTAACTACTCTTGCACAAGCATGTGCCTGTGTGAGTGAGGATTAGAATGGAAAAACCCTCTGTTATGACGGTTCTGTATTGGCAGGAAAGTATGTGGTATTAACAATAAAGGTGTTTTGTTTTTTTCTTCTCTTCTGCAGTTATAGAGAGAAATATGCATGTTTTTTTCTTTGGTAAGAAGAGAGTTTTCTTAAATGTGTTTCCTCTGTAGAACAACTCAGCACTCCATGTATAAGTAACCAGACAATGCAAGAGAGAGGGTTAATTTTTTTGGATAAAAGGAAGTTTATAAGTAGGTTTAAGGAAATGCACTCCATTTGGGAATAATAATAATAATAATAATCAAGACCCAAGCCAGAAACCTAAATATTGGGCGAAAATTTGACTTGCACATGTGAAATATTACCATGATATCACTACTAGCCACACAGATGAAAAAGTGCCTCAAGCTGGTTGGTAAAGCGAGCGTACCTAGAACTCACAGGAGGACTGATTGCGGGTGCTTGGCTTTTACCATTCAGCATATAAGTAGCATGGAAATTTTACTTTTTTAAGATAAACTGATCTGAAAAGCTGTTATTGATCATCATTGTATTTGTAGGAACCAAAATTTCCCAAAGTCTGGTTAGCAGACAGAGCAGTTTTCAGTGTTCTCATTTGCTCATGTGTTTTTCAGCCCTGGCAGTAAAAGCAGTGACTTCACAGAAGCCCCAGTATTCACCCTCAGTGACTGTCCTCTTAAAGAGGAGTGGTAGTTTATCCAAGGCACTAAAATGTTCTCTGTTCTGTGCTGCTCCCCAGTGAATATGTTCCTTCACAAGTGCGGTTATTATTTAAACCACACATTGCTTTTAACAAGGCAATGTTCTTAGGGAGAAGAAATATTTCACTACATTTTCTGAGATATTTCAAAGAAAAAAAATATATATATCAGGTTTTCAGGCACACATGCCCTTCTTCAGATTTATAGCAATTATATTTGTGATAGCCACCTTCAAGAAGGAGCAGATAAGCACTTGGAACAACAAAAGAAAAAATATGATAGGTAATGCACTCTGCAAAACTTTCCCAAACTGCAAAAAGCCAAGCAGCCTCTGCCCCTGACACATCCTCTCAGGTCTCAGGGTTGAGTTAGAAGACCTTTCCCACAAACAGCTGGGACAATGCAAAGCACTGACCACAAGTTTGCCAATACACTGACATTTCAGCTAGTCAAGGGGTGACCCTGTTATTTTTTAACACTCCTGCAGTGACAGTACCACTTGGTGCTTCTTCCACTGTGAGCTGAGCCAGGTATGGTGGTAAAACAACACCAGAGCCTGATTTCTCAGCTTTTTTTATTAGTGTGTTAAATCCAGAAAAAGCAGAAAATTATGTGGTTTGTGCATACAACCACCAGGAACTCTGTGAGCCTTTTTGTGCATAACTGACTTCCCCAGTAACGGTCTTCTACTAATCTAGTTAATTTGATCAAAATTAGATAAACCCATCTTACTGAGACTTTATGTGTGAATGTTGGTTTCATGTAAATTATCTATCTATAGGGGTATAAACCCCTAATACTTCTCTGTGCATTGCTATCTTTCCAGATCTTTGCATAGTAATTGTTTGATTGATACTAATGGTATCTACAGTCAAACAACTGTAATGGAAGTTATATGAAATACTTCTAACCTGTTTACTTGGTAATCTTAACACTGACCTGGGGGTACTCAGTTTTTTGTCTTGAATAAGCTCTGTAAATTCCTTATATGCTTGTATAATATCCCAGGAAAATGGTTTCGTTATTCAGTATTTTCTGTCTTTCAATCCCAAAATGGTTCTCCCCTTCCTTTTCTTGGAAATCTACCCAGTCTGTTTGCAATACTTTTCTACTTTAATTTTAAGCTGGAATGGAAAATGACTTGCATCTGTAGCAGAAGCCAAAATTGCAACAACTAAGACTACTGTGTCATATGAAAGCAGATTAATTTTAGATGAGTTTCTAGTGAATGCAAACCCACCTAGAATAAAAGGAAAGGGTTGTATAATCAACAGTGGAAATGTTGAAGAAGTGCTAACCAAAACATGATCTCTTCTACCCTCAAGCATTCAGATTACTGTCATTGACATTAACAGGATTTTTATTCACACATTATGGAAAGATAAGTCTCTAGAGCATTAGCAGCCATTACTGCATATTAGTCCAAAATGATGAATAGTAACAGAAACTAAAGCTACCTTACACTTTTTTTTTTTTTTTTTTTTTTTTTTTTCACACAAGTGAGGTAAAAACAGTGGTAGTAAATACAAGAATAATACAGGAATGACCATTCACAACCTCATTCAAAATGTTAGTTTTGTCTGTAAGTGTATTTGTTTCTCTGGTGCGATAAGCTTAGTTTGTTCTGATGATCCTGTTCTGTAGCCCTACACTTGTCAAGATTTCTGCAAATGTTCATCAGGTCAAATATGCATTTTTTTTTTTTTTTTAATTTTGAAAAAGTTGCCTTTGTTGTAGCCAGGGCCATAAACCCAACTTTTATGTCACCTTCTATCTTTTCTAAGAAGCAGTTTCTACCTTTGTTAATGCACAAGGGATTTATATCCACAGAACAAAATCATGGGACTTGTATGCTTCTAGAGGATGAGGGCTGGAACTGGTTTTATTATCTACAGGTCAGGTTCAGAGATCTTCTGAAATATCCATGTGTATAGTTTACCTTAATGCTAGAGATGATTAAAAAGAGTATAAAGAAAAAAATATATATATTGCATAAGAAAAAAGTCTACAGCGGTTTTAAAATCTCCATGGAAACAGAATTATGATCATTCAGACCTTTAGAAATGATGAACATTTCAGTGTTTTCAGCTTTGACCTTAATTCCAACTGAATCTTTATGCTGTCCTAATTTTGAGATCCAGGTTGTTCACAAGTGAGTGAAATCCATCACCATGATGTCTTAGAAGGCCCTTTTCGTTTGGCTTCCTTTATAACATACTGTAGCAGACAGGTGATGGAAGTGCACAATGGAGAGTGGTCTCATAGAGACCTCTCAATGTTCTGACATTATCTTTTCTCCAGACAAAATCTGCATCCTAGAATGAAGGATTGAATAGATACATTTTGCAGTTGCTTATTGGTGAGCCATCACTGAAGTGGTAATGCTAAAAAAAACATACAATTCCTCCTAATGATCATTTTTTCCTAGGCAGGATATACAGGAATATTTCCAGCCTTACCCTGCAGTTCCGGGTAAATGAAATATTGTCATGCACACAGAGCTGAATCTCAGGTCAGGTGTGGTTCAAGTAACTAAATTTAACGCTGTTATTATTGTATAGTTCTTATGTGCCTTTAAAGATAGAAGCTGGGTCTCAGGGCTCATGGTGAAGGACAGTGGCAACAGAGTGAGCATCAGGCAGCCTGTGACAGGATTGCTGTGATGAGCCACCTCTGTTGGCAGGCTCAGCATGGGAGCCCCAAAGTGAACAGGCACAGAAGGTAGGGAACAGCTTAATTCCTTTTGAATGACTAGTATGAATACTCACTAGAAGTAATTTTTTTAGATAAACCTGTGTGTCTACAGAAACGGAAACAAACTTTGCAGGATCTAACAAACAGCTAAGAAATATTTATCTTTCTTGAGGAAAAGATGCATTACTGTTTAAGTGGCTTTGTTTCATTAAGTGACTAGGTGACGTAAGTGGCCAGACATAGCTATCTTAAACACTGAGAATTTGACAGTTTACAGATTTTCCCCCAATTAATTAAGCAGATTGTTGCTCATAAAAAATATATCTTAATCTGCTTTCAGTATTAAAAAACCTGCTAATTTTTTTTTCCTGTGAAAAAAGGTCCAATTTCTCTAATATTCTTTAGCACAATCTAATACTATAATTATTTTTTTTTAATTATTATTATTATTATTTACTCATCTAAAAGTAGGATTTTGGTCTCAGTTGATTACATATCCTCCAGTTACAATCTGTAGGATAGATAGATGTTTTTAACATGATGACTTGTCCCGCCCTACAAAAGATGCAATACATTATCTCTGGTGTGCTTGTTCCCTCCTTTGACTGGATCGGATCCAGATGATCAGTCGCATGTTTTTCTGCCTTTGACTTCCTTACATTAAAAGTAATCAATGCCATCTAAAGTGCTCAGTTTTGTGTACAGTTAAGCATGTGTCTCCCCAGTTCCAGCTTTATTAAAGATGTCGTACAGTGCTGCTTGATGCTGTGCATTTACCTGAAAAGGTTCAGGCTAAAGAAGAGCATAATTTAACTAAAAAAAAAAGATATCTTTTTTTTTTTTTTTTTTTTTTTTTTTTTTTTGGAACAACAAGGTTATTCTCAGAGGTAGTGAGTGAATATCTGTATTGCATTTATACCACTGATTCAGGCTGCATAGTCTTCTAAAAATCTTAAAGCTTTCCCTCAACCGATGAAGAGTCTTCTCTGTCTGTCTCTTTGATATGAATAGTTACAACAAATTGTCTTTCACAACAGGTGCACATTCAAGCACTGCAGGAATAGGAAGGAAAGCTTGCAGAACCCTGTGGGCATCGCACAAGATTTTAGTAAAATATTATAAATTATACAGTCACAAGAACTGTGTGAAATAGTCTGAATCTCTAGCGAAATCAAAGTGAACATCGGGTATCAGAATTAATGATTTTTGTGAGCATCCTGGGCTCATTAACACAAAATCAGATCATTAGCAGGAATGTCTGACTCCTTGCCTATCCTCCTTATCTTCTGTGAGAGGCACTTGTCTTCTCTTCCCAGTAATCCAAGTGATACTTACAGGCTTTTGTGGTGTTCTTTTTGTTGTTGTTGTTGTTTTTAATGGGGGAATTATTGGAGCTAATTTAGGAGGTCGTTGGCCCTGGGAAATACTCTGTGGAATATTGCACTCTGAATCCTTTCCAGCCAAAGCCATAGTATTGTAATTTAGGATGGCAAACAAATTGTGAGCCACAAGAAGTCTGGAAAAGTATTAAACTGAACTGTTTAGCCTTGCAGAGAAAGGTGCTAAATGCATGCTCGTTATGTGTGTCAACCTTTTAAAAACTACTTTTGTGCTTTATAGGATGAGATCAGGTACAGTACAGTGAAGCCTAAAACAAATGTTCTCTGTAAGTAAACAGAAAACAAACAAACAAAACAATCCTTTGCTAAATCCAAAGTTCAAAATATACTGATTTTGATTTTTGAAAAATATAACTATCATAGAAAATAAATGTGAAAATTAATAGTGAAAATTAAGTTCTCATTTCACTTCCGATATGTAAAAAATAAAAAATAAAAAATGAAATACTAATACTGATGCAGAAAAGAAATAGAGGATTTTAGATAATTCCAAGAGATTAGGGTTTCATCTTTTTTATGACCATTAAATGCTAAACAGCCTCTTAAAAATAATAATAATAATGATAATATTTTCTCGGTTTTCCTCTGTATTCTCCAGTTCAGCTCCTCTTGCAATCAAGTTTCGGAGATTTGTTATTAACAGGTTCATAAGACTTTTGTCTCTTTAAAAAAAAAAAAAAAAAGAGAGAGAGAGAAAATGTGAACACAAAGCATTTCCAGTGTCTGCTTTTCACAGCTGATGTCCTCTGGTTCCATAACTTTATTTGTCTGAAAGTCCCTGTTGACCAGGTTTCACGCTGTGGTTTGCTTGAATATTATGGAATATTCACACTCTGAGTGTGACTCTAGAGACTTGTATTTTTGTGCACACACGCATATCCACTGCAAAGAAAAACCTCCACTGACTCTAGTAATAAATCACCATATTACAACCATCAGGGCATTTAATTTACAACTCAAATCAATTGGGACTTGCTGATGCTAGACAGTAATATACTGTCAGTTTAAAAACCTGGATATTGCAGCTCAATGAGGATGGGCTGCCAGTCAGCAGAGTGACAAAGTGACAATTTATGATTTGTAAAAATACAGCAGATAAATTGCAAGAAAAATGCACTGACTTCAGCAGCATAGTGTGTGCAATATGTTTGTGCTGAAAGGACTGGGAAAGGTGGGAAAAAAATACCTCTATGAAACTGAAATATTTTATTCTCTTTAATATATGCTGGTTTAGAGGATCTGTTTAATGATTGAGACATTTAAAGGAAAGTAGTAAAACAAAATATATATACTGGATATTGTCCTTCGGTCATATAGAAACACGTGAATAGTCATCTGATGTAAATGGATGTAACTTCACTAGAGCTCACCTGACCTGTATGGAAGGGTGCTAAGCGCAATGCAGAGGGTGCAGATGGATGCAGTTCATGCTGCAGGCTGCTGCTATTGCAAGAAAATAGCTAGGGGGTTATAAGAAGCAGGATAATTCTTCTTAGTGGTAAAGAAACATGAAGAAAACAAGAGAAACAGATCTGTACCTAGACAAAGGCTTAATATCGCAAATGTATATGTTCAAAAAAGGAACAGTCCTTTTGCAGTATCTTCACAGCCTGTGTAAGAAAAGCATAAATGTGAATTGGGGTCCTTCTAAAAAGGGTTTAATTGGAGAAAAAAGAAAAAAAAAAAAAAAAAAAAAGCACTCTTGCAAATGTTTTTCTTCTTGAATTGAAAGACAAAATGTAAAACTGGCTGCTACTTCCACTGTACCTCAGTTTTGGACAGGAAACCCATATAACTTTTGGTTGTCTGACCTTGTTTTTTTGTTGTTGGCATTATTGGTGTTTGTATTTGTTTATTTATTTGTTTTTGTTTGTTTGTTTGTTTATTTTATTTTTAAGGCTGTCTGGAAATATAAAATTAGTTTTAAAAAAAGCTGCAAGTTTTCTCAATACCAGCACTGGCCTGGACAAATGGCTTCAGCCATTAGATACAACATGTGATTTATTTTCATGAGATTTGCTGCCTTTTCCCTCCTTACGATGAATTTTGAAAGAAAAAAAAAAATTGATTTGCTTGTGCATTTATGACAAGGTGAAATGTTGAAAATATTAATGTGCATGGCATGCAAATAACGAATTATCATGGATAGTGAATATGTATAAACCATTCTTTAACCTAATTTGTAGAAAACTGATTTTTTAAAATAATTATAAATAGGAAAAGGAGGCATATTTGTCAAATACCAATTAATTGGTGTATTTTTAAACAATGAATAATCTAGTTAGCTTAGAAAAATCAGCAACCAGAGTTTATATAGAGTCATTTTTACATTACCTCTTGGAGTATACATAATTCGCATCCTAAACACATATTCAGCTGCATTGTACATTTTTACTGCTGTTCTGGTCTATTGCGTACTGTAATTAATGTGCATTTTATTTTTTTGATTGAATTCGACTGCCTTCAAAAGCTATTAGTATATGAAGTCCCCTACTACACTCTCCAAACAAAAGAATATTAAAAGCACATTAAATGATTCTTGCTGTACACCACCCCACTGTAACTCAATCTTGACCCTCAGTGTTATTTAGTTTCTAAATTAGAATAGGAAGGTTGTTATTTTGTACTCATATCTTTTCAAGAGTTAGCTATTATCCTGAAATTCTCAAGTCTGATGACAAGAAACATGATTTTTTTCACATGAATTATTTCTTATAAGACCGGTGGTCATAGAAAAGTCACCATATATCTGTTAGAAGTGGCACAGTGGAATTATGTAAGTGGCATAGAAGTGGAATTATATGAACTCCTTTATCCAGGAGCATTGACATCATTTACACATCAGGACACAGTAAACTCTTTAGCTGTTATTTATTCAAAATATTTATACATATTTTTTTTCCCAGAGAGGTCATAAGTCCTGAAGATATTTGAACCATTATCCTAACTGCATAGGTAAGTAACACAGGGCTCATGAAATTTAAGTAAATGCTTAATAGTCTCACAGTGACTCCAAGCAAAATGAAAAAATACTATGTCATCTGACTACTTCTAAGTGCAGTAGACATTTTTCCACCATGAAATGGATTGTAATTGACGGCATTTTTCAATACCAGATAAAAGAACCTTCATTCTTCAAAGACTTACCTAGGTAGAAGTCATGATAAATATGTAATCCGGAAGCTCTTGAGGTCCAATAATTCTATTTTAAATCTTATAACTCTTTTTAAAACATTCAGTATTCCCCAAATTCCAAATTAAATTCTAATACGTGTTCTGCCTAGACATATTCTTGCATGTCTACTGAAGCCAGTTCTTGCTGAGAAAAAATAAAAATAAAAAATGCTGATTTGTATTTTTGAATACTTGCATTTTTAGTTTTCTAATGTATATTTTCTGTTTTATTTCAGAGGGAAAAAACACATTCAATAAATTCACATGAATCAGGAATACCTGAAATAATGACTGAAATGTTTTTTTGTCTCTCTGTTTTTCCTTATTCAGCTAAGTGAAGGTTTCTACCAGATGTTGCTGAACAGAATCATTAAGAGAGTTTTTAAAAAAATCCAGTTTCACATCAATACTGGTGCTTTCTATTGTGAAATTACTTTTCTACCTCATTTACTGTTAGAAATTTGGCAATCATTATACATTTTTATTTTTAACTTCATTTTTGATAGCTGCATGTGTGAAAAACTTCTTGAAAATTACAAAGATGGTTTTGCTGCTTACTCTGTAGTAACCTGCTGCTTTTTAGTTTGCAGGAGGATGCTGAAATAATACAACAAACTACAAAATTTTCAGTAACTTATAAATGAATTCTCAAGAGCAGCTGACAGGTGTGTCTGTGCCATTGATACGCTTACACTCTAGTACATTTTTGCCAGCAGACTAGCAGTGACAGCCTTTGAGGAACCAGGATTCCAGCTCAGAAAGCCATAGCCTTACTAGGGTTTGCAAGTGTTTGTCCCAGCCTCTGCAGGACATTATGTGCACAGCTGAGACCTTCTAGGGATCAGCCAAGCACGGTAAGCAGCCCACCTAGTAGTAATGAGCTCATTAAGGGACATTATAAAGGGAGCTTGAGGAAAGGGGGGGGGGTTTCCTCCCTGCTTAGTAGATGCTTTTTGTAACAGTATATCTAGGAATTACTACAGAAGCTGCACTGCATGAAATGATGTAGGTTTTTTGCTTATAAAGCCTTGGTGAAGTGCATCGGTCTGTACTATCAGAAGCTTGGTTTATCTGTTCTGAACTTCAATTGTGAACTAGTAGATGAGGACTTTTGCTTATTTTCCTCATGAGATTAGTAAGGCAGGAAAGGAACATAATTAGTGAATCAAATCCTTGTAAATGTTGTCTGTGGTGAGATTTAGGACTATGAAGTCAGAAAACAAAATCTTGAAGCTACAGAATAGAAGCTGGCTGTCATAGGAATGGCTTGGGTGCTGCTGTTTGGTTACTGCAGGCCCCCATTCACACCTGGGAGGGCAAAGCACGCTGTGTTGGACTGGTGGGGCTGCTCAAATATTGCAAGCCAAGGTATTGATGCAAGTTCTTAAAAATGTTAAAGGAAAAATGTTTGGCATAATATAACAGAAGATGAAAGAGTCATTCCTTTGTTTGATAAAGTAAGGACATTTCTCCTGTCAGTCAGTTAGCTATTCTTCTCTTTTTTTTTTTTTTTTTTTTTTTTTTTCTCTCCTGCAGCAGGTAACTATAACTTCTTCATGGTTGCATAGCAACTGGACCCTGACTACATTCATGTTTAGCGGTAATTACAGTTTTACTGAAATTGTTTCAACAGAGATAAGTCTTCTCTGCCCATCTTTCCCCCCTCACTGGATATAGGTTATTTACCAAGATTTTGGCTTCCTCTTTCTGATGAATGGCTATCAGACTGAATAAAAATTAGCAGCTGTGCAACACCTCATTAATAAAGCAGGTCTGTTGTGCTCTGTCTAGAAGTGATAAATGTGTCAAGCTTCCCAGATGATGAGGGTACAGACAGTCCTTTGCTCATCTCTGTATACACATATTAATGGTACAGCCCAATTAAAATTTACATGGGTATCTCTGAAGACCACCATTCCAAGTATCAAGAGGCATTTATGTCTCTAACTTGCAAAGTAGAGAGCGTTAGTAACCAATATTGTTGAATTATCAGTTGTCCCTGGAAACAAAAGGCTTTCCAGGCTCTGTGCATAATGATGAATTTTAAAACAAAGTGCACTGCTAATATGTATTACTTTATCCTCCAGTTAGATTCTATAATTTAAAAATTTGCATTGTGGAGGCATAGTCTTTCTCCTAAGTGGATACAACTTTCACTGCATTTTGAATTGTAAGCAATCAGACTTTTAATAAAGTTGTCCTGATAAGGATGAGTCAATCTCTGCCATGACCTTTCATTTCTGCAGTCTCTCTCTACTCAAAAACAATGCTTTGCAAGAACTATTTAAACTTTTTAACCTGAAGATTTAATTGGCCTGCATTTTTCTCTACATTCTATGCATTATCTTACCTAAGGTGACAAACATCTCAATGAGCTAGGTGAAAAATACCAACAGTATCTTTACAGTTTCGATCTATACCCAGCTGTAAGATTTTTAACTTATGGAAACACAGTAATAAAACTTAAGATCATTTCACAGAAAGAACAAAATGGTTTTACAATAGGAGCTGATGTATAACACAAGAAAAATAAGAATAAAATATTTTAGTACCCCTTAGCTTCCTGTTCATCAATAACTGATTCTTTCCCTGAATTAGTCACTAAATACACAACAAATTCATACTCAGAGCATTTCACCAACCTCTTCTTGAAGATATAGCAGTACTTTGAGGTTGTATTTTACATTTTTCTGCATTCAAAATGAGATAACAGCAGGAGTGTTTTTTTCTGATTAAAGCTAGTAAACTGTGCTAAATATCTTCCTTGACTGAACATGGCTTTTCAGTCAGATTTGCAATATAATTTGAATTAAAAGAGAATACTGGTGTAACATACTATTTACTGGACTGTTTTACTATACCACCTCTAATGTGACTGGTATCAGGAAAACAGATTTTTCTTCCCTTGCCCTTCTTTAAATAGTAATGAGCTTGATTAGGACTTAGAAACACAACAAGTGATATTAAAGTCAGTATGTTCCTCTCTCTTTTCATTTTTAGACTTTGATTAGAAAAAGGGAAGAAAATGATTGGCAATGCACCTGCAACCCTTCTTATTTTCAAGTTGATTGATACTGCTACTACTTATGGTAGGGATGGAAGGACAGAGATGAATGCTGCAATCCACTCAATAAAATTATGCAACTAATACAGTAGTAACAAATTGGCTGCAAGTGTGCTAAAGTAAAAACAGACCTTTTCTTTTTATTCATTGGTGTACATAAATTTGGCAGAAAATTCAAATCTCTGGCAGCAATAATACATCATTTTTATCTTTGTTTCCAATGTCCTACAACTGTACAGAAAGGAGCTCTGCCTGAGGTGATATAGAGCAACACAAAGAATGTGCTATAAACATAAACTGGAAATATAATTGCTCTCTAATCAAAAAGACATTTTTGATGTCTTTCTGTATAATTACATTACTCCTGAAAAAAAAAAAAAAATAATAAAAAATGTGTAAACATCAAATCCAGGATTGAGCACGGTTAAAACACCCCACAGGAAACGCTTTTCATGAGACTCACTCCATTTAAATAAAAGGTAGTATATATCTCAGTGAGAAGCAGAGCTCAAGACAGACTCATGAGGGACACCACTGACTAAGTGGATTTTGTGGGCTCAGAACAGCAATCTTATCTGTATAAATGGGTCTTCTGATTTAAGATTGATGGATAATGGAAAACCACTGTGCAGGGTGCCTCTATAAAACCTAATTTTCGTTAAGGATTCTGGCTCACTCTTTGGTGTTTTGTACTGATTTACTTATTTTGTTTAAAATGTACTCCTCAGTAAGTAATTCCATTCTGTCTGACAAGTGCTGCAAAATCAGAGCACAGGGACACCTTTTCTTCTGATCAGTGTCTTACTAGACAGGATGTGTTATCTGACAAATAACCGCATAACCATGGTTTAATCTCATCTTTGTCAGTGTTTTATTTTTCCCATAATGCTGTGAGACTCAATTGCTTTCTCCTCTATGTCCATTACTTTAATCTACTACTGCTGTAACTATGCTTTGCTTTTGTTTTCCAGGATCAGTGTAGATCAAAGTTCAGTTTTCCTGAACAAGGAAATATTAAAGCATTCTTAAAAATAGAAAAATCAGGGTAGAGCTCTGGTACATCAAGTTCATACTTTTATCACAGACATCACTAGCAAATTCCTAGAAATTTAGAAAGTAAAGCAAAAACACTATTCTCAAACTGTTGCTGTGTTCTGAGAAGGAATGAGTTTTCTTGAAACTTGGAGCAGTCGCTTTTTATTCTGAAGCACAAATATGAACCTTAGCAATCATGCTTGAGAGTCAAAGATATACAGAATAATAAATGTACAATTCAGTTTTGCTACCTTGCTTTTATCCTTTACTTGTATGTCAGTTGGAGCCTAGTTTTCAGTCCAAAGTGCCAAGTTCTTTTTTATGTACACTGTTTGATTTTTTTTTTTCCTTCGGTGTTTTTCTGCTCAGTCTCACGATGCTGATTTGCTGAGGTCTTGAACTCTTGCTGTTTTCTGTAGTTGACAAGGCTAATCCACACAGTTCTTCTATACATACTAGTGTTAAAGGAACAATCACTTTCCTCTTATCTTTACTACCATGTAAACTCATCAAGGAGACTAAGTGATAAGGAAGTGTTGATTCGTCCTTTACTTTGGATATCAAGGCACAGACCCCCAAGTGATGTACAGTAGGTTTATCTTAGAAATACAATGAAGCTTGCTTGGGTTTTACTAGAGAGGGATGTAACCCATATCCCAATTAGCTGTTTATTAAATGAGATGCTTGATGGGAGCTCACTGCTGTGACATTGTTTTTGACATAGGGACATCGGTTTTGACAGCAGTAAGAAAACCTTTTCAAATACAAAAGTTAAGCTATGGTTAAAGAACATTGCCTCTGATTGACTAAACTTTGGAGAGCAAAAGTAGTGTCTTACTGTGATAGAAACTGTTAAACATGGTGATAAATAATCCACATAGATTAGTAAAAGGTTATCTTGAGAAATGTTAATATTATTTCAACATGAGCATTAATTATAAAACTGAAGTCCTATTCAATAGGAAAAATGGGAGGATACCTTACACATGACCTAATGTTTCTCTACTGTCTTCCTTTAAATGTGCAATCCAATACAATGGATTTTGCTTACTTCATATGAAATCTAGAGGAAATAACATACATGAGAGGGGTACTAAAGTGGAAATCAGAAAAAGAAGCAGTTTTGGTTACTGCGTTCTCCCCTCTTGATTCTTCATGCAATAACGAACCCTTTTTCAGTGAAAATAGGCATTATACAATAACACAAACTGACAAGAGAGCTGTAATAATTATGCAGGATTTGAAAGGCCTCGCATACTCAGATGACAGGGATATAAAGGAAATGCTATTTAATGCTACATATCATGATTTTATATTCAGGATAAATGAATAATTAACGATGATGGAACAGCTAATGCATGCATCTTTGACCACAACAGAAAGAAAATTCCTAATGCAGATCTCAGAACCAAATTAGACTGAAGAATGCACAATGCACTACTGACTTGCACATCAAAATGTTCAACATGTTAGATTTTAATAGGAGTTGTCCAAATTAGTGACTATGAAAGTTCTAGCTTTTCCTGGTGAATGAACATCTGTTGAAGTCTGATGCGCCATAGTTACAGAAAATGTTACCTACAATTTTCAATATTGCAGTGTTTTTCTCTTTGTAAAGTCACACCAATGCCTAGACAGAAGGGAACAGGAAGATCTAGTTAGATCTTCATGCCACCGATGCTGTTATGCTGTGGTTATTCTTTTTTCCTGGAATTGTTCTTATATTCTAATAATATACATTGTTCAAATATTCTAAATTCACCCACCCATGGTTAATGACTTTTCAGTTAAAATGCTTTTTCCTAATGTGTGAACTTAATGTTCAAGATTACTATTACAAAACTGTGGTAAAACAAAAATCAAATTTGAGTAATACAGATGATTACCACTATAACCACCTTTCTATGCATGGGTTTCTATGCATGGGGGAAACATCCTGTGTGGTTTTTATTGCTTTTCCACTTCTACTGCATGTTTATACCTTAGTATAGTAGGAAAACTTGAGAGTAGTATACCCATTGAGACTATAATAATGTTTTTTTTTTTTTTTTTTTTTTTTTTTTCCCTCTGAGGTAAACCACTCGTGACTTGAATTGGCTGAAATCCACTGAAATCTGTAAGCCTTTTCTTCAACACCATCTATGATCAGATAGTTATTCTATATTTCTGCTTTGGAGTTGTCTTTCAATGGACACAGAATTCTACATTTACCTTATATTTCCTTTTCTTTATAGATTATTTTTCAAGTCCATTTTGAATTCTTATCACTTTACTTGGAAGTGCTGAAGCTCTTTCTCAGGTGGATGACATTCACAACTTTCTGTTCTGCACAACCGTTATTCAGAATATAAAAGAATTCAACTAGAAACAAAACTGTAACGGATCCCACTTGAAAAGACTTCCTAGCTTCTCTAACAGTTACTAGCTACAGTTTGAATCTAGATTTCCAGCCAGCTGTGCATACTTTATTTCACCTAGTTATATTTCTTCCCTTCACTTAGAAAAATGTCATGTGAGACAATGTCAAATATCAGGTTGATTTGACTGGATTTGTCCTTGAGAAATCTTTTTCAGTTACTTCTTAGCTTAATTTCAAAGGAAATTAGGCTTCTGCAATCACACTGTGTCTGTTCTTCCTGATTAATAACCTCTTTTCAACCAAATTTGACATTGACCAGAGGGATAGAAATCTCAAATATAATTAAATCTCTGTGCACTGCAGGGAAGTAGGCAGCTAGGTAAATGAAAAGTGCCTTTTACAAGATAAAGACTGAAGATTCAACTCATCCAGAGACTAGGGAATCCATATAGGGAAAATGTTACTAATTCCCTGACCTCAGAGAAGTTTCACTGAGTGCTCAACATCTTATGGACACCAGAGCATAATAGCAGAGTGCTATTCTATAAAAGAGAAAAAAACATACTTCTGATCTTATCCATGTTTGAATGAAATACTACATATTTTAGTACTTTCTTCAGGCATCAAGGTTAGTGATAGGTTTATAACTTTCCTGAAGTTTATGTGACTGTTTACTCTTCTTTATTTCTCTTGAAAAATGCCTTACATGAATGTTTGCAAAGTGTTAGTAATGGTTCAGAGACCAATATAAATACAATTCATATTCATATGTCTGAAATGTTATTTTACTCTATTAGCTTACCTTTTCCTGAGAATTAATTTTGCTATCTGATTACTTTATTTCTATGAAAGCTAAACTAAGGAATTTGGCTCTCTTCATATATTGTCTATTATGTACATTACCAAACATGGACAGAAAAAATACTCTTCTGCTTTCCTTCATTTTTGGGAATTGTATTTTGTTGCTTTTTATGTTTCTAATGCTCTTTACCTACATTGCAGCCATTAGTCTTTATACTTTTCCTTTGATAGACAACTATTTCCATTTACTACTGAATCAAAGAAGAATTAAAGAATTCTTCTCAACTTTCAGATAAAGAATTCTTCTCAACTTTCAGACTAACAGTGTGGCTTTGATGCAGACATACCTCTGAATTGTGGTTCTGCCACGTGTTAGTGCAAGTTCTCCATTATTCCTCTTACAGTTGACACTATATTGATTGGCTAACGCAGAGCTTCAGATAGAAGATTAAGAGGCAAGCCTTGATGCTGTACAGATTACAGTTTACTTAGATATTCAAATATTTTCCAGACGTCTTTTGTTTCTCTAAATGTTAGTTTCTGTGGGTGGAGTAGAATTCAGTTTTAAGTTTATCAGGGTTTATAACAGCTATGTTAGGGATCAGTACAGATTTAAATAATAGTTACCTTATATCTATCTTCAGAATATGCACATATAACAATGAAAAAATAACCTTTCTGTTTACACAAATAATGTTTTGTGCAACAATTCCTTTGATACTTGCTTTGTTATTACTTGTACTCTACAATAGAAAACAAAATGTACATAAGTAAAAGGTATATTAATTTGTTTTATTTCTAATATTTTACCAAGATCAAAAAATACAGAAATAAAAATTTACTTATTTTTGTGTATTTCTGCTCAATTTCCTGATGGCTGAAGAAAGTTGTCTGCATAGCAAAAGGGCAGATGGAGCTGGAAAATTAGTCTGCAGAGCATGGCTAGTAGTGCAAGCTGCAGATCAGAATCACATGCTGTTAAACTGTCCCCAAGTCCCTTTCTTACTTTATTTTACAGTCTGCTGAAAGATGCACAATTCAGGAAGGAGTTCTGGCAGTTTGAATTAACATGAGCAGAAATAAATCCTTTAATTTTGCCTAGTTAATTTAGCTGATTGTGGTAAATATTTTTCCTTCATCCCACCAAAATGCCTTTGGTTTTGCTCATGAAAAGTCTTTACTATATTGCCCTAATTAATAAATACAGAATAAGATAATGAAGGGGGAGGGGGGGGGGTGTTGAAAAAGCGGCTTAACTTTTCCATAAAATTTGACAACATTGACTATACATACAAAAGTGTTCTAATAAACTGGCTTCAACAGGAGTATCTTTTTTGTCTCAACTCCTATAACTATACCATGTCTCTTCCTCTGGTAGACAAAAGCAGGGATCCAAGACTTGAGTGTATTCTTGAGATTGAATAGCCTGCTTTTATTTTCAATTTTGGATTGCATTTATGTAAATACAAATTCATTAGGTTATTACTGAGGTTCCCATTTTATATTGTTGCGTAGTGAATGAATGGATGGTCCTGTTACTTCAGGGACTTGGGCAAGGTAATTCTGTACTTATGTATTATTCATGATGATATAGATAGCATGGCCAAAGTATGTTAGAAATGGCAGGGACAGTTTAATTTGTCACCTCCAGTTCCTGTTTACCACAGGTAACCACATCATGCAATCCATTTCCATTTCAGAACTGATACAGTTTTTCCTTAAATGTAGTTCAACTAAGGGGGAATTTCTGAACAAAATTGCAACATCAGCAGTTTTGTACTTTTTTTTTTTTAAAAAAAAAAAAAAAAAAGACTAATGGTCTCACATATACTGTTGACAGCAAATTCCCAACCAACCCTTCTGCTGATTTTTATTTTTTTTTATGGTTCTTATTTAACAGCTAGCTAGATAAGTGAGCAGAACAAAGTCAAAACTATTAATTTAGAGTACATAATGACATCTCTATTTCTGATTGTAGGCTGAGGAACCACACTATGCATTTGAATGTACAGATCATTTTAGGAAATCCTTAAATATCTAGAAATACTTCAACTGTAGTTATTCGAGGTTAAAATCAGAAGTGCGTGCATCAGTAAGCAAGTGTAGAATAACATTTATATAGCATTCTGAGAAACTACGATAACTTCTAGTTATCAGGTTTTCAAAAGTCACAGAGTAATCTTGGTACCTTCTTGTGTTTTTTTCCAGTCCTAGATAGCATATTGACATCAGTTATATTCAGCTGGAACTGTTGCTGCTATGGAAGAGTTTCATATTAAGTGCTTGAGAAGAAATATTGAAAAGTCAGAATTAAAAAAAAAAAAAAAAAAAATGTTTCTAACTGTTTGGTTCTACTTTCTTTCTAAATGCAGAATTTATATTACTGAATCACAAACACACACACACAGAAAAAGGAAAAGTTGTTAAGACTCCAGCAGATATGATTCAGTTTTATCCCTGATAAATAGAGCTGCGTTAAAAATATATAAGGAAGTGAATGAACTATTTCCTTTTACTGATTAGAAATGTGACTTATCTTATTACAAATGAGTGTTAAATTTGTTTTTAGCACAGCTTTATAAAATGATCCTCTTTGTTTACTTACCAGTAGTAATCTAGGCCAGACTTTAGTGATAATGAGAACTCCAACTAGATGACCATGCCTCTGGCAGAATGTCATGCATTTATTTGTACAAATAACTTCACCTACAGCAGAACCTTTTAGATATTCATCAGTAAAACAATTATTTCCATATATACAGAAGAGAAAAAAAAAAAGCAACAAAACCGATGAAATATAGTTTTATTATACTTAAGCCAGTTCTCTAAAGAATATTAACTTTTTTTTTTCCCACTATTTTATCAGTTAAAACTACAGTAGCTAAAGTGTAATAGACATTACTACATATTCAGAAGGAATTAGATTGGGAAGGCTTTTTCAACATGAATTTGCCATACTTGCATTCAGCTGGCATTGTTAATCTCTTTATTTACTTCACTATGCATGTACATATATTTGTATACATACATATTTATCCGCTTGTGCAAATATATTAGTTGTATTTATAGAAGCCATATTAAGGGTAAGCCATATGATCAGGCTGATAGGAATGTGGTTTGGCAGGATCCTGGTAGCATCCACTCTGCTTTCACAGTGGAATTGCTGCTCAGTCTCTGCCAGGTTTCAAGGTGTGATTGAATGGATGGAACATGCTGTGGCTCAGCAGATACAATTTGCTGTTATTTGGGGAGTTCACTGTTGAATTTGTTTTTTAAAATCAGCAGCTATTCATGGATTCAGTTGCAGCATCCCATGTCTTAATTTTTTACCTGGTAGGGAGGATTCAGGACCTAATTTATGGAACTGAAAGGCAGAGAAGAAACGGTCCTTGCCCTCTAATGAAAACCTACCCACAGAGTATCTCGGCAGCTGCACTTGCTAGAGCCAACAAAGCCCAACTATACAGGACATCATATACCTTTAGAAAGATGAATAAAGAGTAAAAAGCTACTTTACGGCCCAGTGGATTATTTTTCTCTTGGACAAAGTGCTCTCAATTGTAGAGCTCTGAATATGTTCCCTTTATACTTAGTGAATAATAAGAGTACAAAACAAATGCAGGCTTTGAATACACAAGAAACTTTTTTTGTGAAGAAAGTGTTTCCTTCTAGAGGGCCAGTTGCACTATTCTAGATGATTATGCAAACTCCTAATTCGTTAAACAAGATCTTCCATGCTTTTTATTTGGGAAATGGAATTACAGTGAAAAATGCTGGAAGTTATAAAACTAGAATGAATAGTAGGTATAGATATTATCTTTACCAGAGTTTATTTGTATCTTCGTGTAGGTGGATTTGTTTTGCTTTTATAGAGCCATTTGTAGGATATTCTTCAGTGTATTTTGTCTCTATTTTGTGATTCTCTAATGAAACTCCAGGAGAAAATGCTAAAAACTACTGCATACATCCTCTAAAACCTTCTATAGGGATATATATTTGTATGGCATTACAATCTTAGGGAACTATTCTTTTGATGGCTAGAGATTTCAAAAGCTGTATCTGTTTAGCCCTACAATAAGAGTTCATACAGCTATAATGAGATGTAAAAGCAGTGCTGTCAGAGGAGGAGGGCATAATTTTCACTCAGATCCTATGAAGATGCATACCAGTGTTTGGTTAGTGAAGCTACAATGAAATGGTAAAACTGATGCCCTACTCAGGCTTCTCCTCAATTAACTGGTCTGAGACTAAACACTTCCTTAAGATAGAATTATATGTGGAACTATTGTTTTCTGTTACCTGTGAACTTGCACATGACTAAATTGGCAATATTTGGATAATATTCAGAAATTTCTAAATGTTGACACAACTATTACTGGAATGGGATTCTAAACATCTTTGACTCCCTTGAGAAGGAGCAGCCCCCTGTAGATGTGATGATCTTGCAAAGAGCTTAATATTTTACTACTAGTGTGTGCAGATCAGAATAGAGTTTAATTTTATAGAAAGCAAAGATATTTTGACAGTAATTTTTTCAGTTGATTTTTTTTTTTTTTTTTTTTTTTTTTTCCCCAGTAGTAGTATTCTGATATGGAAGAGTTCTGTATAGCTTTAATGGCCACAAAGGGGTGAGGTGGATAGGGAACATTCACAGTTCTTTAATACCTTTACTGGCTCTTCAGGTGAGATCTATCCTAACATTCATAATATATTTGGCTGACTTTGCATTTATAGATCCCTAACTTAAAGGGGCATTTTTAATATAAAAGATTTGCATATCTATCTTAGCCCCTTAAGGCAGAAAGTAATCCACTTTGAAATTATATAAAAAAAATATCCATGCGATAATCACCAAATACAAATCCCCCTTTCCCACTTTCTATGTAGAAACCTGAGTACATTAGTAAAGCAACATGAACAGCAGACCCAATATGCTCTGGAACAAGCGGGGTAAAATCTGCTACATATGTGAAATGCAAGATTTTTAATCCTTCCTCACTTTCATGTCACAAATCATTTAAATACTAAATGGAGAATTATATCTTGTTTTAATTTTCAGTACATATTCAAAAATTGTGAGTTTTGATTAGAGGTAGATATCTGATTTGTACAACATGAGAATTGCATGGTTCTTATAAAGGAATGACAGAGGCTAGAGCCGTAAGGAACTGTTATAATATAAATAATTTGTAATTGCTGTGCCTCTGTTAAGTATGCCAAACAGCTAATATTGCAGCTTTTTAACATCAATAATCATAATTTAATATATATATATATATTTTCTATGAGGGCACTGGATGTCTAGCAGATAGCTTGCAAGTAGAAAACATTCTGGTACCATTAGGTGAGAAAATCACATTGGTTAATATTTTACAGGTAGTGTAATATAAGCCTAGTTAATTTGAATATGTTTCAATGTTTAAATTACAAAATCAAAATAGATGCCCCCGCCCCCCACCCCAAGTAAGCAAAGTAAATATAAAATAAACCAACAGTAGCCAACTCCAAGAAGTTGCACATTTGTCAGCTTCAAAGTGGCTTTCAGTTACAGCTGTAATTTCTGTTGGGGTAGAATCTTTTATTTCAAAGCTCTTTTCAAGGAAATAATTTTTGAGCAATGATTGTGCTCTGTGTGTTGTGATATCGGAGGGAGCCAGCTCTACCAAACCTCTGCTTTGAGCTTAGTGTTGGACTGTATGCTCTCCAGACATTGTTCCCAATCTGAATTATTTCATGAATCCCTGAAGTGTCATGGATTTTTGCAACAAGAGGCACTGTTTCATTAGTAGCAACTTCAAGGTAACAAAAGCTTAACCCCATTTTTACTTAGTTGCTTATCAGAAACAAGATTTTGATCTATATTTCATCAGTAATATTTTCAGTTAGTTTAAATGCAAATAACAGCTATACGATGTAGAGAAGTATGTTTTTGTCAATATGCTGCTGGGATGAAATTGTTTTCTTAAACATTAAAAATAGTGCTGATAAACATGCTAGCCATGATAATTACCAAAAAGTTTGTGAAGAGCAAGGAAGTTTGGACGAGTATTAATCTAAACAAATGTTCTAAAATAAGTAACTGGTAAAAGCATGTGAAGTAATCAGTACAACACATGTCTGTAGTGAAGATGTTCCTTTTGATGTGTCCATACACCTAGAGTTCTAAAGATCTGGCTTCCGGGCTTCAGTCAGCCCCAGGATAATCCAGAAAGACAACAGTGTTGGTGATGTGGACCTGGCCAGACATATTCAGGGGATGTTTTTTTTTTTCCCCAGAACACTGGTGAATGTCAATGACTTGTTAGATGCAATAAATATAGTTTACGGGAAGACACGTTAATCTGTTCCTTGTTTATCTAATAGTACATCTTTCTGCCTTCATCTGAGTTAAACATATCTTCAGATTTGAGATAAGGAACACATTTGCCTTTTTATTTTTGTATTTAAAAAAAAAAAAAAAAGGTGTTTACCCTGTATGTTTCAGTGTAGGCGTTTCACCACCTAGCTGTTTTGGTGTGCATTTCATTTAATCCACTCAGACTTTTCATTGTTAGGCATTTTAGTGTAATAATCTGCCTGCCTGAAGCTGTATTTATTCGAGCACTGGTGTTCTTAGTTAAAATTTAAGTTGAAACGGGTGAACAGGTGAGATCTTATCCTCTGCATATCATAGCTAGTTAATTGAGTCAGTTTATTTTTGTCTTAAACTCTGAAATCGATAGTTTCAACAAACATTTTATCATTTACAGCAGCCTTTTATTTGTCCTAGTATTAGCAAAGGTAATCACCAATGTCAGTACACCTGAATCCTTGTTTCCGCTCAATATTAAACAGTAGTGATTAGTATCTTCAAACCAAACTTCTCTGTGCATCAATTCTTTAAGAAACACAATCCTTTTGTTGGAGAGAACCTTTAAAGTAGTAAGTTTTGTGTGCTGTGTGTTTCCCAAACATCCACAGTAGAGAGCATCTAATTTGTTACCCATCTTAGTTGTAGAGGTTGATCTACAATAACAGTTCTTATATTTCCTTATTACACACTACAGGATTTGCAATACAGCAATCATGTTGCAAAGCCTGAGAATCTAAACGGATTTTGAACGAGGGAGGGGGAAGAGGTCAGGGGGAAAATATGAGCCTGCTACCTCTGCTCTTTCTTCCTTCTGAAATTCCCTCACTGGCAGTTAAGAACATCAGATGTTCTGAAATCTCCTGGTTGGTGCCAGCTGATTGTTCTGCCCTGCAACCTGGGTGATGTGCAGGTCAGCCTCTTTACTGCACCTGACTGCTCAGCTAGAAAAATTGGATAGTACCTAAGATGTCCAGTAAATCTAAGACTGAGCCCCAAGTGGCATTTGTAACTTAGGAAAAAAAAATATTTTGGTAGTTTAGGAGCCATTGTTTGAAATGCAGCTACTTGAGTGAGTAAACAATACAGTCCAGAAATTTTTTCAGTTAAATGTCAATACAACTTTTAATTTAAGCCAATAAGTGACTTAATTCATTTCAATTCTCTAATTTCAATTCAAGAAATATTACAAAATTTTGCTCTATATTCACTATATAAAATAAAACCTCATACCATCTAGCCCCTCTTCCAGTATTTCTAGAATACTCAACGAACACAGAAGATGATGACAGACACCTTCCTTGCCTTTGTCAGCTAGTATAAGCTTCTTTCATAGAATGGCTTGGATTGGAAGAGACTTTAAAGGTCATCTAGTTCGAACCCCCTGCATTGGGCAGGGACACCTTCCACTAGAGCAGGTTGCTCAAAGCCACGTCCATCCTGGCCTTGTTTCTTCAGAAAGAGTGAGCTGCTGCTTCATAGAGCCTGCACAGCACAGCATGCTTGCCTTTACCTGTCTTCTGTGCAGGCATCTGCATCACAAACTGCTGTCTGCAGCAATAGTAGTGGGGAATGCTTTATTTCTCTGCAGAGTACTTCTTGGGAGAAATTGGGTCATAATAGGTTTCCAGAGCTTGTTATGAGTGGATGGCAGCACTTTTGGTGTTGTGCCTAGTCACAAGGGCTTCTCTACAGCATGAAGGGAAGCAGGATTGGATAAGGGAGGTGGAGGAGATGGAGCCCATCCCTGTGGTTTAATGTTTCCCAGATGAGCCTTCTGGACTGCTCTGGAGAGCCACTGAGCCCCTGGTTCCTTTGTGGGCTCCCCTTGGGAGCATGTTACTTCTCAGCACTGCTACACACGCTGACACAGTGTGTTGCCAAATACACAGTTGCTACAGGCTACCCTGTTTCATTGCTTTTCCTTCTCCTCATAGAACTGCAAAAAAGCATCAGAAATATGCAAAAGATTGAAGATGAGGTGGTTCTTCTAAAACAGTAAAGTTGGAGTGAAGATACTAGAAAACCCTTTGAACCACATTACTAATCTTTGTTATGCAGCTGACTCTTTCTTCCTTTACATAGCTTGAAGGAATTGTCCTTTCCTTTTCTGTCGGGAGGTCTTTGCTTTATAATTCTCTCTTCAATCTCCTCTGCCACTGTAAAAAGACTGTTTCATAATACCCTTGAAGCCTTTCTATCCCCAGCGGGTGCTTGACTTGAGTTTAAATTCACCCCCAAGTAGATATGTTATTTTATGTACTTCTGACTCTTTGGAGAGCTGCCTTTGTAGAAGTCTCTGAGCCTAGGGGAGAAAGGCTGTTGTCTTGTAATGGGCTCTTTAATTTAATCAGAATGTTTGTGTATACATTTCTGGGAAGTTGTTGAAACTGGATTTTTTGTCTTGGGACAAGGAAGTACACTGTCCACTACAGCAACTTAATATCATGTGAGTTTCAGGGTCATGGTCTTTTCTCTGATGCAGCAATGCACTATTTACTGCACAGAGTGAATTTCTGAGAGATATCTTAGAGTGGCAAAGAAAAACATAAACATGAGGGTACAGATCAGGAAGGCAAGTACATGCCATCCTTCAACAAAATTGTCTCGACTCTGTCTTACAACTTAAAACCTTGGTTTGAAGCATATTACCTTATTTTATCAACTGACTAGGAAGTGGCTAAATGTTTCACTGGTTTCCTAAGCTAGAAGATTGCCTTTCCTAGATTGTAGGACAGCACTTGAAGTGGCTTCTGAAATATATGTGTATGTGTAACAAGAAACCAAAAGCTTGTGTGGAAAAATTCAGAGGAAACGTGCATGAATAAAGTTTATAGCCTAAGAAACATAGTCTGTGCTTGCATTTTGGAAACATTATTTGACACTTTTCATTTTCAATATGCTGTTGAATATATTAACAAGAGAAGATTTTCCCAACCTGCAGCTTCTGACTTTTGAACAACATCTTGTTATCATGCAAAATGGTCTACTATTTTTAGCAGTCTAACTGCAAATGACCTAAAGATCTAGCATAAGTCTTATGTATTATAAATAAGGTACCATAGACTTCAACTGTGCAAATGAAACAAAAGTCTGTGCAGATTAGTCTCAGAAACTGGCCACGGTGCTATTTTACATAAGGATATTCTAATTCAATGTTGATTACAAAAATAAAAATATATAACTTCATCTGTGTAGTGTTTCATAATGAATTAATATGAAGATAGCACTTCCAGCAAGCTTACTCTTTTGCAAGTCATTACCTTAGAAATAAAAGCATCCTTGGAAATCAAAGTATGGATGCAATTTGAGAAGAGGGAAGCAGAGGAGGCATCGACTACACAGTTCACTTTCTTTTCATGTTTATTTAATAAAAATAAAAAAAAATGTGTTCCCACGTTGGATTTGGATGCCCATGAGGTGATTTACTATAGTGCACTAGTCTCTTATCTGTGACTGTAGGCTATAGGCCTGACTCAATATGAGTTAATCAGGCTTTTTCTCTGCATTTCTCTACTCATTTTTCCATAAAACCTTGAAATAACAGAAAACCTTGAAATAACAGAAACTGTTTGGAAAGGTAGTAGGCATGAAAGTCAAGATGCGGGATCTATTACTCTGAAGGTCTCTTTCCCATATTTTACTCAGATAAAACAAACACCATTCAAAATTGTTGGCTGGGGAGGGCAGCATATCTTGCCAGCTTAATTTATGAAAACATAGGAGTTTATGTGCATAGATTTTGCATTAAGATTCTGATGTAGTACTGGAGAATAATGTAAGGGAACAAAGGTTAAAAACTCAGCCCAGAGATGCAGTAACGTTTTTGTTGCTTCAGCAGCAAATTTGCATAATGTGCAATCCTGTCAGACACATTCCCAGGACAGGGAATCCAAAAGACTAATTTATAAAAGCTGGCTACAAAGAAAGCAAGAGTCTATTTGTGTGAAACAAATTGAATCTGACCCTCAAAATCCAGAGGACTGTTGATATTGCTGACATCCACAAGCTATGTATTTGCAGCTAGTGAATATATGAGAAGTGGGTAGGATTAAGTGTAATACATGAGCCTCAGAAGATACAGTGCTTAGTTTAAACCTTCAGGAAGGAGCCTTCAAAGTATAATTGGTGGAACATAGTTTGTAATGTATGAGGCAACCTTCCTTACGCTGGCCATTCACTAACATTGAGAAGAAGTAAAACAAAATCCTTGGTTTCAAGAATAAAACAATTTAGTTCAGGCAAGGAATGATGTCAGGGTGTCCATTCTCCAGAAATAGTAATCTCTCTCCAAATGATAGAATCTAAGGAAGTGATTCTTCCTTGGAGTCTAATGGGTGCCTGCCATGTCTTTCTTCTGTGGGGTGAAAACCAGCTATCTGCGGAGAATCATTGATCTTCAATGTCGTCTCTTTGGATTTACTGAGGCTTTGAAACAGTTTCAGAGAACAGCCTCAAAAGTAAACCAGAGAGGGAAACATTTTTCATGAAATTAATACTAGATACCAACTTGAAGATAAATGTTTTAAGCATATGAGGGTTTGAGGACAGGCAGATTAGATTTGAAAGTACAGTAAGTATCTCTTTAGACCTAGAATAATTGAACAGCCTTTGGGCCAAACATACTTTTTTTTTTTTTCTTTTTTCTTTTTTTTTCTTTTTTTTTTTTTTAGGTGTGAAGCAGAATAAATTATTTCAAAACTCAATATAAATTGAGGAAAAACTGCATACTTCCTCAGATTTCAGGGTTTCTGAAATAAAGGTGGCTGGTGCATATGGAGCAGAACGAGTGGGGAGAGGTTAGAAGTTATAAGGAATTTAAGTAAGTAGACAACAGGCACTTTATGACATGCAAAATGGAGAAGGTAGGAGGAGAGGAAGGTTATAACGTACCAAATCCACAAATCATTAGTGTTTTAGATATCAAAATAACACAAATGAATTTTAAGTTGCAGGCTTTTTTACAAAAGCTTTGCATTATCCCCTTAGGGCTCAAGCCTAAAGACATTATGGAGTGTGAGTTTCACAGTAAATGTTTCTCTGGAAGTATGTGGTCCTATGCAGATTTTGTACAAGCTATTAGTCTTGTATTGGGGAAGTTGCTTAACTTCACCTCCACATTTGTGTGGATGTGGTGTGTGAAGAATGGAATTATGAAGAATGTGGATGGAGCATCCAGGAAGGGCAGTTGTAATGTTCACTGAGTACTAATTGTTCTGCTGTTGAGATCATTTATTGTGGTATGACAGAGATATGTTGGTAGATCTTTGGTTCTTTATTCAGGCAAAATCTATATTCACTTAGCGTGCTTGAGAGCACCAGGAATACCTTTTCAAAACAAATTTAGTGAGGCTGCAGGGCTGTTTGAAGAGTAAGACATTTCTTGTATTACAAGCTGTAGTTATTTAATGATATTTTGTGTGATATTCTGGGATAGGATGGGAAGTGACAATAGAAGGTGCATGTTCAGTGATGAGGGGAAATGTCATCTTGTACTTAAAACAATTCCCTACAAAGTGTTTCACAACTTTCAAAAACTCACCATTCCTTATGGAGAAAACCCTTCTATATTGCTAAAGTAAACACCATGAGTATGCTCCTAGTGGGTGTGAAGCACAGGCTTCAACTGCATATAAAGGCTTCTGGCAGACTACTTTTGATGTCTGCAGATGTGGTGGCCTTCAGTTTTCTATTTATCACACTTGCAAGCTACCACTGCTGATGTTGCTGTGGGAAGGTGGTGCTACTGTATGAGTGGTGCAGTGACAGTTTGATGGAGCGTGGTGATTATTGAATTTGTGGTAAAAATCAATAAGGGAGTCCAAATTTCCAATCCAGATAATAAAGATGTCATCTATAAATCTTAGGTAGAATGTCAGGTCAGTGATACAATTATTTAAGAATTGTTCTTCGTTGTAGTTCTTGAAAAGATTGTCATAATGCAGGGCTGTAGAGAGGCTATCAAATTTTGAATTTTGCAGATGGCTGTGGATTGAGTGCTATTTGGTAATTTCATTGATAGTCTAGATGATGGAATAGAGGGGATGGGTGTCCTCTATTTGGTGCACATGTGAATGATATTAAACTATTGAGATCTATAAGGCTTGTACAGGGTTGGAATAAAAAATACTCTAATAAAATTAGAATAAGGGCTTTACAAAGCAGAATGTAACTTAAAAATAATAATAATAATAATAAAAAAAAGTGCAGGGTTTTATGCTTAGGAAGAAACAACGGTTTGCACAAATATAGGGAAAAACCCAGCTAGGGAACGGAAGATGACAGAAACATGCCAGCTCCCAGTATTGGGATGTTGCAAAAAGGGGAAATATCATTCAAGATAAGACTGAATTCTACTTAACATTAAAATCAGGAAAAGAGGGATTGCAGACCAATACATACATTTTAAAATAATAAAAAATAATAATTATAAATAAATACAATTTAAAATCTAGGAATGCACAATTTCAGCAGAGAGCAAACTACTCTTCAGCTATTTTTTTTTTCACTGTTTGTCCATCCTACGCGTAGATTTGGTGTTGAACTGTAATTTACACAGAGGCAACATACATTCAGTTGTCTCTTTTATTGCTGGTAGTCCTTAACATAACACAGATCATTTAAAGATCTGTACTTCTAGACTTCATGAATTATTTGATTTACATTGACCTTCTATCCTTGTAGAGTAAAATCGAGTGCAATCAATCTACAATACTTGTGTAATGAAAAGCTCTGTCCTTAATATTACAACCCCCCTTATTTTTCATGGCAGCACTCAGATTGCTCCAACTATTCATTTAGATTACTGATTCATCTTTAAATTTCATTCATATGATGAATAATTGTGATAAATAAGTAGATGTATGAGCAATTTACAACAGTAAATAAAGATTCTTGAAGTTAATTATTCAATTTTGGCATATATAATGACTACAAATATTCATAAATTTGAAGAAATTGTTTCTTTTATTTACATGTGTATACACTTTGTAGCTTATTACATCATAATTGCTCCATAATTGCGCAGTGACTGTAATATTTATATTTTCTTCTGTTAGATCTATTTGTGCTGATAAACAGTTTGTGCATCATCATCTGTTTCGTAACTCAATGCAGAGTACTCCGCATAGTATTCATGAAAAAGCTAATTTTAAAGGAATTTTGGATGCCACATTGAAAACAGGAGGGGAGAAAAAGATAATAATGGGTCTTTACCTTTTTCTTTACATTTGCTTGTTCAGGGTGCTTAACACTACGTTATAAACTCTTACCTCAGTGTCCATAAGCTCTGCTGATCAACAATGGCCTGTGGCTGTCTGAAGCCCACTGCCTTAAATAGCTTCCCACAGGTTGAACAGTTAATGTTAGAGAAAGGGATTGATTGCTGGTAGGCAGAAAGGGGATAGAAAGAATATTTGGCGCTAAAGGAAGAATTTTTAAAAGTTCTTGATGTTATCCAGTTAGTCTAGCTTCAAAATACTTGATCTTTCTGTAATTTTTAATTTTTATACTACAATATATATATATTTCCAATATGTGTTCCAATGTACAGTGGAAATAGGAGTCCTAGAGAATTGAGCCTGACATGATTGCTGCCTAAGATATCACCAAATGAGAGTTTCATACATCCATTTCAAAGATATTGAGAAAATTTTCAATGTTCTTTGTGTCTAAGTTTATTACTGATCTTTGCCCCGTCTCCCAGCATGAAGAATCCGCTGGGAGACATTGCATAGAGATGACTCCACTTGGAAGGGGAGGGGTGTTCAGGGGGCTGGGCAGAAGGGGACCTCCCTGTACCCCTAGTCCCAGAAGATGGCGTAGCAGCAGGTAGGGCAGACAAGGTTGCATTGCTAAATTCTTCCTAGAAAACAGATGCCTGGATGCAAGGAGTTGGGAGCTGTGAACACTTAGGGTTCTCACAAGCGTTCCCAAGGTGAAGTGTGTAGCTTGACATGGTGAAGCCAATTTGAGCCGCACCAGGATGTCTGTAGGTACGGAAGACAAGAAGATTATTTTTTTTTGCTAATGCTGTTACTACTTTTCTACTTCTGTGTATGTAGTCAGCCATTTTGTGCTTATGTTCCTGATCTCTTTGGCCCGTACAATGGCCTACTCTGTGGCTGAAAAAAAAAAAGAAAAAAGAAAAAAGAAACTGCTGCTGACAGCTTTACATTTAAAGCACAACACTGGAGCTGTATTTGGCATGCCCAGAGGCATAGTGTGAGGACACACAAGGGAGTATAATGATATAAAACAAGTTGGTATAGTTTGAGGACTATGCCTGGCAGAACAAGGGGAACCTGATTGCTGCTTGGCCGTACTGGCTATAGGACATAGAATCCTAAGTGATCTGCCCCTAAAGCTGCATAGGGTTTTGGATTGATTCTACCAACAACCTTTACAATGAAGGATGGTCAGGGGATCTACGCCTGTGTTTTCTTATGAGTGTTATTTAATTTAGCAAGGTAGTTGTACACATAGGCCACTTCAAACCTGGTACTTGTGTACACCATGCAGGAGTAGGATGAAAACGGGACCCCATTACAAAATATAACATTATCAGTGGAAGAACAAACACTTTTAAAGTGTCCAAGAATTATCAAAGGCTTGAAAGTAAAAAAAAAAAAAAAAAAAAAAAAAACAGACCTTAGTAAAAAGACTATGAAACAATTTTCCAAGGGGTTAAAAAAATACCACCCTCACTTTAAGGTAGAGCTTTCTTGGTTTCTGGTTTCTGGAAGGTGTTATCTCTAATGCAGTTACTTCTAGTGGTAAAAGCTGACTCAAGAGCTTTTTTCTCCTTTTTTTTTTTTTTTTTTTTTTTTTCTTCTCCCAAGGCTTATGTGTCTAATTGCATTCAGTTCTCCTATTTTCAGAGAAAACAATATAGGTTTTCTCTTCCATTTTTCCACTTCTTAATTTAGAATCTTCTATAAAAGCACTTAAAAAAAATTAAATAAAAGCACATTCCCATGACTTAGAAGTCCTTGAGTTAACAGTGATAGTATCATTTTAGTCTGCCAAGTAGGCAGTGTTTGTGTTCATCTTTCCAATGCAAAATGCAAAACTAATGCATTATTCCTTCATTGAATTGTCACAACTCAGTGGTGAGGATTCTTGTTGTTGTTGTTTATAGTCTGTATAGGGCCATATTAACCATTAAACTAAACACACCAGTTGATGAACTGACCAGGTGAGGATCATCTGCCTCTTGAAATCAAAAGAAATCTTGGATGTTATTTTAGGGTAGCAGGACCCAGGAGATGAAGATGCATGCTTTCTTTTTAACTTCAATATTCTGACGTTTATCATCAATCTTGATAGTACAGAGTTGCATATAATGCTTTTGGTGTTCTTATTATGGCAAGAAGATAATTTTGGCGGTGTTATAGGTACTGCTGAAACTTTATACAATATTCTTGGCTACTTAAGCTATAGGATAGCTGTATTAAACTCCAAAATCTGAGTAATTCAGTGACTTACATTTTCATTTATTTAAACCTTACTTTTACTACTTTTGAATGTCACCTCCTCTAATTTGGATGCAAAACAATTGTCTAACTCATTCTAAACTGGAAAAAAAAGTGACTTTCTTCCATTATCCAAGTAATATGTTTTTTGTTTGTTTGTTTTGTTTTGTTTTGTTTTGTTTTTAAATGTCACAGAAGATAGGAAAGATTTTCTCCTCTTGCTCTCGTTCTCCCTTCTGTTCAGTTTTAGCTCAGATTTGTCTCTTACCATACCAATCTGCCATCTATGATTATATGGATTTTCACTGGCCTGAGGTACAGGTGACATTTGGTCTCTTACGGATAGTAGTTGATTCCATTCTGGTGTATATTTTACCCAGAAATATTTTATTCACCTTGAAATTCTTGTTACAGATCTGAATAGACTCATCTCTTGTATCAAGTTACTGATACAAAGACCGTAGCTTGGCACACTTCTGGAAAATGCAGTGTATATCGTTATATTGAGGGTAAAAAAGATCACCTAAAAGTCCAGTTAGTTCTTATTTGAATAAAAATGTATTCTTAGGAAGTTGGTAATGGTATAAATCTGTCTCAGAAATGAGATCAGCTTTAAAGCTGCATATTAAAATGCTATCAATTTTGGATCTTCCTTTCATACTGGCAATACATACAGTGTCCTCTTCTCACCAAGGACATGCAACAATCTAAATGCAAAAAGGGCAAACATCTGCTTATTTAGTTTAAACAAAGAACACATATACTTCAACTTCATTTTAAATTTAACTGGAAATCTACATGGAATTCAGAAGTTCCTACTCTTGAAAACAGGAGTAATTGACTGGTTAAGTCATACTAAAGCATACAAAAGCATAAAATTATTGAGCATATGTGTTCCTCATTATCTTAGAATACCTATAAAAAATCAAATGGTACATATGTCAGAAAGCTCTATATATGTTATTTCCATTATGATTCCACATCTTTAATGTGAACTACTTTGATAGACAAGATCTTTCATCAAACAGTAAGAGCTTGCTCTGTGTGGCAAGAATATTGAACTCTTCCTTATTGCACGTGCAATTACATAATTCTCTAATGAATCATTTTGAAACTTCACACACAACACAAGCACTGTGAGTTTGCAAAGAAGGAATTTTTAAAAACACCAGTCAAGAAAAGAAAGCTGGTTGTTTTTTATACTCCAAGCGTCCACATGCCTATGAAAGACAATTAAGATGGTATCATAGGAGTATGAAAACTAGCTCTGCAAATATGAAAACCACATTTTTTCTTTATTGTTCATATTAATGATTAGCATTTTTTTTTTTTTCAGAGCCTACTTGCCCATCAGTTGTAGTGTTCCTCCTGTTGTGTTTGTGACTGAAGTATAGCATATGACCAATATTATAAAGGTTTGAGCTGAACTGTCAGATGGGAAAATTGGTTAATTTCTAGGTAACGTTAAATTCCATTTCAGATTCCCTATCTATCTCTTAGTATCCTTGTCTGTGCATATGTGTGTTTTGCTCCCATTTTCAAGCATGTTATCCAATGCTGTTGTATGAAACACCTATACAAGCAGCAGCAATAACAGAAAAATTAAAGCAGGAAAAATACCTTTTGCTCTAATCTTTTGGTTACCATCATGCCAGTAACATTTGACTATTGCAAGTAGTAGATAGAAAACAAAAACAAGTTTCAGTAATTTTCATGTATAAATTGTCAGCATGCCTTTAAATTAGAACTCATATTAATTAGTTTCTGCTGTCATATAGCCAAAGAATGTTATTTTTCGTTCCCTTGGCACATGAAGGTTTAATGAGAGATTGTCTGCTTTAATAAGCATTGCCAAAAGTCATTAAATGCTCCCTAAGTGTTTTTTTTTTTTTTTTTTTTTTTTTTTTTTTCTGAATAAACCACACAAGACACATTCAACAATCTATATAATATCTTGGTCATGGATCATCCCATACAATTACAGAACACCGGGCTGTCTTAGGTATCCTTTCATCCCTTCCATGTGAGTAGATGCAAGGAAGTCATTTTTAGGCAGTTAACTCTGCTGGAACACTGTGAGCTTGTCTCAGTCTTTTCCTTCTGTTTTCTAGCTACCCTCTCTCTTGTTTTCTGGGGAAATTGATTCATGTATCAGCACAAGGCCAAGCTCATTTTAAGTTATCTTCTAAGTTTGGAAGCAGCAGATATTTGTCCAGTTTTCTTTCACATTTTATCACTACTTCTGTGATAATGTCAGTAATTCTGAGAATGTTTTGCAGACTCTTCATTAGGCTGCTTGTTATCACCGACTTTCAGTTGTCAAGTTTTGCTACAGTACAATAATGCTGAAATTATAATTGCATCAGATAGTTTTATCTCATGTTGAAGGATTTGTGCTCCGTTCTCCTAATGTCCAAAGCAAGTAGGCACTTTTCATATTCATGCGTTTTGTTCCTCACCTATGTCCCTCTCAGCTTATAACAGTATTCAAGTACGTAAGAGGGCAGTAATTTTGCTGCTGCTCACTGAATAGTTATTTTGACCTCTTCTTCAGGTTGGAAATAAATGCTTCTTACAAAACTACATGTTTACTGCTTTGTCTTGGGCTGTCAGCAGCAAAGGTCCACCTCTTAAACTCCATGTCCATCTCAAGTATACAAGAACTATATGTCTCTGTATGAGGACAGCAAAGCTGAAAGTAGGTTTTTGTCAACACAAAGAGGATGCTCACCGCACTTTTGCTACCCTGAAACCCTATTAAGTCTGGCAGTGATTTATAAACTGTTGAAGGTTTCACTGTGAATGGGGCCAGAAGTAATCATGTCAACATTCAGCCTCACCCTTGCATACTATAGGCCATTACAGTTCATTGTTACCCTTGTGTTTCAAAAAACATTATGCACTCACATGAGTGCTTAAACTCAAAATATGAATAATCAAAATATGAATAATATGCATTTGCAGTTAGCTAGATCCATTTTCCGTTTTTCTAGTATCATTTAATATCTGAAGCTTAATTTTAAATACAGTGGAAGATTTTTTCTTCAAAATATCTATCCTAAAATTGCTAGGAATATCTAATAGAAGGGATAAAGGACTCCTATGTCCTGTACTGAGGAAGCAAGACTCTTTAAGTAAATACCCACCTAAGACACTGATTTTAGCTGAATAACTTGTGGGTTTTCTGTTGTTTCTTCTAATTCATCTGCAATAAATGAAGAAATAGGAAAAAATAGTTTAATATAAGCATAAAGGGCTAACAGAACTTTGTCTCAGATAGGTCTCTTCAGAAAGAGCAGCTTAGAAGCTAAATACCTCCTGAGATCTTCATAAGTACAATTTGATTGAGCTAGAATGTTTCAGACATTTTCATACTATAGAAAACCTGGTCTGCTCATTCAAACTTTTTTTCTTGTGTGGTATAATAGTAGAGAGCTCTATCACTCAAAAAGAAAAAGATCCCAAGTTCAACAAATGCATTAGCACTTGAGACCTTATAAACAAATTTTGCATTTATAAAGAAGGGGGAGAATACTTAAGAAACATGAGTAAAAGCAAAATACATCTGTTGTGTTTTCTATGGCCATTGACTTCTCTTTGTCATTAAAATACACAGTCATGATGATATTTGGGAATTGCACTAGCATGGTGCTTTTTAAGGCTACAATTACCTAGTTAGAGGGCAGTGTTGATATAACTTCTAGCCTGATTATCAACTCAATTCACTTTCATCTTTTAGCCAACATAATAATAATAATTTACCTCACAATAATAATTGTATATTGTTCACAACAATAATAAATGTGAACAGATTTTTTTTTTTCTCTAGTGCAGATTCATGATTCTGTCACTTCTGGCAAATGATGCTAGTACATGTACTTTAGAGGACATTGCACAAATATGAGGAAGTAATTACTGTTAAAAATACAGACAAAATGGCTAGCATAGCCAAGATTGCTGTCCTGACAGTTACTTACCTCAAGCTCCCCTGGCATTTATATTTGAGAAGTGCATTGTTGCTCAGCGTACTGTTCAAATTTCAGTTGGGAAATTTTCCTTACTAGTGGCAATTTGAAATCCTTTGGTATATAGGGTGCTATTCCTCAGTTGGCTATGTTTTAGTGAAGATGAGGAGATTCCCTAAAAGACATACATTTTTTCAATAAAATTATCTGGATACTCTACTTGTCGTACCTTCCCCCCCACACACACCCCACCCCCTCACCCCCCCAGAAAAATCAATGGCAGAATAAAACTAAATTTTTAATCTTTTCAGATATCCCTCTTCATCTTTTCCCAACTTCTGAAAAGCCTCCAGCTGCAATAGGTCTTCTCTCATTTAGTCTAAGACTTTTTTGTCTCTGGTGCACATTCCAGCTTTACATGGATTGCTCATATTGTATTTTTCATGTCAGGACCAAACAGCTTTGCTTGTAGGAGAGTGTCTGTGATGATTATGTAATAGGTGGGATCAATTATTGAGAAAAACTGGTGGCAGGGACAGAAGCTACTGCTTTTAAAGCTTCATCTGTGCTGTAAGGAGCTACCAGTAGAAGCTATATCCAAAGCATAAGGTCCCCAGAACTTTATTTGACTGAAAGAAAATGAGTAGCATAATGCTCACCTGGATTTCAAAAATGTCTTTTACAATACTTCTCACTGAAATCTCATCAAAACACGTAACAAAATAATTATGGTGTAAGAAGGAAGGTTCTATCTTGTTTGAAATATTGGTTGAAATTAAGAAATAGCAGAAGTAAACAGTATAGGGTAGTCATCAGTAGAAATTCCTGAGGGATCTGTGCATATCAACATACTCATAAACAGTCTGGAAAAGGAGCGGCAAGGGAAATATCAGAAGGAAATATTACTAGGATATTCAAAATAGTGAAGAAAAAATCTAGGCGTAAAGAATTTTGGAGGTTTTAAAGTCTGTGTGGCTGAGCTCGAAAATGGTAGATGTAATTCAACAGGTTAATACTAAGTGATTAATGCAGAGAGGAAAAAAAAAAAAAATATTTTTTTTTCAATGCAGAATGAAATCTAGGGTCTATAACACACAATGCTGTTAGATTGGTGTTCAGTAGTGGCCAGTAACCAATCACATAAGGAGAGCAGCAGGAAAGATGACATGCATACAATCATTAGGATGCTATAAATACTACTTAGTGTGTCCACTCTTCTGATACAATGTGCAGTATCTGTTACCGCATCTCAAAAAGGATAAATAAGCAGAAAAGTTTCAGAAAAGGGCAATAAATATGGTCAAAGATACAGAATAAATTATATACAAGGAACAATTGTATAGAGTAAGACTTTTCAGTCTGGGAAAGACAATTAAAGGGAGATATGTTGCTGGAAGTCTATAACATCCTGAGCAAAAATTTAACTCTATCTTCTAATACAAAAACAAGACTGTATTAAAACATAAGTTTCAGGATAAACACAAGGTAAAATAGATAATGCTTTAGCATGCTCTCCATTTTTTTATATTTATCAAACAATATAATCATTCAATTTTCCCTCTTTTTATTTACTCAAACACCATCTTTTATTTCTAAAACTTTGCTATTTTTCTTTCAGACCTCACATCTCATCATGTTCATCCTTTCAAATTCTTCAAATTCTTTTTTTCTAAATTCCATTCTTTTTTTCAAGAATATTTATTATTTTGTTAAAGAAAAAAAAAAAAAAAGGCATTATTTTAGTGACTTATAATTCAGAGCAAGAAAAAATGGGAGATTTCAAGCAGGCATTTCTGCATCATCTGCAGACAAACTAGATATTTCAGAGGTTCAGTATGCAGAAAACAAGATCACAAGAGTCACAAGTATTGTCCATTGCAAATATATATATTTATTTGTAGGGAGCAGACTACCAAAAGGCTTAGTTTCTTTTTTCCCTAAGCAAACTGACTATATTTTCTTAATCTTTTAGTGCTGTCTGACATATATTTACTGTTGGGGGGGCGGAAAGAAAAAAAAAATGTTAATTTGTAGTGATATGTCACGTTCTTCTGTGCCTAATGCTGTTCTTTAAATCTATTCTTAGAATTCTAGCTCAGAAACCTTGAATACCTTTGTGTTAGTAAGGTCAGACACTTGCAAACATTCTCAATAAAAAAGGCGAAAGTTCCTCCTGACTATATAAAGTTTGTATGTGCTGTAGGTTTTAAAACTGACAGAAAACTGGCAACTTCCACTAACAAATACCAATCTGTAGCTGCATCTTGAGATGTATTTTTGGCTAACATTTGACAGAAGCTACTTTTCAGATGTCTCTTTCAATTATATTTTTCTGGCTTTCTGTGTGTAACTTCTGGTTTATTTTGTTTGTTTGTTTGTTATGTTTTTTTTTTGGTAAAGGTAGTGATATGAATAGCCCTAACATAAAGCCTGACCTTTACCTGCATAGTCTTAAATCTATCTGTACGAAGACAACCAATGAGACAGGGAGTCCATCCACTTATGAGACTTCACCAGCAGTGTACCCATTGCAGTTCTTTGAAATATGTAGGAGCATAGCAGGAGGATTCAAAAGGAAATGTGCTGTCAGGCATTTGATCCTGTTTTTTCTTCTAGGGAGATCATGCTGGTACAATGACTGAGGTGGAATCCTTATCTTTTAAGTCAACAGCTGAATTCAGAGACCAAGCCAGGGTCCCAGAGTCCGTAACTCTGCAAACTACCTCAGTCCCTAAGAGAGATGGGGCCTGGAGTTGTAAATGTGAATACAGATACAAGTAAAGCTTTCTGTAGCAGCCCTGCAATAGCATCTACCATGCAATATGGAAAATCTTTCTCCCTTGCAGGCCATGAGTGAAATCCAGTTCATCTGTAATGGCTGTAACTACGCCATAGTACCACATACATGCACATCCAAGCAACTGAATATTAAGTACTTAATCTTTCTCCAGAAAGTCATGGTACAGGCTGTCATTTGTTTTCTTGCAAGCTATTAGAGACTTGCTCATTGATTTTGTTATGGCATTTATCATTAGTGAGTCTTAATCTATCTAGATGTAAAATACTCTAGATAAAGTATTTCAAAATATTTTGTTGTTGTTGTTGTTGTTGTTGTTGTTTGTTTGTTTTTCAAGACTGGAAAACTAGAAAAGTTGATACGAGTAAAGAATGAGTTTTCCTATTTGCTTTGAAAGACTATTGGATTCCATATTAGATAGTGAGGAACAACAACGACTCTCAAAGGCTAAGGATTACCAAGCATTTCAGCACAGAATAACTTTGTAAGAAAATTCTCCAGGCAGCTTAAAAAGTACATTAACAATCTGGCTTAATTCAATGATTTTCAAGATTTCCTGCTTTGTCAACACAAATGCAAATTTAGTTTAGAGAGTCATCATTTACTGTAGTGATTAACTTTTAAAAATGCATAGCATCTTTCATAAAACTTTGTTGTGATGATTTGCAAGTCTTTTTTTTTTCTGTTTTAAAATTAGCAATTACTAGCAATTACATATATATATATATATATAACATATATATTCTCCAGATATATATTTATATCTGGAGAAATGCCTGGAAGCACAGATACTTAAGTATCAACCTAATTGCTATCCAGTAGTCCTACACAAGTTTGAGTCTTTTCATTCTGATGCTTCACATACGAGCTAAAAAGTCCAAGTGGTTGTTTGCTGTGGTGAAAGTTCTGATGCTGATCAGAACTGAATGGAGAATAGACAGGATATTTTTCTAAGACATCTGAACCCTTACAAATTAATAAGAAACCATCCACTCTTCCCTGGAGTGAACTGATTCATTGCCAAATTGAAAAGATCTTAACATCTCCTTTATCACAGAATTTTCCTTTAAGAAAGGGGCCTATTTCATTTTATGTATTAGGAGGAACTACAGACTCATGCTTCTGTTCTCTAGCCTAACTGGTACTGCTTTTATTTTTTTTTTATTTTTTTTTTTTAAAAAAAAGTCTTTGTGCCTTCTTGTGGTATGGACTAAAAGAAAACCGTTGTTTTTAGAATAATATAGTACAGTATAGTATACAGTATATACTATATATACTAGTATACTGTATACTATAGTATAGTATTATATAGTATAACTAGGCATCTCTACAGAAAGAATCTAGAAAAGTAAGGATATATTAAAAGTAGGGATATATAGTCAAAAGAAGAAGGTTTACTTCATAATGAAATAGTATGAAGGACCTTCAAACATGAAGAAAAAGTGTGCAAATAAGAAGTAGGAATGATTAGGAAGAGTAGGGTGTACAGATGAGGGGAAAAAACAGAACAAGAATTTCTTTAAATATTTTGAATTGTCTGTTGTATTGTCTCCTACTCTGAGTCTTTATGACACTGTGTAGAAAATAATATACATGCAATTCATGGAAAATGTAAACAGTAGGAATACACAACAAGGCAAGCTTTGCTTTTTCTGTGACAAGGAAAGGCTTTGGTTACAATTCATAATCCTTGACAGTTCTATTATTCATTGATAGCATAATAGCTATTACAGATAGCAAGGTTGTCTGGCAAAAATCAATGGGTTACTGTAGTACATCACTATCAACTCTACAGGAAGGACATTTAGGTCATGGAGATGGGGAGTTTTAATTCAGACCAAAGATTCAGAATTTGAGATCAACTTTGTGAGGCACTATGTAGTGGAACACCCTTGGTACAAAAATACCGAACCACAAACCTATTATCCAATTTCTGAGGAAAAACAGGATATTGAGTGCATAATAGGAATGAAAATAGTACAGATTTCCACATCTGGCAATACTTTAATAACAATCTGTGAGTACTTTAGTTGTTCAGTTGACCGCAGAATCATGGAGAAAAGTTGCTTATAAAGATCATCGTCTCATCCCACTTTTCCCTTACAGTGAGATTATGATATAAAACAGATCAGGTCAGCCAAGTCCTGAAAGTCTGTAACTTGCTGGTATTTATCAGTAGTGCTTTGCCTGTTAGACATTGTATTACAGAAAGTGTTAACTGCCTCCCATCTATACGTGATGAAATAAGTTTTGGATTGAATATTTCCTTATAAGCAATTGTCTGTGACACATTCTGTTGAACTTCAAACTGAGGAATTATTCTTGACCTTGGCTGAGATTGGTATTTTAACATTACAAACAAGTTAGTCAAACACTATTATTGTTTTATTTGTCTGGTATTGATAAGGAAGATTTATAGTTGTGTAACTGAATATGAGTAATTATAGCACGGTGAAAATACTTTGTGGCAATAGACTGATCTGGTAAGGTTCAAGTACTAACTTTACAAATCAGAAAAGCTGGCAGGTTTGGTATCAAAGAATAAATTTGAAGTCAGTGAAACATGATGAAAGTGAACATCTGTAAAACTCACTTCTTGGCCTAGAGGATTTTTGGTACCCAACTCAAGGACTTCAAAATAAACTTATTATGTAGAACAACTATTCTACTTACTTCAATAGAAGGTTAATAATAAGATTGCATAAAATGTTTTCAACAAACAGTAAACATATTTAAGAATTTATGGAAAGAGCTAGTGGAATGGGCAACATTATTCTCATTTAAATGAATCTGCTGAAATAATTCAGACAAACATTGCATGCTTTTTTAAAGCAAAAATATTTATTTATTAAATTACATTAATTAAAAGTTTTACTTTAAGCTAATATTAATTTAAAATAACAGTTAAAATTAAATGCTTCATCTCATACTCGGACTTTCATTTAAAGTCTTATAAAACTGAAATATTATATACAAAGCTGTCACTAAACATCATTTCTGGTAGATGCAAAAATGCCTCTCACCTATTTGTCATGAGATTTTTGCCTTGTTGTAACATATTTCTGTGGCAGAAAATATAATGAGATTGCTGGATTTGATTCAGAAATTTTCTCCTCAGCACAAACTGTTGGCTTCTTAACTTTGCTGTCTATTTTAAGGATTAGAAAACATCACCAAAGCAGCGTAAGAGAAGTGACAGTGACACGTGGTAGAGAACACAGCTAGCCATGCCACAAAAGATGATGTTTACAGTCATTTCAGTGACTCCTGTTCCACGCTTGTCCAGCTTGAGTTGGCCTGTCTCTGTGCCAGAGCAATGTTAGAACACCTTAGTATTACGTAAAAATCTCATTGATCTCTACAAAATATTGCTGTTACCTTATTTATTACTTCCAAGAATTATGTGAAATTATGTAGTGTATTTACAATTACAATTCTGAGCCCTCAGGAAGTTAGGTTTTAAATATGTTTATGAATGAAACAGAAGAGCTAAAGCAATGTCCTAATGAAGCAATGCTTAATGCTGACAGAGTTGATAATATTTTGCATGTATTACTTTGGTCCTTATTTCTGATGATAGTGTTGTCCCATTGTCACCCAGAGAAGTCCCATCTACTGGAATCATCTTAAGACAAGAAGGGTCTCTTACTTCAGGCCTGTGCAGGAGAACTGAAGATTCCTGTGGCTCCTTTATCCATCTTTTTTATTATTATTATTATTTTGCCTCTGGGATGCAGCTCAGGACCTGGACTTTGGTGTTTGTAGAACAGCTTTTTGTGTTAGCCTCTCCTGTTGCCATGGAAATCTCATACATTTTGGGGAGTTTTCATCTGTTGTTTAGCATTCCAATCTGCTTTCATGCCATAAGCACAATACTCTTCTCTTACAAAATATAGATTTTCAATATCAAAGCCCTTGTTTCTTTGCTGTATATACATTGTCAGCCAATGTTCTCTGTACTTCCTTTCCCTTTATCAGTGTAAACTACCTGTTCCAAAATTAATCTTGTTCATTGAGTCCTAAGATGAAGTGGCATTTGTTTTTACATATGAACCATGGTTTCTTAGGCTTAAAATGAAAAAGGAAAGAAATACCAAAGATACTACTGTAACTTGGGTCAAATTTTTTATGCTAATTGCTGTACTTGAAGTATGATTTATGAGCATATAAAATATGCAGTCACTATATGGGAAATAACATGTAAGGAAACAGCAGATTACAGCAAGTAATATAGATATGTTTACACACTCATGAAATAAGACTTCTCAATATGCTTAGGTACAGGTATCATCTGTCAAATAGAGTACAAAATATTTAGCCATATTCCTCAAATGAAGCAAAAGCAAAGTAAATTGTTCTTTTTGCTCTAGCAAAACAAACAAACAAAAATCCACCGGAGCTGCTTCTACTTATTCTCATACTACTTGATCCAGATAAACATACTGTTTTGTTTTCACCTCATTCACCTTGTTTATGAGATTTAAAATTTCAGGAAATGAGTGAAGTAACAAGCAGGAAAATCATCACATAGGCAAGGTATCTTTTCTACTATGCGTACTAGTATGTCCCTAAACTGAAGTACTGTGTATAGATTCTGCTAGAATTTGAGAAGGTTGTGGACTGATAGAAAAGATTACAGAGATTTTGTTAGAAAGTAGGAACAATTATAGAACCATAAAATATGACCTACAAGGGAAGATTGAAAGAGGAAATATTTTTCAGATATCATGGGAGACTTTTCTTAAAAGTTCAGACTATTAAGCAGAAATGATGCAGGCACAATTAATCTTGCCTACAGGCAGGAGAATGGATCCTTTCCAGTTCGTCCTTTAAGGATATTTGTCGTAGATGTCTACAAAGCTACCCATTTCTCTTTCAGACTTCTGTTTTGCAGGATATCTATTTTCAGCAGAACACACTCTTGAATCCCATATTGCTTGCCTTTGATTCTTTGATTCTTTACTTGCTCCTTGGCAAGTAAAGAATTAGTCTTTAATTACAGGTACTACATCTTACAAAACACTTTTCTTCTGTCTATATGTGGCCATTAGGAGTTTCATATATATACCTCTCTGTAAAAATGCCCAGTTCAGTGTTTCAGTGCCCAAATGTACAGCTCAGACAATGATGCAGTGATCAACAAGCAGGAGAGGTCCTATTTCCAAAATCCATCCAAAGCCAAAGTATACTTCAATCTCTCTACATCTTCCCGGGGAGAGGAAGCGCAGAAAGTGTTTTGTTTGTTTGTTTGTTTGTTTGTTTGTTTGTTTTCCCCTGGTTACTGATGACAGGAGACTTGGGAATAACATAAAGCTGAATCAGGGGAGGTACTGACTAGATCCAAGGAAAGCTGTGTTTACTGTGAGGGTGATCAGTCCCTGGAACAGGCTTCCTAGCGAGGTGGTTGATGCCCCTGCCTGTTCAAGAGGAGGTTGGGCAGTGCACTCAGTAGCATGCATTACCTTTTGGTTAGTCCTGAAGTGGTCAGGCAGTTGGACGTGGTCTTTGAAGGTCCCTTTCAACTGAACTGTTCTATTCAGTGAATGTAGGAACATTATCAGATATTCATAATGCCCCAAACCAAAACCAGGAAGGTCATATTGCTTCGGGGCACTTTAATCCCATAAATACTAAGAAGACCGTTTGGAAGATCACTCTTTCCAAGTAGATACAATTTATTGGTATGAGAGAGCTGTGAAGGTTTGTAATAGGAAGAAAGGCCTTGCAGTAGTACCTGGAGTACTCTTGCAGCCAATACAATCCAATATATCAGTATCACTGGTATCATTAAATTATATAAATATGGCATCCTGTACATTTTTCAAATATTACAAAACGTGGTATCACTTTTGCTGTGAAAAGACCACAGGCAAATTGTCTACTGAATGCTTGCTAGTGGCTGGAACACCATCTGTGATGTGGGACTGCAATTTTGAGTTCGCTTTTTCCTGAAAGAAATTCAGTTCATACACTAAAACTTCTCCACAATGTGAACTGAAGCATAGTAAATGGAGATGATTGGGACATTCACTGCAAAAGCACAGTCCTTCTCCAAACTAAAATGCTCATGTGCATTCACATTTCAGATTTTTCCCTTCTGTTTGGAATGGTAATTAAGCCTACAGGTCTAATACATACCTTTGAAATACATTTTTCAAGTCAAAAAGGGTTTAAAAATTTGTTTAATTTTAGTGCATGTATTTTCTTTGCTGTAAAGTCAGGATCTCTGGAGTATGAACAACTTAAAAAGAAAAGTTTCCACAAAAAGAAATCTCTTGATCTGCTGAATAAATCACTTAACCTATTTTCTTAATGAATTGATCAATTCTTATCTCTGTGTGTGTACTCACACCATTATAATGACCTGCTCATACCATTGCACTGAGTGAAGAAAAATGATTTTAAAAAACATCATTTTTGACCTTTGCTACTAGGTGATCTACACACTTAAAGTAATAAAAAGATACCTTTTGTTTAAACTTGTTTGTGCCGATTGACCTTTGAATGGTATAAATACATGATCTTCAAATTTCACATCAAACAATACCTGAATGAAAATGATAATTTATTCTATTACTGAAATGCAGCTCCAACTTTGCCATGTAAAGTGACAGTCTTTAAACAGTATTAGTTTAGTGGATAACAGCTGGAGAGGTTAAGTGAGTCTAATTGAAACTTTCAAGGAAATTTAGGTCGATGCTTAGCCAAGGCAGGTGGACCTCACAAGAGGTGTGAAGTGCATTGTTGATGTTTATTTTATATCTCAACCAAAAGAAAATACATGTGGTCACAGGCCAAATTAGATTAATGAAGAAGTAAGATTACACAATCAGAATTAAACTTTTTGTGTAAAGTTAGGGGTATAAAGTCAAGAGAAAGGAAAAGACAACCACTGTGGAACGTGGGAGGACACACAAACAGGAGGCTACAGACAAGTCAGCAGGCTTGATCTGAGATGTGTTTTCTGCTTTCTGCTGGACTGACAGAGGTTTCTTCAGTTATTTTTTGCATGTTGAGCATAGACAGATAAGAGAGTCGCTTTAATATTGATCACTAGAAGCCTGTGTGTTTGTCAAAGACAGGTCAGAACTGAACTCCCACTCTTGTGGTGATCCACATAGTGATGCTCTGTAACATAAAACTGCACAATATTTGCTAAGAATCCTCAACCTGTTAAAAATTAAGAAGACAGAAAAAGGTTCACTTTTTTGTATTGAGTGCATCAATGCTGTACAAAATCCATTATTTCAATACTTGTCCCACTTGGACATTAAACCTGGTCACTTCAGTAGGAGAACATCATTTGACTTGCTATTAACTGCTTAGCACCCGCTGAGAGTGGAGAAATCATGAATATGTAAAAACTGATAAGAAAAGGTTGTGTTGGATTTCTTAAGCTTGCTGATTTTTCTGTTTGTGTTGTTTACCAGTGGCTTCTTTCATATCACCGTTTTTTTAGGACTTAAAAACTAAAACATAATGTAACCAACACAGACGTCATCTTAAGTGTTTACCATCCAGGAATCAAAGCACAGAATAATGTTTACATACAAGATGGTTATTGGCCAGCTGAAGCTCTGTTTTGATTTGTTTTGTCACAGAGATATCCAGATTATGATTTAGGATTGTCATGAATCTTAATATTAGCTGTCCAAAAACTAGTCACATAGTTTTATCAATGTAGACAAAAAAATAACTCTTAAGTGGCTATACAACTCTATCTCCTCTTAGCTTACATCCAAAAATGTGAAATAGTTTGAAAAGTTAGAAAATATTAACTCCATTCTATGTGCTATGGCACCTCAAATTGTTTATACCATTTTATAATAACATTTTTCATATAAATGTGATAGGTCCTAATCTTTTTTTAGGCATTTGAGACTGGAAATAAAAGGAAATTCTATAATGATTTCATAAATTTATCTGGATTATAATGAAATGCATGCAGCAATGCTTCCATTATGACAGGTTCAAGGAAATAATTTTCATGAAGATGGAATCAACAAAACCATAAATCACTTCCATATAATTCTGATCTAAAATGGTAATGTTTCTTTTTTTCAAAAGGGTGATCTACTGATAGAGCATCTCAATCTAAGTTTAATGTTTTAAGAACACAAGATAGACCTATTATCTTTTATATGCAGCTCTTAGAAATGTATCCTAATTGAGAACCCTGGATGGTTCACTGCATCTTTAACAAGCTCAAAAAAGCTTTAAAGTATTGAGCGGGGACAAGGGTGAACTTGTTGAGATGGAAATCAGGTCATCTTATTTCCCTAAGAACATTTTCCTTGAAACAGACATCTCTGCATGTCATTTTTTCAAATATTTTTGAGACAACTTAATGATCTCAGTGTATTCAAAGTAAAGGCTCTTTCAAGATCAGGATAACTCCCATTTTTGATATTTGTTTCCTCTGGGCTTTTGTTTTTCTTATGGTGCTGGTAACCTTTTCTCTCTAGGTGAATAAGTTCTTCCCCCAGCATTCTATCATTCACACTGGGAACACTTAGATCTCATTTAAACTTTTTTTGTTAAGGATTTTCAGTGAGTTAAAAAGAATTAATGGAAACTTACCGTTGTTCAAAGCAAATTCTCCTACATAATGCTGGGTTTGTTGGCAGCTAGGTTTATCTCTTCTGTTCATATCGTATCTTAAACATATATTCTGACAGCAGTTCTAGACTGAAGTGGGGATTGATCTTTTTAGGTCTGTTGCAGTTGTTCCCTATTTTATAAATTATCAATATGTTAACACTCAGACATCCAAAGACCATCATTCAGAAGAACCATGGACTGTAATTTATTTTGATGCACATAACTTTAATTCACAACATCTGGTAGTAGAATATAGCTCAAGATAGCTGAGGCATTTATTACTGGAAGATATCTGAGCAAATAATGTTTCCTTTCCCCACTCTAATCTGTGTCTTTAGCCTAAGGTGAAAAACTGAGAGTTTACTGGGAAAGAATTACTTTTTTATTAACCTTTATTTTATTCTCAGTTATTTATGTAGTAACTTTTCATCTGAAATATTTTCATCCATATTCAGTGACATTTTTAGAAGTCTTTCCCTCTCTTCCTAGATATTTTTTTTCCCTGCAGTTGTTCTAATAAAGGTTACAAATCTATCTTTGCACTTCTTGGGTAAGAGTATCAGATAGTCTATCTAGTTAGTACACCTAGAGCAGTGTTTCTGAAACTGTTGCATATACAAGCAAGAAAAAATGGAAAAAAAAAAGGGGCGCCCCCCCCCCCCGCCCCCAAAAAAGTAGAAAGCAGTGATAAAAGACGAAGTTTAGCTAAGTTGCCACATCAGTCTGTTGTGAATGAAAGTCAATGTATGGAGTACATAGCACAGTACATAGCACATGGATTTTTTCAAAAGGTTAAGTAAACCCTTAGTTTTAATAGTTGAGAATCTTTGGAGTAAAGCATTCATCATAGTCTCCTAATTTTGATTACTTTGCTAATCAGATTGCATCTCACAATTAGACTTAGTATTGATCAGGTGAAATGAGTGTTACAAAATTTAGAGGGAAAAAAACAAACAAAAAAACAAACAAAAAACTAGCACTTAGGCAGCTTCTGCATTTGCACTTGGATAAGTTTCCCAGTAGCTGTACTGAAAAATCCAGCCAGAAGTTATTTAAATTAGTATTTTATACCTCACTTGTTCCATATATATTTTTCTACTTTGAGCATTCCTACCTTGTACTTCACATTTAAATATTGGCCTGGGGTACATCACCAAGACTGCCCTTCCTTCATTCCGTTCAAAGTGGGAAAAGCAGTTCAGTATTTTTGACCTACAGACTGAAGAAGTATATGGATCTGACATTTCCCTTCATACTAGAAAGTTTACAGATGAATGGTCTTTTACATAGTAAATAGCTTTTCGTTGCAACTGCGTCAAATAAAAAACGTGTGAAAGATCTTTTCCTTGCTAAAACGTTTTCAAAGTTACCAGACTACTATGAATATGTCTCTTTTCATTCTTTCTCTCATACCTCCCACTGTTAAATGTATTCCTTTGACTATGCACTGAACAGGGACTTAAAAGTGTCTAGAAAGAGTACCTTGGCAAAGAAAAGTTGGAATAAAAATGGAAACTAACACAAAGGCATCTTTTGGCAAGTAAACTTCTGGATACTCTTTTACTTCTACCACCACGCTCTTGGGGTTTACAATACATTTTTAAAAAGCAGAATAAAAGTATATCTAAAGATCAGATTCCCACCTGAACATTATGGAATTCCAATTTCCTTCAGTACTTCCATATCCAAATTTAAAGCATGCTTTGGAGATAATTCACTTTCAGGAAAGTGTCACAGGCCTCTCTTCAGATAACATTACAATTTTTATCTTAAGACCAAGAGAAAAATATTCCAGGTTTTCTCCTGTGCCAATCTTTGAATCTTTTTTTTAGCAATACCTGCTTGCTGTAGATCAAATGACAACAGATCATTCTGAGAATGATTGATATGCCTGAAAATCTGTTTCCTATTTGATAATTCTTACTTTTGTTTCTCCTAAGTATAAATCTAACCAATTAAAACCATCATAGAGATTTAACTAAAACGAAAATGCATCAAGATTTGTATATAGTTTATTAACTGTTGTCAGCACCTTCCAAGAGTTCAGTATGTTTTAGGTGCTTTAGATAAGATTCAGATTGAATGTATATACGAAAGCGTTTTTGTCCTTGACATGCGATGTACAAGAACTGTTGAAACAGAAAAGTTACAAGTCACTGATGGACATTTTACATTTCTTGTCTAGCATACAAACTGTTAGAAATAATAAATCTCTCCTTGGAAAAGTGAGAGGGAAATAAAATTCTTAAAATCAGAACTTTACTTCTAATGTAGACTAAGAAGGGTGAGTAATATCTCTGTAGATGAGAGTCCTTGCTTCATAGCATATAAATCTCAGTAGGAATATTGGAAAAGAGTTCAAGGTAGAGACGTTTTTTTCCTCCAAATTTTCTTTCTGATATCATTTTACTGCACCAAGTAAAACCACGTAAGGATGTTTTTAGAGCCTACAGTTTCTGCAACTGCTCTGATGATAAGTAAGAAAAACAAAGGTCACATCTAACAGCAGCATTGCAGCTTGCAGAGTTTTAGCTTTAAAAAAATTAGTCTTCTGTATAGAAGCTGGTGTACTTAATTTTAATGTGTGGATCAAACTGGATTTTTTTTTATGGTTTTGTAGAAATTGGTATTTACTGCATCAGAAATAGTTTGTAAGGATATATAAACAAATGGAACAAGGAGACTTTATTAACACCATAATGTAACAGAACTTATTTTAAAAGTTCTGTGTTTGGTATTGCAATTGAACAAAGATGAATCCATCGTGAGTGAACACTTTACAACAATACATAGATTACAACAGATTATAATAGTATCAAGTGCAATAATTTTAAAATAAACTTCAGATTTTCAATGTCAAGTCACATTTAGAATTTATTTTTTCTCAGTATAGAATTTAATGCTACTGCATATAGAATACTAATATGTAAACTAATTTAGGAGGTAGTTTAAAATGACAATTTGATACTGGGAAGAAAGGAAAAACTTTAATTTTCATCACTGAAAGTGAGAGTAAATATTTTTCCCTTGGATGTATATTTTCCCTATGTGCTATCTTCCAACAACACACCTGCAATGTGGTGTATGAATATCAGTGTGCATAAAAAGGCTTGCCATAGTTTAAAAGCAGAGACTAAATTAAATCCCCTCTAAATATCTATATTTATAAATACAGATAACTTCCTTTAGTCTACTGGAAAGTTGCTAAACTAGAAAGAGGAGATCTTCACAAGACCAGCAGAAGTCTTTGCTTAATTAATGGGTGCACATGGAAATCAGGTTGGCTCTAAAGCCTGAGCAGTGGAAAGGGAGTACAGATAAAATGCCCATGTGATTTGTTTTCAGTCAAACTGCAGGTACCATGCTTAGCTGTCAATATTTGCCTGCAGGTAATGGGTTGGAAAAGAAGTGTCTTTGAAACAACGTCTGGCAAAAATATTGCTAGATATTAAGAGCTTTCTAGACACTGTGTTACTGCCTCACTTCTCAGGCAGTAAGAGCAGTCCCAGTACTTTTGTTAAATAGGTTTGTAAGGTATGTCCCAACAGTGCCTATACAGACCTTTGGAGTGAAGCTCCTGATCCCAGGAGATTGCTGTCCATCCTGTAGCATACTGGCTAGTAGGGAAGCTTCTCCCATGTAAAATTTCATTACAAAATCTGAGCTGTTTCTTCATATATATTCCACTAAGGCAAATGTTGGCAGGTAATCAGAAAAAAAAATAAAAAATGAACTCTTCTGTTGTACAGCCTGCAACAATTTTTCTCTTATAGAAGAGGAAATAGAAAAACCAACACAACTTCCTAGACTGGTTGCTTCCTCTCACTAGCTTACACTTTGGGCACAATTTTTGTGTGTGTTTGTGTGTGTTGTTATCTTTGAAGTCCAGATAATAATGTTTAGTGCTGCTACCACCCCATTACACTAAAAACTGGAAAAAACTTCTTTGAGACTGAGGGACCTTCTGGAGTTGTGCATTCTCTTTCTGTTTGTTTGTTTTAACAACTGGGCATAACCCCATAAATCCCTGCTACAAATAGTCACATTACAGTGGATTTTAATTTTGAACTGAAGAATTGTTTAAATAACAATTATTTTAAATGTGCTGTTCCTCTCACTTTAGTGCAGCTGCCATTTTAGTTCATCTGGAAAATATACTAGAACTTTCAGGAAAAGCAAAATCCAAAGAAATTAGAAAAGCTTTCTTGCAGATAAGAAATTGCCAGGAAACACCAACAAGGACAAAGAGCAAACACAGAGTGATGAACCTAACTGTTGTCTTTTGTGTTGCATTTTGTTAGGGTCTTTATCACATGAATTTTGATTCATAAAAGTGGTGCAGACAATAAGTAATCTGTGGTTCAAAGGAAGACGTTCATCAGAGCAAAGTCCTATCGTTTTTCTCTGACATGGTAGCCAAATATATATCCTCTTGAGTGTGATGCCGTGACAGACAATCTGCTACACACTTATTTTCTTCCCATTCTGACCTTGACATTGCCTTTCCCCCAGTGGTAGCATGTTTGATGAAGTTCATTTGTAATTCCAAGAATTTCCTTGCAGCCATCCAGCCTAGTCATTTTTTTATTGATTTACGTAAAGAAAACGAGAGCAAAAATTCTGAATTCTTGTCTCATAATGGGATTTTAATGCCTAAATCTCTGGTTGTCCCTGGTCAGAGCACAGAAAGGAGGACATGAAGAACATTTTAATGTTTCTATTATGCTATCTCATTTTTATGCATTATATGATACAGGACCCAGCATGCACACTCTCTGCCTTATTTTATCATATGTAAATGGGACCAATCTCTTTTCGCTATGACTTTGAAAATAGTTTTCTAAAAAGAAGCAAGCACATTTAAGAGTCATTTTGTAATCAATTTTTTAGTTTGTGGTGTGGTGTAGTGTACCCATTAAAAGTGAGAATCAAGCAAGTTATGATATGAATAGGCTGCTACGTTTTTGACATTACATTTTTGTGCAGCACAGCTGGATTTTTTGTTGTTTTTCTGAAAAATGTTTAAAAGCTAGACTGAAAAGTAGACTAATAATATTCAGTGTGAGTCTTTTAAATAGCTATCATAGATTCAAGCAAAGACAAAGCCATTGCTCAAACATAGGATTTGTTGTGATTGAAAGGAACATTTAATGTTTGATTGAAGTTCCGTTCCATTTGTTTAAAATCTCTCATGCAGTTTTCATGGTATACAAATATGTTATATTTTTTGCTTATGCTACTCAGTAGCTTTATTGTAGATCAAGGTGTCTCCTCCCTATGCAGTGATATCAGCCTTCATGCTCTTATGACCTTTAATACGGTACACTAATTTCCTTCGTAATTCCAGTATTTCTTTCATCATAGTCCAAATCCAATGGGGAACAGCAAATAATTTAAACTTATATTTCTTCTGATACAGTAAAACAATATAGTATGGATAATGTCTTGATTCTGAAGAGGAATTCTCAAGGAACTCAGTGTTAAGAAGCAGTAGGTATAATTCCTTATATTTTTTGAAATACATATTTTTGACAATTCCCTTGATATAATGATTTTCTTCTTCATTTATATGCATTTTAACCATTGTCCTCAATCCCATTTTGTGGTAAATGGGATATGCAGATATGCAGAATGTGTTTTTCTCTTTGATTTTAATAGCCTCTACTATTAAAAAAGTATTACTGACAAGTGTCATTTTCCTATTTTATTGGAATCAAGCTAAATGTCTTTCACTAAATGTAAATATTGCTAGGTTGCTTCATTTTTCAAGGCATCTTAAAACACAATGAAGCGTGTTTTCGTAGGTAGGACAACTGTGGTTGAGCATGATAATTGTGTTAGTTTTGATTTTCTGTTTCCAAAGCATACACACCTGGCTCCTAACCTTTCCATTTTCACAGTCCTTTTCACTTTAATTTGAAATTTCAGTTTCTTTCTGTCAATTTTCTGTTTAAAAGTAACATCGCTCTCTTGTTTAAGAGTCCCTATGCTGAGAATAAGGATTTTAATATCAACACTTGACTCAAAGGTCTGCAGCTAGCTTCGTCTTTTAATTTCTAAAACCTACTTCCCAAGTTTTTTTCTACAACATTGGGTATGGACTGATGAGCAAACAGGCCTTTTTAGGCCTATTTTTAGTTTCAATAATGGTCTGATCATTATTCATATTCTGTTTACATAGAATTCAGAGTTTGTTTTTACAGCTAGTGTAAAGCTGAAGCACCTGATGAAAGTGGTAAAACTAAAAGTTGATATCATGTAATTTCCAGACTCATAGTTTTGTGGTCTCTTGTCTGAGGATCCTATCACGCTGCTATCTTACCTCTGCATGTGGAAGGGCAAGTAAATGACCTTTCACTTCCCATCAGACTCCTAGGTGTCCTAAAGGAAAACATTCACCTCTGTAATCATTTTGTACACTGTGCTAACAATAAAAGTTTTAAAAGGACTTCTTTGTTTCTGAAGGGCACTCCTAAAAGCCTATAATCTCAATTTTTAACTGTCCCAGAACAACTTCACATAGAATATATTTGCTTTGTCTCAATTAAGGATTATCAGGAATGTTTCTTCAGCAGATTTTGAGATCCATTTGATGTGATTTCCCAGTTTTGTCATTTGGAAATTGAAAGCAATGACAAAGAAAATCTCTTACATAAAACAAAAGGCTGTTAACTTCATGTGAACTGATGTCATTCGTTTCTCATAATAAGATGCTGTTTAACCTGGTATAAAGTAACAGTACTTTGTGTAACTTTCAGTAAAGCAAGTCTTGGTGCTTGGAAGCTTTGTTTTTCTATCATGTAGATATACTCATGCCACATGGTCATGAAGCTATGTTTAAAACCAGCTGACTGTATATTAAAATTCAGGTTGATTCTGGCCTTGTGGGAATCAGACTATTACAACTGTTCGAGGATGTGCTTGAAGCAGAAGGGTAGAGAGTGCTCCAGGGCATCTCCAGGGTGATTGTTAGGACACTGTTTTGAAGTCATCAGGATATGGTGTGCGCAAATGTATCCCATCTTCTGAGTTTGTGTTCTACTTGGTTAAGGAGAAAATGCTATGACCTCGATGTAAAGCTGATAAGTTTTTCTCTGATTAGTGCTGACAGCACAGCAAATATTGATTGTGCTCAAACCATACATCTTTCATATACGAACTTCAGGCTTAGGTACAGGGCAGGACCTGTCTTGTTAGTCTGAATTGGATTTAAGCATGAGTTAGGTGCTAAGATATCCAGCTTTGTTGAAGTGGAAGTGCTTCTGTACATGCAAAAGAGTAGAAGTCTATGTCTTTCCAGATTGTTACTGTAAAAAATTGAAAATGACCATAATCTCTCAGATACTAAAAAGACAGGAATTTCACTTATTCAACTCTGAGATTTAAGCACATGAATTTCATCCAAGTTGTCCTAAAACTGTTAAATGGTTTCGTTTCAAATTCTTTTTTTATTTTTATCTTCTTGCTCTTCTATTTAGATCAATAAACTATAAGTATCTCAAATTGATATTGGCTTTTCCACTTTGCAGAAGTCTGTTCTTCTTGGCCTTGCAGAAAGTGAGTCAATGTTAGAGCACTTTCTGGTTGACAGATATCTGCGTCAAATATAGTCAAGATTTTTCCAAGTCTCAGTAGAAAACCTAAGAAGTGCTCAACAGAAAACAAGCTTACCTACCTGTTCTTACAGTCGCAAATTGTTGCACACAAAGAAATCTCACTTCATAACTTTGAGAGGAGGCATAAGAAAAATGTTTATTTTGTATTTGTTTTGTAAAAGTCTTCAGTCCAAATGACGTTGCTTTCTTCATTTCATCATCCTTCCTATATATTACAAAAGAAATTCTCCAAAAGAGAATAGCTATATGCTGAAAAGTTTTGCCCGAAATTAATTCTACCAAGAGTTGTCTCACTCTACACAAATGCATATTTCATGCATATGAGAAATTGAGCCTGCAAGCACCTTCAAAAGCAGTAGAATTAACCATAGTTTAAATGAAAATAAATTTTTGAGAATTCTCAATGCCTACTGAGGAATATAAAATCTGTGCTGTGAAGGTTTGATGTCTCACAGGCAGGGAAGATCATGATTAAAATATTTCCATGAGAAAGCTTAAGGGTTGGTCTAAAAATGAGCGTAGATAAGACCAAAGTCATAACAGAGCAGCAGTTGGAATCAAAGGGATTTGTCAATGAAGGACAGAATTAATAGTCTTTGTATGTTGTAGAAGAGAAGGTATGCATGGGCCTAATGTTTAAAAGAGGTTAAAAAGAATAATAGTTTAAAAAAGCAACTGCATATTTGAATAACTTTATTAAACTAAGATATAAATATGTGATCTCCATGAACAGCTGGTACTTATTCTTCTGAGCATCTGTCCTATAAGACAAGATCAAAATACTAGCATGCATTTATGTTGACAAAAGAGACTTTTATATTTTAATTTTGCCTGTGTATATATAGGCAATTCATATGTACAAATTGGAATGCATGTATATACTTACACATACCTATTTCAAGTGCAAAGCCTGAAAAAAATCAACCAATGAGGTATCTAATAAAACTTGCTTGTTTAAAATCATTCATTTTTTTTCTTTCCAGCCTTTCAGTAGCTGCATTTCTGCCTCTTTATTGCCAACACAAAAGAGAGAAAGGACTAATATGCATTTAAATGGTTACTAGGGGAATAATATTGCCTCTGTATGTAATCTTCAACGGTTACAGCAATGAGATATTGATGGAATTCATAGTGCGCAATGCGTTTATTCAGATGTGTTGTATGTTTGTAAATTAAATTTACCTACAAGAGTCAATAATATACGTATGATTCTTTGTTTTGTGTTAATTTAACTTACTTTTAATCTACCCTGGAAAGCCTAGTACCCATTAATAGCTCCCTTTTTAAAGTTTATAGATGATTCCCAAATATCATGTCTCTTCACTACAAAACAATAGCTTGGACAGGCATAAAAAATAATGCAGACTTACCTGGAGCTTGTTTCCAATTAATGGTAAAATGTCTGAGAGCTTTTTTTTTTTGAGCATTTTGAGTCAAAGTCTGGAGCCAATAGCAGTAGAACTTCAAACATTGTATCACTTCTCCCTACCCTACCAGAATATTTTGCAAAGTCAGCTTAATGTCTTCAAAATTATCCAACAGAATTGGAGACAGTTTTATAGAGACGGGATATTCTGTGTATCAGTGCTAAGGAGGGACTTATTTCTATAAATGAAATAGTGAAACAAGTCATTAAAGGAGTCTACAGGTCTAGGCAGTGGTCCACTTCTACAAAGCTTCTTGGGCTATTAGCAGATACAGTTCTTGCCATGTTCTCACCACCACTGGTTTTACCTGGGGGAGTAAACAGATGCAAGTATTACTCATTTGAAGACAATTTCCCAGCACCAGGTAAAATGGTTTTCATTTTGTTTCCTGTCTTTCATTTCAGGCTCTTTATGCTGCAAGGCTGCTTTCTATTTAAACCTTTCTAGGTTCTTTTTTGCACTGCTGAATTGCCCCATCTAGTTCCTGTGGGAGATCATAGCTTTGAACTTTTCTCATATGGGTGACCAAGTTATAGCTAAATGAAATGGACAGGGACCGAGCATAGGAGTCACAGTTTTACAGCACCACTTTAATTTTGCAACAGGGGAGGAGGATACAAGCTTCACAGCTACAGGATGCTGAGGTGATTAGCAGTGTGAAATTAGTGTAGGAAGTGGAGAAGAACAATAGTTTCCATGCCTCATGTTTAAAAGACTTTGTTAAAATTTCTGATGCAAGTCATCTGGTTTTGATCTGCTGAACATACATAAAATGTGTCCTATCCTAGGAGAGAATAGGTAAATGACTAAACTGAAATACCTTCCCTTGGACAATTAGAATATACACAGCAGGATAAAATAGAGAGACAAGCTCAGAAAGAAGTACTAGAAATAAATAAATAGAAGTTAATGCCAAAAAATATACTGGCTTTGAGTCATTCTTAACCTTTGCAAGCATTTTTGTCATAATTTCCATCATCTAATAGATTTTTAAAGATTTTCATTAAAATCTCACTTTCTGGCCAAAAATATTACTTAGTTATGACTAGCTCTACTATTTCATCTTTAACAATCTTTCTATCTAAGACAGCCTGTCTACATGAGAAATAGGAAGGATCCATCTTCTGTAAAGCTCTGGCTATTGTAAGAGCACCTTCAATTTGTATGAAAACTCAAGCAAAATGAAGTAACGGTCTTCAGACAGAATTCAAATAATAATGATTCAGTGTTGCCAAGAATTTAACTAGTGTTTCTACAGTGCCCGTATCTATGAACATAACTTAAAAAAAAAAAAAAAAAAAAAGGCAGTAATATCCTGGTATGATAAAAACAGAGTGGTTTGTTTTGCTGTATTTACTCTTCTCTGCAGCTACTTTCCTAGTATAACACATTCTGCACCTGTTTCACATGCACCAAAAGGAACTTCCATCCTTCTAGACGGCATATCATGAAAACTAAGTGTTAACAACAAAAAAGAGTTATAACTTAAAACTGTGATTTATTTATAATCTTCTCATCCAAAAGTACTGTTTGTGGGCCATCAAGATTATGCCAGGCACAAATATATCATATGCCATTGTGTCAACACTGCAGTTAAGTTAGCTATGCAGCCAGGTGCCAGCACAATTATGCAAATAGTGGTACTATTGGCTTATCAGTCAAAAACACTGCCAGAATGCCTGGGAGACAGATTTCAATAAAGGAGATACACTCTATCTCAGTGAGGCTGACATTAATAATTTATGATTAATCAGTTTATGGAAACATGTTAACAGCAGAAAGCTGTGGAAAGCAAGATGGATCTCTTGCCTCTGCTTTTCCCATTTCTTTCCCTCTTAGCTGACTCCTATCTTGTTATTACTAAAAGCCATAGAGAGTTCTTCACAAAAGAATGGATTAGCTTGTAAAGGAATTTAAGTGTGGGGCTAGGGAAGAAGTGATGAGAGGACATCTGCCTTCTTACAAGTAGGACTGAAGTGGAGCTGGGGCTTAATTTGTCCCACAGCCAGGCCTATTCCAAGCTGTGTTACTAAGAGCTGAATTAGTATTCCTAGGCCTTAACTACAAAATTTAAAACTCCAGGAATCTTAGTGTTTGCATATTTCAACATAATCTTCATCCACTCAAATAAAAAGAAATCCATGCAATATTCACTTATCAATGAACCATTGCCAAGAACAATTCTTATTCTTGGAGTCCATACATAGAACAATTAATAAAATGTGAACTTGGAAGCTATGGATAAGATCTGTAATTCAGAAAAAGATGACCCTTGAGAATGCTTCAAACACTCCATTATTGAGGTGAGCCTCTGACTTGCTTCTGCAAATTCTTTAGTTGAGATCTAAGTATAAAACCACTAAACCCAACTGGAGCAGGAATCTCTAAGCAACATACATGGACATTCACTTTAATAGGTTGGTTTTCCACTCAAGTTTTCTTTGAGAAACCTACCAAAATGATCTGTGCAGATGAAACTCATAGAACAATACCAGGTTTTTAGCACTTACTAGATTCTTCTGAAATTATCCATGAGATATTCAGTTTGGTATGTTGATGAACTCATGTTCTGGGAGAGGGAAGCAAAAATAATGTTGTCATGTAAATAATCAGGCTGTCTGAAGTTTATTTAAGCATGATTTTTCTTTAATCAAAGGAACATATGATGTTAATAAATGTATCTCATAAAATTATTTTCCCCTAGTATTTTTATTAATCTGCAAACTTTTTTTTGAAAACTCAGTCTTACTATGTAGTTTCATCTTGTTTGATGCTCAACAATATACAACATTGCAGAGTATTAAAAGAGTGAAAAGCATATCAAAATGCAATAAGTAAAAACCGAAACATTAGTATATCCACATCAGAATATATATTTCACTATACTCTTGTGCTTTGTAGTACTGACATTTGAAATTCCTAATTTATATTTTCAAATTTTAACCTGAATATAGTTTATTATTATTAACCACCAATGATTTCTCTGAGTGCCTTAAAGCCTGTACTAATAGACTCTGATGTGATTAAATTGAACCACATTGCAATGCAGAATGCTTCTGGAACCATCAGTGACAAAAGTAATTGATAAATCAACCAGTAATTGACTTGAGATAATGAAGGTACTTTTAAGATGGATTAAGATTGTCACCTAATTAGCTTTTTAGAAAAAGAAGTAAGGTTATGTTTACTACAAGAGTTGTGGTAAGTCATTGATTTAAACAAAATTGGATAAATATGCCATGTGGTAAAATGGTATATCATACAGGTCAGGATTGGCTTTATGTACAAACAAGCTTAGTAGCTGTCAAGGTCTATAAATTTTATTTTCTGATTCAGACATGTATATCAAGAGGTGAAGTCTTATATTATGCTGTGCTTTTTAACTGTTTAGAGGAAACCTGGAAAATGTGATTGTTTCAGGATTTCCTAAGGAGCTATTTATTTTTTTCAGTATCATCTTTTCCTGGAACTCCTTCTGTAGATAAAATGTTCCACGCATTTTAAGGTGATTTAACTTCTAAGTGAATGATTGATCCTCGTGGACTGATCTTGCTTATTGCTAATTTTAAGAATGCTAAAACTAATTTCAATACAATTTTTAATGCAGTTGAGAAGATTAAGGCTTCAAAAGATCCTTTAGAAACCACTTGGACCTGAAGGGATATAGGCAGATCTGTAATTACCGCTTTTATGAGTGAAAGAGTCAAATATGCTATTGCTTGTTACCATTTTCAAAACTGATTTTCCCATTTCTTAATGGATCGACCGAAAATGTCTCAATTACAAATTAAAACAAACTGCTTCTAATAGTAAATGAAGATATTTATTCTTGGTCAGTCCACAAAATGGGTTTATTTTAGAGCAAGGTTGAGTTTCAGTGAGCAGCTGCCTCCAGCCCATGAGAGAGACTGTGCTGCAATATCAAAGAGAAGAGGAAGAGAGCAGGTCTTCCTCCGACCTCCAAAAAGAGCATTCCTAAGTGTCGGGGCATCTTCCCCAAATTGTTTGTCTTAAGTATCTTGCTTTCTCCTTCAATGGGAACTGTACCATGCTTTGAATCCTGCTGTTGTTTTCTGTTTATTGAACGTGATGTTAAAAGCCTTTTTTACAAAGAGAACTCCAATCACCTGTTTTCAAACTGGAGTATAACGAATGGAAGTTAACTTCATTTATAAAAAGTGGAATTTAGATTAGATTTGAGGAAAGCATTTCTGCTTCTCAAAACAGTTTCAAAACACTGTAACCCACACCTCGCAGAGATTTTAAAAAGACAAATTTGGCAAACATCCTTTCAGTCATGGTTTAGTTATATTAAGCCTGTCTCAAAGCCCGTAAAAGTAAAAGGATGAGCTAGAAATTTATTTGGGAGCTCCTTTCAGCCCCATAGCAAGGAATACATAGCTTATAATGTATCATGTCCTGGCAGAAATTACTTTCTCACCAATTTAAATGTCTGTAAAGTCCATAAAATAAGTCCACACAAGTGAAAGTGAACATTTCTTTTCTGTTAGTGCCAAAATCTTTAGATCAAATATTAAAGCTACTCTATAAGCTCAGCTAAGGATTACATTTATAGCACAGAAATAAAATAAAATTTAAATGCAAAAAGCCATTACTCTTTCAACAGTTATGTGGCCCAATGCCTCCTACAAGTTCATTTCCTTCTATTCATTTCACTATCATGCTACAGATTAC
>CM021701.1:5925567-6102036 GCA_011074415.1 Stictonetta naevosa
TCATCTTAAACTAACCAGCAGTACTTGGCTCCTATCAAAGCACTAATTTATTCCACACACATTGTCTTTCTCTGGATCTCATGATCCTAAAATCATAGAATATGATTCCAAATATCCTTCCTGAGTTGGAATGGACCTGCAAGTATCATCAAGTTAAACTCCTGGGTCCACACAGGACCACAAAAAATAAAATAAAATAAAATAAAATAAAATAAAATAAAATAAAATAAAATAAAAAACAAACAAACAAAAAACTGTCCTGAAATTCTGAAATCCACGTTTTGCTCTGGATATCTTTACCATACTTAAAGATTTCATTGCTTCTGTCCCTTTCATCTCTACCGCCTCTCACTACTTCCTGTCTCAGGTTCCTATCTCAGCTCCTCCTTGTCTTTGCACTGAAAAAGATAAGAGCATTAACTGCACAAAAATCAGTTTGATTGGATAGTAAGTGGAGGGTCCACATGTCAGTGGACCTTTTCTACTCTTTGTTCAAAAGTGACATGGTCTCTGAATGCTTTTCTTGTTCTGTATATGTCCTAGCATATGTGAAGATAAAATCATCTTGATACCTTTTGAGAAACTCGTTTTCTATGTTCAAAGAATGTGTTGTGCCAGCATGAGTTGTACACCATTTTATTTCTTCCTACAAAGAAGTGTTGTAAATCATTCTTCATAAATCTGCACTTTCCTGGTGATTTAGGCAGAGCTTGAGGTGAATAATTTTCACCAATACAGTACCTGTTTCTTGTAAAAAAAAAATAAAAATAAAAATAAAAATATTTGGAGCAATATTCTTTCTTGGTGCTGCACTCTATCTTCACAAAAAACTCAGTTGCAGAAGCAAAATCAGAGTTGTTTCCTGCATCTCAGATGAAAATTAATGACGAAATAGTTGGAAAGCTGGATACAGATTTTTTGACCTTGTCTTTTTCACTTTTTCTAACTTTTGCTCAGTAAAAACAAAATTACAAAGAGTAATTTTGCATTTCTCTAAACATAATCATTATATTTTTTTATTTATGTATTATAGAGATGTTTAGTTTGAATTAAGAGCTGCATTTGGATTAGTACTTCCCAAAAACTTACAATAGGTACTGATGTCAATGGAATAATTTGGACTGATTTCAGAAAGTTGAGAGTCAGGCCTTAACTAATGAAATAATTTTATTTTATGGAGAGTTATGTGACCAGTTTTCTGAGACTTCTCCTTAGTGTCTTTAATTTAATAAGGCTACCATGTCACAGATGAGAAAAGAAGTGAAAGGCAGCTGTCCTAGATCAGCCAGCAATATTCTCGGCTGATCTGAGAAATGATATAATTATATTAATTTCACAGAGGAGTATCAATTTTCCCTTGAAAGGGTATAAAATCCTACTTACAGCATTTAAATCAACTGATCAATTCTACATTTTAATTACTTAATATTTTTATCTTTGGTTTCTTTCACAATTTGCCTCATCAGAATAATCTGATGTTTGATTTCCTGAACCAGTGATTGAATTACTACCAATGTCTGGAACTTAAGAAAGATAGAAAAAAAATAGGCTAGGAGCAGTACTTCAAGGGACCACAGTCTTGGTGCTGTTTCCTGTTGCCAAAAAAACACGCTCAGCACAGGTCATGTTAGATTCATGTTTAGGAACATTACTGGCTTCCACAGTGGTGTGAAAGCTCTGGCATGTAATGTCAGCCACAAGCAATAGTGTATCATTGGCTGTACATGCTTTTGGCACTGTGGTGGTTTTACTCGGGTGGGCAGCCGAGCTCCACCACAACCCCTCTCTCACTCCCCCTCCTCAAAGAGGAACGGGGAGAAAATAGGATACAAAGGGCTCAAGGGTTGAGATAAGGATGGGGAGATCACTCAACAATTATCGTGATGGGAAAAACAGACTCAGCATAGGGAGAGAGTGAGATTTATTGCCTGTTACTACCAAGATAGAGAAGTGAGAAACAAAGGAAAGAAACAAAAAAAAAACTTTCCCCCATCCACCCTCTTCCACCTTCTCTCCCCGAGCAGCCCAGGGGAATGGGGGTTATGGTCAGTCTATAGCGCTCCTTCTCAGTCACTCTCGTCCCCCGTGCTGTGGGGTCCCTCCCACGGGATACAGTCCTTGCCAAAATGATCTGGCGTGGGCTTCCCACAGGCACAGTTCTCTTCAAGAACTGCTCCAGATATGGGTCTGTACCACAGGGTCTATCCCTCAGGAGCAAACTGCTCCAACCTGGATCCCCCACAGGCAGCAGCTCCTGCCAGGTCACCCTCCTGCGTGGTCTCCTCTCCATAGGCTGCAGCTCTGGCCCGGAATCTACTCTGGCCGGGAGCCCTCCACAGGCCGCAGTCTCTGTCTGTGCAGGTCCACCTGCTCCACTGTGGTCTCCTCCATGGGCTGTAGCATGGAACCCTGCTTCACCGTGGTACTCCATGAGCTGCAGGGGGACAGCCTGCTTCACCATGGTCCTCACCACAGGCCGCAGGGGACTTCTGGAGCACCTCTCCCCCTCCTTCTTCGCTGACCTTGGGGCCTGCAAGGCTGTTCCTCACTCCTTTCACTCCTTTCACTCTCCCAGCTGCTGTATGGCACAGCATTTTCTTTTTGTTTGTTTGTTTGGTTGTTGTTGTTGTTTTTTCCATCTTAAATATGCTCTCACACACAGAGGTGCAAACAACATCACTTATTGGCTCGGCTCTGGTCAGCAACAGGGCCCTTACCTAACATGGGGCAGCTTCTAGATCCTTCTCACAGAAGCCACGCCTATGGCCCCCTGCTACCAAAACCTTGCCTTGTAAACCCACTACAGTCATGTCTTTGCAGTAGAGAAAAGAATCCACAAAAGGCTCACTCTTGAACAAGGACTCCAGTTAGTACAGAACATTATGGCAAACTTCCTCACAGGAAAAGGAAGGCTATGAGCAGACACAACTGCTGTTCTCATTTGTGCCTACAGCCTGACTTCAGTCTTGCTAAGTCATCTGCTTGTTTGAGTCTTCCTCTAGATAACAGCATCACTTCATCATACATGCAATGACACAGGAATACAGATGCTTTCTATCCCTGAAGAATTTCACCACAGGTACAAATACAAAAGCTATTGAATACATGATATTAAGCCTTAGATCTTTAGCTTAAGTTATGGCAGACAAGCTTGATGTTTTTTTATGGCTTCTTCCTTGACTTAAATGATCAGTCATTGGTTCAGAGTAATGCTTGCCTCAGGTGGTGGTCATTTTTCTTTTAATGTATTCAACAATAAGCTTCATCTTAGGGACAATTAATAAGCCTTGTTAGTAGTCTCTTGTCACATTACTTCTACTAATATAATTTTAAGCAGCCAATTGAGCCATTCATCTCAAATGGCTAAAGACGTGAAAATATAGATTACCAATGCCAATTAATTATTTTTTGTCTCACTCATCTGGGATATATTCCACAGATGGATGACAAATTAATTTTAAAATCTTGGAGATTATCTATTCTATGTGCCTTATAAAACTCTTCTCTCCAGTATGCGAGCATGTGTATTGTACAAGTCACTTTTAAAGAAGGCGTAATTCAGTTTCCTATTTTAGGTCCATAAAGACTGCCAAAAAACACATGCAGACAGTTATCTCTTAAGTACAGATACGAACAAGTACTAAAAAAAACCACTTCTCTGATATTTACAAAAATCAAGTGGCTTCAAATCTATACAGTGTCCCACATGCACAGGAAAAAACAAAAACACCTGCAGTTACAATTAGGGAAGTCTCTTTAGCTTGCTTTCTTTTTGGTTTTATTTGGAGGAGGAGAAGGGGGGTAGCAGGGCAGGTTGTTTATTCTTTTTCTTTTTTTTTATTTTTATTTTTTTCTTCTTTAATTATGTCTTCCATAACCTTCTTTAGATATATTTCATATCAGTATTTTATAGTATTTTATGATTACGGATCAGTTGTCTAAAATATGCATAAATTTATTTGATATAGTTAATAAACTTGAGAAATACAAATATGTTGAGGGCATAAAGATTAACACAGTCTGTCAAACATAGCCTGAGTGACATGAAATAACTGAGCCTAACTAAGGACTTTTAGCACTTTTCATATTTCACCGCTATAACACTTAAGATCACATTATCTTCTTTTTTACTATCTTATAAATAACTGTCATGTCCTATAACACATGGTGTCTTTTTAAACATTAACTTAAATGCTTTGACAAATCATAATCTTAGTCTGTGCATGGAGAATGCACATGGAAAATCTTAGTTCTGTCAATGCAAACAAGTTCAGTTCACAGAGAAACTCTACATTCTACACAGCATTCCAGAGTGGGGATAGTTGAACATATTTGATTCTTCTCACTTGTACATTTTCTCCACTCTAATTTATGCATATCTGTTAAGTGAAATGAGGAGAATATTAGCAGGAGATGTCTGTTACATAGAGTAAATGCTAATAATTTCCTGTTTTCTACATTTGTATCTAAAGTGTTTAGTAACAGTAATGCAATGTTCTTCATTATTTTCCATATAATACTCAATTCATTCCTTGTTCTTGTCACAATTACCAGTTGGCTGATTCATTTAGGGGGGGATGATTGTGGGATTGAAGCAGCTTTTATTTCCTCATGGAGGATGTGATGAACTGTATACAACAAATCTTTTGCTCGATCAATCTTGACTTCAAGAGATTTGTACAGTCAACTGTTCTATTGGTCCTCTAAATTGTTTTTTTTATTGTCATTGTTTCTTCTCTGGAATCCTAATGACCAAAGGCCTCCTTCCATAAGAGGTTATCTTTAAACACATATTCAAGTCACTGTTTGAAACCCTAACTCATCTTCTGTTCAAATTGGAAAAGTTCTGCAAAATACACAGACTATTCACAGAACCTTGAAATTATGAAGAAGTCTCATGGTTAACATTTTGGGGCAGAAGGTTGTTGTGTTGTTTTTTTTTTTTTTAAAAAAAAAAAAAAATCAGTTTGAAAGGGGATTCTCTGACCTATTTAAATTGCCAGCTGATGCTAGTCCAAAACCAGAGAATAATCTCAGTTGTAATTCATGATGCTTGTAAAACTAATTATAAATAAGATTTAATTCAACCTGATATAATGCAAGCATTCTTTATGATACATTGGTCTTACATGTATTTATTTATCATCATTCGGGACAGTAAAGATTAAATACAAATGAAAACCTTAGGTTTGTATCACCCTCTCAAAAGACCTATGATACCTTCTCAGTTCTGCGTGTTGAAATTTCCCTCTTCCTTTACTTCTATTACTGTAAATTGCTGTTTAGAGATAAGCCCCAAGCTATAAATGATGCAGTAAAAGTTTGTATTTATGACATTTTCAAGTTTATTTTGCGAAAGCTACTGAGGTAGAAAAATTAACTGGGGGCAAATTCTGAATCCTGAACTCTGAACTTTCTGATTCTTCTGTTGTATAGATTTAGATGTCTCTGAAAGAATCAGGCCAAAAGAAGATAAAATCACACACAAAATTAAAGTTATAATTTCCTGTTTACTATAAGATAATGACACAGTATTGACTGAGCTGTTTTCTTAACTACTAAAAAAATGATCAATGTAAGTCATAGATATTTTTTTTCTGTGCACGTTTATTAAATTCAGACTTCAAAACAATTACTAGAAATTAATCACAGAAACAGAACACAGATATGAAAGAGTTCCAGAATGCTTTCTACCCAGGTTCATTATTCCTATGTCTATAAAGTCAATTACTTATTGTAGACTTTTGTCAGATGACATCTTCCCACATTTATTCGTTATTCTTTATCTCCTAATTACCTGAATGGCAGCAAAATTAATTTGCATGAGTGAATCCTACCATGCTCTAAATCAACTAGAACAGTAGCTCTGTTAGAGAATGCTTCTGAAATAATTATTGCAATTAGCTTCCTAAAAATTTGTCCTTTATGAGAGTAGTTACTGAATTTTTCAGCATCAGAAAAAATAAATAAATAAATAAATAAAGTTGGGAGCCTCAGAGTCATTTAAGTTTCACAGAGGTCAATGAAAGGAAGCAGAAATATCTGAAGTGTTCCGTCTTCTATCCTGCTTAGCCTTTTAGGATGAAAACTTTTAATCTGAAGTTACCACAGTACTTAGGGAATATTCTTCAGTATTTCCATTCAGTACTCTGAAGTAACATCACCAAATATCTCTGAAGTGGTGTAGCACAGGACTTCCCTTAAGTGTGAGCAAGTCTACCAGAAGTATCTTAATATATCTACAGGAGATCTTCGTGTAGAAAAGGGAGCTTATGGTCTGTTTTGGGGAAAATCTTAACATAATTCAGAAGAAGAAATCAACATCCTGAATCCATTCACCTTCTTTGCATGCTGGTGTGCAATGCACACAAATGTGGAAAGTCAAACAATATCTTAGATTTCAGCTGGAAAAACTAAAAAAGAGCAATTAAACAGTTAGGAAAGTATGTAACAGTTTTCTATGCTTCCACTTCATGTAGAGAATTCCTCTGTGATGTTATTAGATTCTTCACTACGGCTATTACTTTTGACATTTCACATTTTGCAGTATTATTATATAGCTCTGAAGAACCTGTAGGTCATTTTTATGCCAAATACATCTCTACAGATTCTTCATGGAGTTTAGGGGAATTTGATTATTACATTTGAATCATATCAGAGAGGAAATAAGATAGAAGTCTAACTAGAAAGTGCTGCTCTGGGCTAATGGCTCAAGGTGTAATCATTTTTTTTTTGATACTTATAGATTAGGATTATTAGATTTCTCATCTTTACATCTCTTCTTGATTAAGTCCATGAATCTCTATGGCTATCTCTACAGTACTTTACAGTACCGTCTGTGATGAAAATGTTTTAAGAAAAAGATAGTTTGAATACTCATGGTTTATTACAGGGTGTTTTAAATTCTGCAGCACACAATTTCAGAAAATCTTTAAAAAATACTAGTATTGCTGCAACAAGTCTCTAGCAAATATTTTTGCACTTTCGTGTAGAACTTGTTATCTCAGAAATTCACAGCACATTAATTAAGCTTAACAACATTCCACTGAGTCAAATAAATATTTTCATATGCAGTAAAATATTTTTACATGAGGCTGATATGATCAGATACCTCCAGTGGGTCAATAATGAGGCTGAGTATAAGCACGGTGAGGTTCACATTCTCAGTGTCTTTGCATAATTCTCTCTCATTTTAATACTGTGGAAGCATTTTTACATCATAGGAAAACAAATGAGACTTTATTCCATCCTAGAAATGCAAAAAAGTCACAGTGAATTTGTACTGGGCTGCAGCTGCAGAGGCTTCTGCCAGGAGTGCCTCGTAATACATAAATTGTCTCCAGCCTGAGAGATTTAAGGAGACATTAATAGTCCAGTCACTATGTAGAATTTTAGATTAGTACAAAGGATGCAAAAGAAAATTTGAAATTCCAAACAAATAAGAGTGGTTTGGGTAAAAAAACATTCTGTGTTGAACCGAGAAGGGCCATGTAGATGTCAGATGAAAAAGGAACAGCAAAAGTTTAATGTATGAGAATGTATGAGGAAGTACATTGAGAAATGCATTTCAGAAATGTAAATTGGAAACAAAGTAATTTAGTTGATATTTTAATAGTTAATATTTGAACCAGATACAATGAAAACTCTTCACCTGTGCTGTGTGCACAAATATCTACATATTTCTTAGGCAAAATCCTACACTGTTCAGGTATGTGCAAATGAACCAGGGAATAAAAGGGTATTTCTGAACTCTCCCTGCAATCGAATAGGCTGCCTGAAACCTGTGATTTAAAACAAGGTGTTCAGCATACAAAAAGTATTCTCTGGCATTAGCAATTGTTAGATTAGATATATTATGTGCAGTGATCACCTGAAATTTTAATCTTTTATACTGTAAGTGACATTTACTGACTTCATTCAAGGAGTGGTGAATCTGGCTTTTAATTATTTTTTGCTGGTCTTACAGGGTCTCACAGTATATAATGCCTAACAGAACATTCTTTCTGCGTAATAAAAAAAAAAAAAAAAAAAAAAATCTGCATAAATTGATCTAATTCTTTTTGAAATTTATAAAATGAATGACTGCTGCAGGTACAGCGGTTTTGGTGTTTCCAGATGATTTGCTTAAATTACTGAGGGTTTGAAAACCACTGCTGAAAGGTGGCTGGTGGTTTTTGTTTGTTTGTTTTGGTTTGTTTTGGTTTGTTTTGGTTTGTTTCTATTGACCGTTCTGATTAATTACTAAATAAATTCAACATAATTAGCTTCTTTAGCAAGTGAACAAGCTTTCTGTTCTTATTGTTGCCATCTAAATAGTCCTTTTTGATCATGGTTTTTTAGTGCCTCCAACAGAAATACATCCTGGCTTCTCAGACTCCAGTGGTGTTGTAATCCATATCCTTGGACTTGGGGAGAGGTTATTCAAACAGCAAGAAGTAGTAACAATCCTATTCTTTGTTTTTTTTTTTTACTGACTGATAGAAATTAGTTGGAAGTTCTCTACATACTACAAAACACACTGCACTGGGGGCTTACTTTTAGCTAAATGTTTGTAAACTATGCAAGTAGAGAGCAATGTCTCTAAATGCTTTGCTTGTAGCAGTATAAAATACTGTAAAGACACTGGGTTGGTTGACCTCCCCTGCTTCAGAAAAAAGAAAACATCATTATTCGCTGATTCTGAACAAGTATTGCAAAAATTGCAGCAGTTCAGAAACTGCTGAGAATGTCTCACTGTTTTGCCTGCCCTAATTGGAGCAGCCACTTTTCAGAAAATTCAACCACTCTTCCTGTCTCTCACTATAACAGGAGTTTTATTTTGAAACATATTCTCTACTGAGACAGGCACTTGCTGTTCCTACTGTCAATTCTCATGTTAAACATTTGAGGGGATAAGGTGTGTGGGAAAATTCACTGGGAATTCATTCCCTAATTCCAATAATTTTGTCCCTTCTGGGCTATTTATCTATGTATATCTTCAGCTTACTGCCATTTGTTATTGCTGGAATGAGCCTAAGATGAATACAGAGGAGTGTAAGAAGGCAAAAGCATGCCAAAACAAACAAACAAACAAACAAAAAAAAAACTAATGAGGATAAAGAAATTGAGACTGTGCAATAGAGACAAAAGCAATAAATATTGAGCCTAAAAAACATGGTTTTCACAGTCTAACCATACAAGCAAAACAATACGTGGATGCCAAAATTGATCTATAACTTAAGTCTGACTTTGTTAGTCAGGAAACAGAAATTTGAATCCTTAATTTCATTTCTGAACTTTGTCTTTCTTTCAAATACTTCATTTCCTTTAGTTTCCCAGTTCTTTCTAACTGAAAAGTGGTTCCTCACTCCAAGCCTCCCTGAAATTTGCTGGTAGGTAAGTATTTAGTAGATAAGACATAATGTGGTTCAACAGGCACCATGACAAAAGCTCTTTTGGCCAGGGGAATCTTAAGATGGAGGACTTCTCTGTGCTCCCCAAGCAGCAGGAGTTTCAGTGACAAGCCCAGTACTAGAGGGAATGCATCTTACCTTATTAATCTATAGTCAGATTTGAAAGCAGTTGTTTGTTGGTTTTTTTTGTTTTGTTTTGTTTTTTAATTAACTAGTTTCTCATGGGCCTCAGCCAAAACCTCTTTTGTCCAGTAACAAGCAGATACATGACCCCTGTCTTGCTCTGTTTTTGTCTAGAGAAAGAAGATTATGCTTTCAGCATCACCGCAAGGACCAGATGAAGTGCTGTGTCCCAAGGAGGAGTGAGCTATACCTTGAACAGCCTGACACTGTTATTGTTGCTGCTGTTGTCAGACTACCGAGATTCTTGGTAAGTAGAAAGGCCTTCATGGAAAAAAACAACTGGTATTCATTAAGCAGTCATGATCATGAACCTGTGCTGTTGCTGAGATTCTAAGTGACATTCAGAAAACACAAAACCTTACTGAAGAACATCTTAGTATGACTGAGTATCATGCTGTATTGCATTAGAGGATTTGTGCTTCAAACTTGTCCAAAAGCCTGCACAGAGAGGCTGAATTCATAAATCTGTTGCTCTCATTTATTCTAGTGTTTTTGTCCCTATATCATATATCAATACATCTCTAAGTTTACATCCTTTTCTGCTTCAGTCTCTCCATGTTTCTATGCCTTGCACATTTTGCAAGTTACCATTACATGATTTCCTTGTCATGAATATAAATGTCTTGACCTAAACATGGAAAGATTGAAAACATTTCTTCATTTTAGGCAAAGCAAAGAGTGTTAGGATTCAATAATTAATAAGCTGGAGAATATTAAAATATAGCTCTCTGGATCTCTAATATGTTCTTACTGGAATCTGGAAATCTAGGGGTGAGCTTTGTTGATTTTACTGCATATACACACGTACCCAAAAAATGAAGTTAAGGTTAACTAACTTAACTTCTTTCTAACAGTTGGAAAAAATTCAGACACATAAGCAACAAAAATTAGTAAAATACTTGTTTTAATGTTGAAATTTTGAAAGATGTACAAAGTAATGGTATGAAATAGGACATCCAGAATACTGTTCTCATTATACATCTCACATGTACAAGCAAATGTAATGGATAGCACGTATTAAGTTCATATCATATTGTCACTCGTAGAACTGTATTTGTATGCACAGATGCTAAAATTCCCTGAAAGTGACTCAGCAACAAACCCAGTAAACAGTTCTCTTGTCATTCAGTCCTTTACACTGTCCACTGGACCATGCTGACTTCTTGATGTTTATTCAAGTAGCTAAGGACCTAAGATGATGAGAATGCTGTTTGCCTTAAGCCCATTCCAGTAAATATGTAAGTTCTCTTCTAGCTGCAGACAAGCCTACAAAATAATTTTATATGATTAATAGCGCGCATAGAAGTGACTTTGCTTTGCCAAAAAGATGACAATTTTTCTGGGTCGTCTGAAAAAAAAACAAAATAATTTCTCTTTTTAACAGTATCATAAGTGCTAATTGTTTTCCTGCCATCACACATGCACAAAAACACATTTCTGCAGAGTTTATGGGCTCAATTGGGTAGGAGAAAACATTCCTATCAGACAATGGCATTTTGAAGATGGGATAGCCTACTTAATTCTTTACACACAGCAGAGTTTGACACCACCTTTGGAAGCACTGTAAGACAATTTAAAATGAAGGTAATCTTTCAACAGCTTGAAAGGTTTCTTTTTTCCTTGAAACAGACTGTGTGCAAAGAGGTAATGACAAAAAGAATTAATTTGAAATCCTTCTAAAATATCATCAGTTTAGCTATCCAAAATATGCAACTTCAGAAAATGTGAAAGGTAGTTATCTTGCTGCAAAAGCAATTTAAATAGCATACTAGAAGCCATTCAAGTGCATATATTTCTCTCATTTGTCAGTGCATTATATACATGCAAGTTTTTTGTTTTTGTTTTCTTGAGGAAAACTATGTTGTTTAGGTTCCTAGCAAAAAATTGTCAATTAAGTATTTCATATCTTTGAGAACTTGGTTTTGGTTTTAGATGTTTTTAATGTGTTAATGAGAAGTGAGAAGTGGTGTTTTTTTTTTTTTTTTTTTTTTTTTTTTAAGAGATATAAGAAATCTCTTACAGTTTTCAAATGGTACTCTCTTCCCTTCCCTCTTACCCTTGTCCTCTATTTATTCAAAAATGCAGATGGAATCAGCTGTTTAGCTGTTACGGTCAAGATCTTTAAAGAAGATTAGACTACTTCTTTCTCATTAGTTAGAAATCGTTATTTATTAATGCAGTCTTAAGCAATCTCAGATGGCAGTATGGATAGACTCTCAAATATTTATCTTAGCTCTAATGAAAACAGCAAAGTACAAAAATAATTTCTGTAAGTGTATTATCTTTCTTGAATCAAATACAGGGGTGGCTACCCAGTGAACTAAATAATATGTCAAAGGCTGAGGTCTCTCCCTAATTTTTATTTCATGGAAAGTTAAAAAACAAAAATTAATCTGTAAAAAGACCCTGAAAAGAGGGCTAAAAATACTGATGCAGGCAAAGGTAATGATCTGTATTATGTTGTAGTGGGATTAGGTTATTGAAATATTATCTCAAAATGTTTCATTGTAAACATCACAGAAAAGAACTTCTGTTTCAGGTTTTATGTATGGTTTTTGTTTTTGATATTCTTATTTTTAATGGTGAAGACTGTTCTGAATAGTGGAGTTAATAAGCAGGTACAGACAAAGAGCTGGGTTTGCCAGTGCAGCGTTATATGAACAGACTAACAAGGGAAGTTCAAAACAAGAACAAATACATACACTTTTTGCAGGTGGGGGTGGGGGGGAATGGGCAGAGAAAAGAGTAAACTTCCTCTGTATATGCTTTTGCTAACCTGTCTTCAAATACAGTATGCAAGCTGCTGCTTTGAGTTTACATGGGAAGTGTGTGCCAACTGACCTCAAAGATCTGAAGCCCTCTCAGCTGCTAAGGAAGCTCTGAGGGTTATTCTCCAGGTATCAGTCAGTGGTAACAGCAACATGATCTGGGCTAAGTGAAAGGCATTGCTGTATGGAGGAATCCAAAATTAATTCAGACATCATCCCCCAAATCCTAGTCTGGTGCAGGTCCAAAACCCTGATTCTGGAGGAATTCCACTCAACAAAATCCCTGTCCCGAACAGAGCCATCCTCATACAACTGTTCTTTACTGGTGTCACCAATAGCAATTTCTAACTGACTTCAACCATTTTCCTCTCCGCTTTGGTTCCACCACTGATGGTTCCTCCACCAGCCTAACTGGTATCTCTAGGTAGACCTGAAAAGACCTCTTTGTAGGCCCTTTCACAAAACTAGAGTCAACACATCCAGACCAATAATCACAAAGCCACTGGTTAGATTTTTGTCTTCATTAGCGTCAGCTTTGACCATTTTTGGCACAAGTTCACTCTTTACAAAACCAAGCTCCATCAAAAGCAAAGTCCCGTGTTCTCAGGGTGACCTATCATTTCTATGTTCATAAGACGTTTTAAGAGCTTATGGTTTTAAAGGGGCTTTAGTACTTAAGCACCTTTTAATCCGTAAAGCAATTTATGCACAAACATCTTTAAGGAGATAAAAATGGCTTTGTTTCTTAAATGCCACATGTTTAAGCTTTCTCACTCTTAAATCTTTTAAAGTGGTTTATGCATTAAAACCACTAACACCAGTATTGCGCCGAATCAGTCTCTGGCCTTGGACATACACTTTGTATCTGTTTCTCTACCTGTTAAATGGGAGTAAGAACATTGCAAGTATTGTATTGTGTAAGTGATTACTGCCAGTGCAGGAATTTAAATATGAAAACAAAAAACAAACAACAAAAAAAATAGCAGCTTAAATGCCAGAATATTAGTGGTCAACTGATCGATGCTAAATCAGTGCACACAAACAGCATTAGAAACCATTTTCCAGCAACAGAGTAATGAATTCAATAATGTAAAATAAAATAGTCTCTTGCCTGGTACAAAGAAATGCTAATCACTGTCAATAATGTTAAACAAAGTTTCCAGGATTATGTATATACCTACATTTTGAAAGACAGGATCACGTTTACATGTACTCTCTTGAAAGATCTCTTGCAGCTCTAACCGTGCCTTTCATTTGCTCTTTTCCTGCACAAAACCACGTAGCTGTTTCAGATAGTTGTCTGTCTTTGGTGAGAAATGATCATGACATAAAAATGTTGTCCTTAACGCAGGAACTAATCACTGGTATATGCAAAGGTCATTATCATTATTTTGGAAACAGATTAACATACGTGTCTGAATGTTTTGGTGTTTTTTTGTTTGTTTGTTTGTTTTTTGTTTTTACCTATAAAAGTTTACTAGAACTTAGGTTGCAAAGTAAAGGGACAATGAGCTGATTTTTTAAGGTTATGCATAGAGTAAGAGATGACAATTCATGGAGAAAGATTGACGCTTTATTCAATAACCTTTTGAGAAAGAGGGAGAGGCTACAGGCGATGTAATGCTGAGAGACAGATGAAGTGACTTTAGGTAATCAAAGCAAAAATTGCTGCCTGACAGAATCCCAGCAGCAAGGCCCTTGTTTTCTGAGATACCTGATGAGTTTTTACAGGGATATAGTGTTTGAATTTTATGTTGTATGATATTCACCAAGTGACAGGGTGACCCTCTTCTCCCCCAGTATGTTAGCACTTCTCTGTGGCAAAGTAATTCTGTTGCTGTCTTACCAGAGATGAACTCATGAATCAGTGATGTGGGCAGGGGTGGCAGTCCGGATAGCACTCTGTCAAATCTATAACTCCTTTAAAAAAGACTGTTTTTCTGCTTCCAGCAGTTATTACTACATCGCAATCAGGCAATTTCATTCTGTAATATTGGGTGGCCTGGATTTGAGTACTAAAAGCAGAAGAGCTACCAGAATCAGCACATCAGATGATCCAAAATTTGGCAGTGAGTCCCCCCTATTTTCATCTGCTCTTCCTAGTTAGTAGTGATCACTACTCCAGTGAACACTGTGTTTTCTTTAAGTCATAACCTTTAATCCTATCTAGGAGAAGTCATCAAAAAGTTTTAAGAGAGAAAAAAATATTTTTTTTGTCATGTGTTGTCTTAACCATGGATTCACTTGCAAGTTGTTAATTTTCAATAATTAAACCTCACCATGTCCATGAAAGGTCATCCCAAACATGCAACTTTCAACCCTTTGCATGCTTAAAACTCAGATAGGTCAATAAATCCTCATGGACTCGCTTATGCAAGTGTAACCAGCAATGTATGGTGAATTGTTTAGTCACATGCTATGAATCAGTGTATACACACAGCATGAATAAGTAAAGATTATTAGGTTTAATGACAGATACATTCTAGTATTTGATACACCTGCTAATGACAGGAAAATGCTGATTTTAAATAAATTACGTACTTTGTCTTACACCAAAGATCAAGTGAATTGTATCTCTGAATGCACAGAAAGGTGTCCTGAATCCTGAGCCACTGTCATGCCCAGTAGACTAAAGTCCATTTGACTTCTGTTCTTCTGGGTTCCTCCAGTAACTCTGTCAACCTGAATTTCTTCTTGAGCTCAAGCTGTCCTTAGCTTTCAAGAACATCTCACAGCAAGCTTAATCCAACTCAACTTTGGTCTACTTTTAACTGCTCTTTTAGTAAGACTGAGCACATCAGAAAGAGGTGCAAAATAAGCTCTCAATGTGTTTTCAGGGCAAAATCAAGCACATCTGAAGAACACCTTTAATATCATAATACAGTCTGATATTGTCCTTTGCACTTTAATTAAAATGTTTGACTAGCAAAAATAAAATAAGGATACTAAAAAAAAAAATAAGCTGCACCCTGCTGATGCTCTAGATCAGAGAGAACAGCCCTACCTCCTTACTCTTTTAATGGTATGTCCTAGGATAAACCTTTTTGTTTTTTTGCATGTTTTGTTTGCAACCTTTGGAAATTTTCATTTTTGAATATCCCTCATAGTAAGCCAATGAAACTTGGTGGGATCATGGAGCTTGTTAGCTTGTTTTAATCATGTTTAACCATTTCTAGCCTTTGTTAACCAATTTTATTTTGCCTGTAACATTTCTTAAAATACCCAATAATAGAGAATCCAGTGTATAGGGTCTTTATTGAATTTAGTCTGAAGAAATGAGAGTGAGAGAGATTTTTCCAGTTAAAAGAGCTTTGCCTGACAAGATAAATTTATGAATAAAATAGTGCATAACAGGAGCTCCCTTTTGGTTATATATTTTTTGTGAATAATTAATAAAGCTATAGGGTATAATTTCTAGCATTGATGTAATGTTTACCTATAAATTATTATAATATGTGGTGACAGTGCAACTTGCTATGGAAGTACGAAGGATGCAGTGCTTCACTTTTGGTTGATATATTATTTGGTGCTAGCTCTTGTTCAAAATCTAAACATTGCAGAATAAGGGAGAAAAGAAATTTACTGGTGTGTAAATACAGTTGAAGGTTCTGCTTGTCTTCAGTGGAAGCCACCAGTAGCTGTAATATAGCATCTGATACTCCATGAAGTAAAGCTGAGAAGACTCTGAAACTGTCAGACTTTACCCAGTCCTTCTGAAATGCTAGTTATGTATTTCTATGGCTAGTTTCTATGGCTAGTAATACTATGCTAGTATTATTTCCTAGCACTGTTCAAAAAACAGTAATCGGCAAGACTTAGCTTAGCTTCTGGTATTAAGAGTGACCATGGGAGGGAAGGTGCTGCAATCATGTACAGATCCATTAAAATCATTTGTGACATCAAATTCCTAGCCATTCATAAATTTGCCAGTATACCATGGATGACTACTGTTTATGAAAAACTAGATTTCTAGCAGCCTGGAATACAGTGGGTTCCTCTGGAAGCCGTACCAGTGGGAGACTGAGCTTTGCAGAGGTTAGAAAAGGGCACTGCAGAGACATATGGTCAGATAAGGATCTCCTTCAGTGGGTTTGTGTTCAGAGAAAGGACTGCTGAACACTGAAAGTGTTACTTCTTGAGAACTAAGATAATCACCTTATTTTAGGTGATTATCTTATCTTAAGATAAGACTATATTTCAATTTTAGTAAATTTAAGCAAAAATCTTTGGTGCTGGGGTTGGACTAGACCTATTGGAAAACAAAATTTTATTTGAGTAACAAAAATTACCAGAAAAATCAGATAAGGCCGTGGCTTTATGGGTAGGTTGTAACACTGTAACTAAATATTATTACCTTTTTGTGTAGAAATAAAGGTATTTTTATGCGTGCACACACACACCACACACACCTATTGGTATAAAGCAGCTTTGTACCTTTATAACTGATTCTATTTCTGTGGTGATAACAATTTAAATATTCTGAAAGAAAAAAAGTATAACCTGTAATAATCATCTGTAGATAGATTAAATAAATCTCCCTGGTACCAACTGAGCTTTTTATTATTATTATTATTTTATTTTTTAATTAAATGTGAGGGTAATGCATGTTGTGGTGACATTAAACAAATTCCCAACATTAGCTGGATAACTCATAAAATGCTCTGTACCACAGGAAATCGCTTACGGCCACTTCTCTCTTTCTTTCTCACACTTTGATTGTCTTATGGAGTGATATCTTCTTGGACCTTTGGATCTCATTAAGGGTGATATAGTTGACAACTAATAAAGTAGTGGTTTAGTAATTCCATGTCTGAGTTAGGTGAAAGACTGCATTTCTCTCTCTCTCTCACCGCCCCCCCCCCCCCCCCCCCCCCCCCCCCCGCCCCACACACAAATCTTGCCAGGTTCATCCCTTTCCTTAAAGCTTGAGGAAGAAAAAGAAAAGTAAAACAAAACAAAACACCCCCCCCCCCCCAAAAAAAAAAAAAAAAGATCACAAAACTACATCTTGTTCTGTGTAAGTTTAAAATATGTTACGAGCTATGTAGAAAAAATGGGGAAAATCTCTAACATAGGGGATTTAAGGAGCATGACAGCATCCATCTTAAATGAGTCATTTGTGGGAAAGTCTATTAGAAAGTGGAGCATTGAATACTTGTTGCTGTGCTTTCAGTACAAAAGGTTTGTTCAGAAGGATTCACCCCTAAAGGACTTCTTGCTAAAGGTTAGCCCTTGAGTTTAATACAGGCTATATTCTTTCAAGGCGCAGTGTGGCCAGTATTTGCAAATACTGTAGTTTATGGGCCTTGGCTTTTAAAGGTTATGGCAGGTGTGACAGCGGGGATACAAACTGCCTATACACTGTCATCTGTCAAGAGAAAGGGTGGACTTTGTCCCAAAAGGTGAGTGACATGAGCTGAGGCAGGTTAGCAAACAGTTTGCAACTGCAACTGGAAGCAATCAGAAGATTAAAATGCAGCTATCGCCTCTGTCAGCAGTACCCTTCAGAAACCCAAGCTTATAGCAGCTTTCTCAGTCTGGATTTCTGCAAGGAGTATCTCCCTGGGGTGAATAGCCTTTGCTAATGCAAAGAGATGCCTTTGGGGTTGCCTGTGACCCTAAGGCTTTATTCTGTTTTCATTCTAGCACACCATCAAACCCCATGAAATATTTATAAATGCAGAAACTTCCAAATGATGTTCTATTTATAACAGTAATAAAATGACATCTCTCTAAGTACATTTCCTCTAAATTTTTAAGTCATGTCATACACCCGGGCTAAGATGATAAATTAAAGAGTACTCCACAACTCATGGGAAACAATGAATAATGTTCAGCTGAATAACAGTTCTGATTCCTTATCACTTCTTAAAATTTTTTCTTCCCCCTTCAATTATTTTAGCACACTTCCCTGCAAATGGAATCGTGTTTGGCTCATATTCAGATTTTTTACTCTTTCTCTGTGGTAGTTCAAACCTTTTGCCATTCAGCGTAGTGTCTTTGTGCTTTTGTTCTACATACAAATAATGACTCTATAAACATGATTCAATTATTTTCTGTAAAAATACAAAGAATAATGCATGTTTTTTGAGTTTTGGAAAGCTTCATAACTTCTGAAAAACAGGGTAGTGAAATCATTGGAAGGGGTCCGGTTTCAGTAGAAGCTATGTACCATTGGAGACTAAACCAAACCTCTAGATGAAGTCATCAGCATTTAAAGCTTGCTGGAAGGAAGAAGTAAAGGCGGCACCTTTTATTTGTTGCCTGATTTAGACTAGATTTCAAAGTATATATAACAGTGTTCCAAGTCAACTCAAAGCAGGAAAGAATCTTGATAAAGGTTATGCTACTAAAATTCATCCACACTGAACAGCTTCTGCAGGGCAGGCTGTTTGTGACTTCTGCTTTTGAGATGAACTTCCCTCTCACAGACCCACAGGAGCTTGTGGCTCTGGTGCTTATTGACCTTTGCTGAGGTCTCCTGGAGGCCAGGTGAAACTGCTGAAGCACAGATCACTATCTGTTAATAGTAAATCTGTCATTCTTTTTGGATTGCTATGACACATGCCGATTTATGAATCTGAAGTAGTTGTTTGAACGACTGAACTGGAAAACCAAAATTTTTTCCAGTTACAAATCCCAGCATTGTCTCAGGTGGGAGCGGTCACAATTTACCAACAAAGATACCAGAGGGAAGAGTGAGAGAATATGCACTGTTAAATACAACATGCTTTTTATTGTACATGAGATGCAATCATAAATCTATTAGCTCTAATCTACTTTTATTATCTGAGAGAAGCAGCACATTGACAAGCTCTCAACAGAGCCTGGATCATTAAACTTTACAATATATTTACAAATACCACTAAAGAGGTGATTCTCAAGAACACCATAACCGAGAAAGAAAAGACTCTTTGATGTGCCTGTTATGATTAACACTCTACATGATGATGCAGATAACTCCAGTTATCTTTCTTGTCATCGTCCAAGTCAAGGAGACCCCGGTACTTCAGGAGTAACATTTACATTTGACTAAGGATTGTAACTCTACAGGGAATCTTGTTTTAAAATGTTGTTGTTCAAGCATCCATACTGTTAAATGAGGAAAATGGGAAGTGACTGTTCTCCATGAAATCATATAGTTTAAGAGAAAGCCTCAAGATTTTGCCCATCACTGTACACCCTTTGCTTGCAGTACACACAGAAGTGTATCAGTAACTAACAAAAAGCTTCAGCGATGAAAGACAGATGTGAATTAAGCACAGGATTACTTGTCATTTTCTGTTGGTACACAAGACATGCTGACAGAAGTAATTCTCCAGGGTCATCAAGCCCCACTGAAAAACTGGGGAAGCTTTTAGTCTCATTTTTTAGAGGTCAGTAATAGGTTTTGTTTGTGATTATTTATAACAAGGCCAGTATTGTGAAAAGAAAAAGTCTGGCATGACATACACCTTTATAAACATCATTGAATTATGTCTGATTGTCTCAATTTCATCTCACAAGGATATTATAGACTCTATAGTCACTAACACATGTCTCTTACGGTAATTTTATTCACAGGCAGAAGCAAGCAGTAGTCTAAGTGCCAAACAGCGCATTTACTTTGCTTTTCCTCTGCCAGCTTTCCATGCCAGGACAAACCCTTTTGAACTCAGTGACAGAAAAGTAAATAAATGGAAATTGGTCCCTAACAAAGCCACTGTCATCCCTCGTAACAAACAGCAGACTTCTGTCCAAACTTGCAGAAACAAGACTTTTCCCCTGGCTGTTCAACAGCTGACTTTACACAGGGTTAAACACAAAATGCTGTGAATGTTCATCAATTTCATGCCAGCCTTCATTCTAGTTTGTGTTTATGTGGCTTAGTAACTACTAGACCTCTCTTTGGTTTTAGCTCAGAGTCTGACATGAGCCCAAACTAAATAGCTCTACTTTGTCAGATATGCAAAATGCAAAGGTGGTATTTGCTGAGATCACTAAATGTCTCAAAATCAGCTGACCATGCCCTTTGTGGCCTAGAAATTCAGTAATGAGGCTACCAAAATTATCACTCACAGTTGGCTGTTCTTTCTGGTGTATAAGGGTATTTGAACATGCATAATACCTCTGAAGCATATTATGGAGCCAGTTCTTTGAGTATGGTTTTGGAGAAAGTGCACTATTTTGTACTTGTTACTCAAAAAAAGGTCATTGAGATTGTCTTTTACCTGATAGAACAAACTGACCTAGTGGGGCTGTGTGTTTCTAGCATCAGCAAAGATTTTATTCGTATGTGACTTCCTTTGTGAGAGTAAGAGTCGCTGAGAACCTTTTGTAGTCTTTTGGTTCTCTTTCAAAATATTATTCGAACTTGAAGGAGATGAAGGAATTCTTTAAAAATAATCTCCAAGTGCTCTAAGTACCTTCTCAATGGTTAGAGTTAACTAATCATTGTTAGTTCACATGTTGTGAACCTTATTTTGAGAGGCTTCTTTCAGCCAGAACTAAATTCAGGTCAATTCTATGAATAATTTCAGAACAACTACAATAATACTTCCAGGGAATTTACTATCCACTGGTATTTGTCCAGTGCTACTTGCAAAGACCTATTCCCAGTTCAGAGCCTACCAAATCTGGTATAATGTTTTCACTGCTGGTACTGACAGCTCCTGCTGAAATCCAACAGGAATCGCTCAGTTGTTCACGTTCAGCATTTCTGAAATCAGAGCTTTACTCTGGAAAACAAAGTACTACACCTACACACTTCCTTTACCTAGTGATTGTTGCCTATGCAACATACACTGAATAGGCTTTCAGCAGCAGTGAATACTTTTTCCAGTGAATTATCACATGCATTTTATTAATGGAAAATTGTGCTAAAGATACTTCTCCTCTCTGACCTCCTACAGAGTGTAATGTGCTAGTCCTACTTGGGTTAACGGAAATTCTTAAGCTTTGTCCTGTATTTATTAATGCTAATGAAATTCAACAAATGGCTGTTTTCAGAGAAAGCAGTGAAAGTAGAGGAGAGGGTAATGGCAGTAATGAAACTGTAATTATTTGTAGAAATAAAAGAGAGTTCTTACACAAGAAAGAATTGCTATGTAAAGACAATATTAACAGACATGACAAGACTGCATGCAAAGTTTTTTCAATATTGTGTAAGGAAGAAAGGGGATTAAAAGAGGAATTAGCAAGAGCTGAAACATCTGCTATTCATGAGTTAAGAGCATTAAGAGAGTCAGTACATTATCTGTGCTACCACCAATCTTTAATGTAATGAATAGAAACTTTATCTCATTAAATATCAAGGAAGAGGCTCTCTATCTCTAGTTTAATCTGTATACTGTAATAATGCAGCTATTTTAACAAGATACATTAAGGAAGGAATTCAGTAAAAATTATATTTTTAAATGTGAAGTTAAAGTAAAATACTGTCTGTGCTGAAATAGTAAGTAAAATAGGAAGATAAAAAGTATAAACTAGCTAAAATAGAGATGTAAGCCTGTATTATTCTTTATTAGAAGTACAAAGGTGTGTGTAGTAATTTGAAAAACCTGAGTAGTGAATAAAACCTGGTGGAATAAGATATCCAGTGAAGGCTTGACTCATTTCTGGCCACCTCACTATGCAACTGACCTGCTTTCTTCTCTGAAAGCTTCCCACCACCTCTCTTGTTCTGTTGATTCTATGAACTTTGATACCTGCGTAGTTTGACTGAACAATGTAAGTAGGTAGCATAATGCTATGCCTCTACTTAATGCCTGCAATACCAATATAATACATACAAAGACACGAACAAATGGGTCATTATGCATACCACATAGATATTTGCAGTGATATTGCATGTCTAAGCACAGTTATTTTGCCACTGTCATTCATAAAAGATAGATCTGTCTGTGCACTTCTTTGTGTTCTGTGCAGTGTCGTTGCCTGTTGCATCTCTATTCTTCAAGGGAATTTGCTGAGAAATACCAACATTTATTTTGCTCCGATTCAGAATGATGAGTGGTAGTTGTGTATTTTTTAACCTGAGACATAACATTTTGTGGGAAAAAAAGTGATTTCACCATGGTGTTGTATTCCGATATTTCATTTAGAATTTCACATTCAAATATATTTTTGAATATAAAATAAGTGTATACTTCAAACTACAGTATTATAAATTGTCTCAAATACTTTTTGGAACATTAGTTACAAACTAGGAACTATATAAATGTTGACGTATTTGTTCAGGTTGTTTATACATGCAACTATTGAACTCAAAAGATCAGACAGAATGTAAAATTCAATGTGCTTGAAAAAATGTATAATGAAACTGCTTCTCAACAATGCAACATTCGTGAAGAAAAAAATATTCTTCAAATTTTACAAATCTACTGCCACATCAAAGTGCTTCCCTTTTCTTTGGCCTAGACAGAAAATCCTGAAATGTTCTGTAGAAACAATTCCTAGCCAATGTATAATGTTGCTTATTATTGTGTTGTAGAAAGCTATGAATCACTTATATGTCCATGATGGTATCTCTGTATTCGTTAGGATCTAAAGCGGCATCAGTTTCAACAAGATTTGGAACTGGCACACAATCTGCGGTGCAGCGTTAATATTCCATCTATATATATTCTGACCTGAGTCTTCATAAACATCAAGCTTTTTTTTTTTTTTTTTTTTTTTTTTCCTTTTATGTAATCTCTCCATTGTTGTACCATTCATATGTGTCATGTCACTTTGACTCTCTTCTGGCTGAGAGAGCTAAAACGAGCCTCTGCTAAAGTTAGGTTAATGCCACTCCTGATCAGCCAGTGCTGTGAAATGATGCAAAACTAACACCTCTTCTTGGAAGCTGAGGTCACTGCCAAGAGCAATGAGATTTTTTTGTACCAAAAGCGACACTGACACTTTTTTCCCACTTTTCAGTGTTTCCAGCTGGGAGTGAAAAGGGGTTTTCACAAATGAAATAAACCACCTGCTTTTTCCAGTCATACACAAATAGCCCTTTCACTCAACCGGGATGCCAAATATATTCTGCGTGCTTTTAAGTAATCTGTACAATAGAGAAAATTAGGAAAGAAGGTGAGTGGGACTGGTAACCATCTCTCTTATATTTATTTTTTTTCCGCCATTGGATCCTGACTATCTTTAGAAGTAATGGGTATTTTTCATTTTATTCTACTTATCTCTGTGTGAATGCCAGCAAGAGATCATAATTTAAAGTAGGCAATGAATTTTCTAATTTTAAGCATTTTCTTATATAGTAATACCTTCCATATCACCCTCTACCAAGAATCTCAGAGCAAACCTTAAAACTAAGCTGGGATTCCCACCTAGCAGATGGCTAAATATGCCAGCTTTGCATATAATGCAACAGAAGAAAAAAATAAAAATAAAAATAAAAAAATATAATGGACCTACTGTATCCATGGGCTGACAGACAACAATTTTTCCTGCTGACAATCACGCATTTTCTTTGATGTATATTGGACAGATCATTTCCACCATGATTACTGCAGTATCACTCAGTATCTTTCCAAACTTTTGTTTAGAGTTTGGACACAACCAGAGAAGTTTCTCCAAAGGATCTCTGGCAGAATTTATACTGCCTTACGTATGATGTGACTTTAGAAGTTTAATCAGTTCTGAAATAATACATCCTCACTACCAGAAAATCAGTTATTTGATTTTGACTCTTTTAATCTCCTGGATAAAAACATTCTGCCTGTTGCAGAAGGCAATTTGATATCCAAATAACTTTCAGGTCAGTGTTTGATGTAACACTAAAGGAAGCCATCAGCCAATATTTCCTCAGGAGGAAGACCGAAGTAACAAATATATTCCTCAAACTTGCTTCTCCGTAATAGTGTCTTTGAACCTCTAGTCTTAAACCCTGGTGTTCACTAGAGATAACTAAGGCAATGTCTGCATTAACAAGTAGTCTGGTACAACAGCAAGGATCTGCAGAGTGAAAGAATTGGAGCTGAGGACCTGACGTGCACACTCAAGCAGAGGACAGGATGCTGGGAATTTATTTTGACCACCATTGCACTTGTCCCTCAGACTGAAAACCCACTAACAGCTGGTGCATATCTGTTTGTTTTCATCAAAAATAATCCAACTCAGACTGCTATGCGATGCAAATCATAGCATGCGATGTGGCGACAACTCTGAGATTGCCTTAAAAAAACATATTTTTCACCCTAAAGCTGTAATGTAGATACAACATAGGGGAAAAAAAAGCAGGCTGTTAAAATTCCCTGCACAGGGCCAAAACACAAGGTTGCAAGCAAAGTTTTAAACTACTGCAGTAATGATAATATGCTTTTTTTCTGAAATGGTTACCATGGAAATACAACAGATGCAATATTTATGAGAAGAGTGTATTTATACAAAACTTATGAAGTAATATCATACTTCCACCAAGGTTTCTCTTAATTGTGACTCCATTTCCAGTGTCTTCCAAGACTGAAGGGAGAACTTAAATGTAAATTTCAAACCTTGACTCTTTAATATGATTTTCTCCAATCCTGCTGGCCTTTGTTTTGTATCTCTACATGGTTACATGTTCTGACAGAGCTTTATCAGCAACAAGTCACTTGCACAGTGATAGAGAACATTGCAGTGTTGCAGAACATACTTGTTCCTGAACTAAAGGGTAATAGTTAATGATTGCCTTCACTTTTAGGCTTCTCCTTAAATTTCCATTTGGTTCAACATCCTTTTAAGTGGAATCAGGCTAGTGAAGTGGGTAACCTTGGGCAGCTAGCCAAAAGGAAGAAAGCTGAAGCAGATGATGGGAATATGGCTGTTCATTTACCCTTGTTAATATGCCAGTGGTCTCAGCCTACTTCCTAGAAGCCTTATCAGGGCACACATAAGGTATTTCTAATTTTCACATCATCATATCAAACAAACAAACAAACAAATAAATAAATAAATAAACAAACAAATGAAAAGTCTGAAGGCTCAGGCTCTCATTAAGGCCACAGGCACTTCACCTTGTTCTGGAAGCATAAAGGCAATGTGGGTTTCATCTACCTCCTCTTTCACATCTTTCTATAATGCCAGAGTAATGTGAAATTGTTTTAAATCTACAAAGACCTGGCCTGGACTTTATTTTTAAAAGATATGTAAAGATTAAAGGAGGGTAACATTATATGAAGTGTTTAGAATAAAAACTAAAATAAAAAATAAAAAATAATAATTAAAAAAAAAAAAAAAGAGATAAACTATCCTTGTATTATTCAGGCTGAAAAGTGATGCATATAGATCTATCAGTGGGATAACTCCAAAGACTTACACTTCAAGAGATGATATGCATCATCTAAGCCTGACTGTGATGGGTATTCCTTGCAGCAGTATCCCCTTAAATCAGTGCACTAGTGGGCAGGTGCAAGATTTACGAGCATACCTCATATATGTAAATATACACACATATATGTATACACATGCATATATATACTTATATATGCTTGTGCATGTGTGTGCCTAAATATATATAAATAAAATATACCCTATTCTTGCATCAGACATAATGACACTTCTCCTGACAATATGTTAAAAGACTAATGAAACATGTCAGCTCCTTATCAAGAAATAGAGACATGGATTGCTCTAAATGGGCAAGAAGTACTGCAGCCCTCTGAACAACAATCCCAAGAAACCATTATTGTACCTCAGTGCTGGCCTATATATATACTAATGCTTTCACAACAGATTGTCAGATTTTGTACTCAGTGAAGAAGTGTGGATTTCCTCAGTTAAAGAAAATCCTTTTTTTTTTCCTTTTTTTTTTTTTTTTTTTTTCCTTTTTCATTTACTGAGATCTCTAAAGCTCCTCTTAAGTGCTGTTCATTATCTTGGTTTCCTAGTAGAATTAACATATATAGGTGTATAAGAAATGTAATTTGGATGCTGGTACAAAGATTAGAGAATTACCTATCACAATGGAAAAGACTAAAATATAAAATCCCTTGAAGCAAAAGAGCTCACGCTTCCTTCCTTTTGATATCTATTTTTCTTTTTTTCTTTTTTTTTTTCCATTTAATTTATTTATTGAAGTGTTGAATTCCTATTAGTCTTTTAAATATTTTGCAGCCAGCTGTAGGAAAACATCTGAAGTAAGCTAACATGGATGAGACTGGCTTTTTATGCTCCATAATTAGACACTGACCTGATTTCTAAAAATAATACCACTTCACCTTAGAATATTTGTCAAACAAATTGGTTTGTGCTAGTGCTGGCAACTGCAGTTCTAGCCTATGCAAGCTGGAAGATACATGTTAGCATTTAAATCTTATAACAATGGTCTAGAGTTATAAAGGCTAATAAAAAAGTCAGCATTTGGATGATTATATGAAAAAGTAGAAAAGCAATCTGATTGCAGTGGGTTCTGCTTCCTTGAGAGGGAACATCTTGTGGCTGCACGTACTGCAACAGGAGCAGGTAGCACTGTGAAATCAGTCTAAAGATAGCCAGCAGGCTGAGCCTGTGCTGTCCTAGCATCCATGCTGGAGACTGTTTGAACAGACTTCAGAGGCAACCAAATGTGCCTATGTACATGCTTCTTTATGTAATTGTGAGTGATTCCAGTGTATTATTTGGGTGTTGCAGTGGCACTGTAACAGACTACCTGTAAATTGTACACAAGAAAATCAGTGCATGGGGAAGTCAAAAGCAACTATGCATTAAATCTTCTGGGACAAGAGAGGGTGTAATTGAAGGATTTACCTCAAATATCATTTCCTCAACTATCACTAGCAAGTCCTCAGAAGTGGTTGGGTGTCATTTATGGAGTGATGAGAAAATAACAAGGATAAATCAAAAAAAAAGAAGTTCTAATGAATCTGTGATCCTCAGCTGCATCAGTTCATGGCAGTTATCATGTAAGCAACAGAGCCTGCTAAAACAAATCAGAGTAATTACAGCACCATAACATTTTCGGTGCACTATATGTGTTCTTCACAGAGGGTGACTGAGAAGAAGTTTTCATTCATTCATTTTTGTTAGATTTAAGTAGCTACTTGATGGCACAAGGGTGTCTCGATGTAGCAGTTTTCATTTCATTTTTGAAAGAGAAGCACGTCGATTTTTCTGTTGACCTTTTTGTAGTTTTTCAGTAGCTTACCTTCTGAGTAATTCATCAGTTTTCTTTGAAAGGATCCCAAATTAAGATCGTTATTATTGAAATCTCATACTGCTAAAATACATTGGGTAGAAGTTGCTGTTGATGGCACTGAATGAGTTTTGAAAGTGGTAATGTCATGTCTGTACTTCCAGAACGGGAACTCTTATTGTGTGGTAGTCAGAGACTGCTGACAGTGCCCAGAAACAGCTATCATCTCGTGCTTGTGCCCATTAATAACTGACAGAAGAGTCTTTTAGAATTCAGATAGAGGGAAAGTCAAATACTAGCCTGAAATCAACATTATCCTGACAGTTTTGTGTCTAATCCAGAGCTGGAAGAACCCTATGAACAAGTTTAATTCAAGATCAGACTTTTACTTCTCAGCAGAAAGGGGTCTACACAACTGTCCTCTGTTAGTGCTACTTCTGCTGGAGGCTTCCCATTAGGAAGGTGTGACAATGTACAGAGTCAGGATTAGGCTCTTCTCCTGAAGGATTCTGCCACAGCACTGCAAACAACTTTCACAGTGAATATAGAAAGACCTGCAAATTACCATTAACTGTGTTGTACCCATATCTGCACATATGAAATGGCCTCTCTTCTGCCAGATCACTTTATTCGCAACTACTTTTTACCACGACAAAATGTCTTCTTATCTTAAAAATGGAATACATACATCAAGTGAAAGATGTATCATTACAATGACAAAAATATATAAAAAGCTCTTGATATGTAATGTACACAGTGCAAATTATAATGTTTCATCTGTTAAAAAAAAAAAAAAGCTTTTCATTGTTTTGAAGTCAAAAGCAACTGAAAGTTGACTAGCTGAAAAAAAAATAGTAAAAACACCTCCTGCCTATCTGCAAATCTATTCCATAATGTCGTTGGCAGCTGCCAATTTGAAGGAACAAGCTTGTTGAAAGAAAATATGATATCCATGTAGCAAGGTTGGGTGTTAACAGACTTATTTTATGTTAGGTTGGTTCATTTTGAGAGGCTGCTGAGACTGATTGTCAGAAGGAGGCAAGTTTTCTAAATAGGTTCAAATGGTACCTAATTGAATAGAGCTATGGAAAAAGTCCAGAGTGCTCCTTCCAGCTCTAATCTCTATAATTTCAGTAGTGAATGTTTACATAGCATTTTGAACATATAAAGTGCTTTCCATGAAGAATTGTTGTTTACTTAGCGTATATAGTATAATAGTGGAGTTTTCAAAGCAGATACAATTAAGTAAGTTAAAATGTTTTAAAAACAAAACAAACAAACAAAAGAGAAGACAGTAAGTTTCTCTCTCAAAAGAAAAAATGACAATTATAATTGGTATAAGAAAAGAACAGTGAGCTATTAGGTCTATAGTGACTCTAACCAAAGCAGAGATTTTTTTTTATTATTATTATTATTTTTGAAATGAGCAATACGGTTTTGAAAAAAGTAGCATATGGGTCCTTCTTCTATACATATATATCTTTCTTCTGCATTAAAATGTTGCAAATAGCATATTTACTTTCCTTTTTTTTATTTTAATCCATCTTTCTGTTATTATTTGCTATGCTGCTGAAATAAACTCCATTAACTTATGTATGTCATCTGCTCTCTGTCAGGAAGACCTTAGATATTCTGTAGCCTATAAGAAACAATACTAGCCACCTGCTGCAGTGGAATTTCAATAGGTGCAATGTTAGGATGTGAGTGACAGTACTGGTAAATATTTACATTTCAGTAAGCACCATGGAATTTAATCATGAGCTGGAATGCATTTCTAATAGCTAGCCTAGCCAAACATTTAAACTACTTTTCTTTTGAGCAGTTGGAAATAGCATAGTTGGAAATATGAATTTGTGTATTGTTTAAAATGCTTTTCTCCAACAACAACAACAACAAAAAAGTGTGGGGAGAGGCATTGATAAAATTTCAAAGCCTTTTTGCCTGCTTTTTTGATTTTTTTATTTTTTTTTATTTTTTTTTCCCTTTGTAGCACTAGGAAAATGAGATGATAGCAATGGGTAAAGGGCTTTTTTTGTTTGCTGAACCAATAAAGTGATGGCATTCTTCTTTGTCTCAGTACTTCTGAGCATCTTATAATCAATTTTCAATCTCAAAACAGAAATTCTCTTATGTAAAGTAGTGAAAATAAATGGAGAAAAAATTGGTGCTCTTCAAAAGAATGAAAGTGTTATTAACTACTGTGTCCTCTTGAACAAATTCTGATGAGGATACTTACTTATGCTCTGTATTAAATTCTCCTTGAAACTCCAACTGGGTGTAATAATATTCTTCACTTCCTCTCCAAATGTGCTCGTTGATGCAAGTCGTAGGAGGTATTAAACATCTGCCATTTTCCACCCAATTCCAAATACCCTTTAGTGTTTCAGGAGTACAGATACAGCTGAGTTACGGCTGTTAGATTTTTGTTTTTCTTTTTTTTCACAAATGTAACAGAGGTGACAGGTCTCAAGGAAGCTTTCCAATGGATCAGTTTGTTTGGTCTTCTTTAGCTGGGTTCAGGGAGACTCTGCAAGCAGAATACACCAAACTTAAAGATACCAAGCAATTATTTATTATTATGCTCACCTCCTCTGCTACAATACCTGAAAAGTCTTTGCTGGCCAGGCAGACCCAGTCAAGTGGGGATGGTCTGGCCCCTGAAACTTTTGTGATTTTGCTCCTCCATTCTGTTGAGATGTAATTTTCCACCACCTTGTCAACATAGGTGATGTTGGTAACTTGATGTGATGACCCAATAACACAGCCCCAGTCAGGCTCCCATTTTTTTCTCCAATAGATATTTATACCTTCCCATGATGGGGTTTTCCCTTTAACTGCTTGATCCAGTGATTTTATCCTAACAGCCCTGTCTCTGTCTAATTTCTTATCCGCCTATGGACTTCCTCACAGCTCTTCCTCAGCAGTCTGAGTGAAGGCTATGCATCTGTGCAGCATCAGAGCTGGGCCTTTGGTCCTTGGTGCACAGGAAGCTGGAAGCAGGCAGTGGGAAGGGTATCTATGGAATACAGAGAGAGGTTTACACCAGAAAAAATGGGCTGGTTTAATTTCCCTGTACAAGAAAGCTAAGTGAAGATCTTAGGCTCCTGGTGGTGATTTAATGAATAGGGGGAAAATGTATTATTACTGATCTAGAGAGTACATATGTACAATTTTTGCATTATTAAATGCCTTTCCCACAAATTAAAAGATAGTTTGAGAGTGGTCCCAATTTAGTTATTACAGAGTTCATTTGGAAGATATAAATGGATTATTCTAGTTAGAATCAGGAGATCCTTGCCAAGCTCAGCGCTTGGTTTCTCACTGATGTCATTACATGACACCGGTATTGCTATGCACTAGCAACAGCTTCACTTGCACCCTACCTCCAGGCACAGAGCGTTAAGCTTCAAATCACACTTAAAAGTGAGACAAACTCAGAAGCAGGGCTGATCTGAAAGCAAAGGGCTTTCAGTTCAGTGTTTTATACTCTTAAAACAGAAGTCGTTACTGAGAAGCAACAGAAAGGAGTGCATCCAGCAAGGCTCAGGCTGCACACTGCTTCTGTGCATAGAGATCTCCACTGGAGAGCAAGTCCTGTATGTGCTACATGGACGTTTAGCTTCGTCTATGTCATGTTGCACTGCGTTTTGGCACTGCATATACTTAATTTTCCTCGAGTCTCTGAACATAATTGAATTGCTCTTGCTGTACTCTGTTGAAGAGGGTAACACAAAGAGATGACAAGCCTGGAGGGAATATCTATTTCAAGTGACCCAAAGTGCATAACTGACACTGGGCACAATCAGTTATTCTCTCAAGAGTTACATGGGTAGTCACAGCTCTTCATCTACCAGCTTTGTTCTGACATGATCTTGTATTGGGCTACTGGCAAAGAAGAAACGTATGCAGGATGCCAGAATTTGTATTTTCAGTGCTCTTGACACAGGAAAGTAAGTGGTTGTCCCCAGAGTCAGTTGAAGAACTTTCACTTAAATAAGAAGAAATAAGAACAGATTTCTAAAGCTTCATATTTAAAAAAATGCATTGTAGGAAAGAATTTAATATCCCTTTATTCATATGTTCCTCAATTCTTTTTTTTTTTTTTTTTTTTTTTCCACTAAGTTAATTATGCTATTTGATTGGTTTGTAGTCTTGAAAACTTCTTTTCTGGCACTGCAGAAATAATTTGTCTTACCATTTCTTACATTCAGCTGTACCTCATTTCTTCAGTGATCTGTTCTTAGGCAGAGGGGAAAGTGTTAGGATTCAAAGGCCCTTGGCTTAGTCTGGGTTCAGTTTGTGCAGTTTTCTCCCCAAACCTGAATTCACAAATTGTTTAGTTCTGTCTCTGCAACACAGTGTGCCTCTGGAGTTTCCCTATGAGAAGGATGTTAACTGTAATTTCCAACTCTTTCTTTGCTGAGCTGGAAGCTTTTAGGTGAGTGACTGTTTTGTCCTATAACTTTTTTATGAGAAAAAAGGACATGGTACAGACAACCTGAGGGTTCTGATGGTGAAGTTAGCAGTGGTCTATAGGCTAAACTGTATGTCACACCCAATTTTTTAAGGTAATTTCCCTTTGTAAGATGAAAAGCGCAAACTTTAAAAGTGCTTGTTGTGAACATCCTGGTTTATCAGCTATAGAATTGATAGATAAGATATAGGCATGATACTGTGAACGTGTAGCTATTCATATACAACGACTAAGAAGCAGAGACTCCTACAGCTACATAAAAATGCATGATATTCTCAAGTTTCTCTGCATCTACATATCTTTCTTAATGGTTTAAGCAAAGGTCTGAGACCTGCATGTGAGTAGGGCTAGCAGTGCATATGAACTGCACATTTTCTGTATCACACAGAGAAGATTGGGGCATGGAGCTAGACAAGAAATTCTGATTCATCATTACAGTCCTTGGAAACTGCAGGCAACAGTGGAACTGCTGATTGCAAACAGAAGTAGCTCTTTCATAAAACTAATTACATTTTTTTCCTCGGTTTCTCTTGTTCAAAGGCTTTATTTATTTTTTTTCCAGAACATCATTACCTTATTGGTTAGAAACTTTCTTCCAATATCTACTTTATTTATTCATAGTCTATTTATACTCATTTATACTTTTGCCAAAATTGTCCTTAAGTTTTAATAGCTTTTCCCTTTCCCTGGTGTTTATTCCCTTGATGAACTGATAGAGAACAATAAACACCACTCTCCTCTTTCCAGACTACACAGGCCAAACATTTTTAGTATCCTAAGTTAGACTCTCCAATTACCTGTTTATCTTTGTAGTGTTCTTTTGAGGGTGTCCTTTTCCAAACTAATCTTTCTTGAATGACATATCAGCTTGAATATCAGAAAATAGGAGTTCCAAAAGCTCTCACTTGCAGCACACATTGGTATTTGTTTAAATTAAAGGATGAAATTGCCATCTTCAGTGGCAATGTTTCAGGATTAAAATAAACCAAACCTCAAATGTTTTGAGAAGTGGGGATCAGTCTTAAAAATAAGGCAGGAGTTAGAAGACTGTTTCTGTTCACTCATTTAAATCTCAATCACATCTGTTAGCTTATTTTTAATAATAGATATTTGTTAAGGTATTTGAGACAATTCAATCTCTTGGTTAAGTGGTTTTGCAGTTGAAGCATGCAGTTTTTACTACATTTAACTTTCTAATTCAATAAAAGATGACACCTAGTTTGTTAAACAAGCAGACTCCTAAAAGACATCTATTACTTTGCAACTGAAATGTGGTTTTAAAACAACCAACCCATCTTTTGTAGCTGAATAATAAAGACTTCAACTGTTGTTATACAGACAGAAAATAAAGACTTCAACAATTGTTTAACAGGCCCTTCTGGGTTTCCACTGATTATTGATGCCAAATGCACTTAAGTCTTCAAAAAGCCCTGATTACAGCATTCATCTATTAATTTCTTAGTTCAGGTTTTATATAAATGTCAACACCTCCTTTCATGACAATGCTGTATCAGTAGAGGGGATCAACATACAGAGATCTGAGTGCAAACAATATACCCTGTATCAGTGTGAAATCAGATAGGTAATTATCATATTCTGGAATAAGACAGACAATTCAAAGAACAAACAGCTTTCTTTTTAACAAGTCTGTAGAGTTATCGTTAGTGTCAGAGTTTTGACATTCTGCACAGTTATATATAACACAGTGGAGAATCTACCTTGCAAAGCCAAAACATTGTTTCAGTGCAGCAGCAGCACAATTTGATAATTTTAGCCACATACTGAAAAATGTAAAGCTCTCTAGTCAGTTTCCACAAATATATTGTCTTACAGTGATCCTTATTTGAGCAAAAATGTTATGCTATGAACTTTTTTTTTTCTGCTTATTCAGTTTTTAAATATAAAAACCTACCAAAAAAGAGTTCTAAGCACAAGACATACCAACGCCTTTCATTTCCACAGCTTGAGAACTGACACACAACTATTCAAGACTGACAAATATGAAGGAGAGAATATAAATGGAAAAAAGGCTTTTTAATCATTTTTTCTTTTTATTTTCATATTTTTATTATTCTTTTATCAAGAAATAACATGCATCACACAAATGGAATCTGTTTTTCAGCAATATATTTATATAGTTTAAGCATTGACACCTCCTATTCAGCTTTGAAAGTGGAAGTTACCTGAAGACATTTCTCCTGAATAGAGACTCCTCTGGTTTAGGGGGTTGGAGGGGTGGGAAATCCAGTTGTTTCATCCTTTTCACATTATATATATATAATACATATATATATGTGTACTTTATATATATATTTATGTATGTATGTATCAATCTATGCAGTTTTTAAAATCAGAACCAGACAACTTTCACAATATATTCTACCCTTCTCAGCAGCATCCTCACTAGTTTTTACTTAGTTCTCTTAAACAAACAAACAAACAAACAAACAGAAAAAAGACAAACACCATTAGAATCTTAAAACTCATGTTACAAATTTTATTCCTAACCCTGTTTGGCTTTTACAGAAAACAGCATATGGGCTGTCATATCAATTGACTCCATCCTCCATAAATAAATAGGTACAGCTGTATACTTACTAAGTTTTCCTTTCTCTTTTTAAGAGGCAGAAGCCAGATGAGTTGTGAAGACTCTGGGGAACTTCTCATAGAGCTAAAGATAGAATATGCCCTTAAAGCACTTCGAAGAAGTGTTAATTACTTTATGGCTTTTTAGAAGCTGTGTCAAATACACCCACTAGCAATCTCACAGTGACGAAATCGATACAGTTCATGAAAAGTCTCCCTTTATTTTCATTTTACATGTTAAATGAATAAGACCCTCAGGCAGATAAATACTGAAACAGTGCAGTTCATTTGCCATAGCTGAAACTGTTGACCCTTGAAAGATGAAGGAAAAGCAGGGGATTTTCAAGGTCTTGCTGTAACTTTCCAAAGCAGGACAAAACACATTAAATGAACAGTGTCTTCAATGCAGACATTCTTGTACTGTAGATACTGCACAGCTCTGTGAACATGTGTGTAATTAGCATTTGCAGTAAATCAGAGCAAGACAAAAAATTAGAAACAACAATTCAAGTTTTAAATAATGAAATATCGATCTAGGAAAAAAAAAAAAAAAAGATAGGGACTGGGTGGCAGATCCCTATTAGTAATACCATCAGGAATTGATACACCGTAATAGCATCAGCAACAAAAATAAATAATAGTAAAACAATTTAAAAAATAAATTCAACATGTTGAAGCAGCCGAACCTTAAGCAATGTGGAAGAAAAACTTTCTGAAACAATATATTTGAAAATCTGAGCTAACTGAGCTATTCCATATTGGGTGGCCCCGATCCCAGAACTGGCCCAAGTCCAACTTCTCTTTCCAGCCTTCCAGGAGAGGCAAGCTAACAGGATGGTATAAGCCGGAGGACATATTTTAAGCCTTCCCTTGATCCTCCTTTTCTGATTCTGGGAGGCAGCAACAGCAGCCATGTTAGTTGCCTGGGCATCGCTCACTGCTGTCACATCAATTCCCCATCTCTTCCCAAGAAAAGACGGTGAGTTACATTGAGTGGTATACAGGCTTGAACCTTGTTTACGTGTTGCCAGTAGACTTTGGATACAGAAACTAAATACAAGAAAGTCTACAAGACATGCCTTGCTATTGCAGACAGTACAAAAAGACCCATCCAAGGAAAATGAAAACTTGCAGGTTTAGAACCAGTAAAAGCATATTCATCTAGAAAGCATGAGGACCAACTTGTTACAGGACCATTTTCTGATATCAGTAAATATAGTTTCTTTTTTGAATTTAGGTCTAATTGTGAATCTCTTTTTTTCAACTTCGTATATAACTGTATATAACATTAATATATAACCTTTTTACGGTTATATAGCTAGGGAAATTTGGTGAAATTCCACATAAACTTTTTGAGTTATATGTGACATCCTAAAAGAAAATGTTTGTAATTCATTTCCAGTGGGTGTAATACCCTCTCATAATAGTATATGGAGAAAACCTCTATATCTACAACTTAAAACTAAAAGCCATACAAATAATATTTTGTTCAAATCATTGTAAAGAAACGATTACTATATTCATACACATTCTCTCCCTAGAGTTCAGCAGGAGGGGCCAGGCTAAATGCAAACCTTTGTTTACCTGGCAATAAGGAATGAGTGTTACTAATGTTTGTTTCTGGGAATATTCATAGACTTTTACTATCTTCAGCATATGCAGGATAGATTTTTATGTCCTATCTCTGCATCATATAGAGACAATGGTAGAGGAAAAGCATGCTTAAAGGGAAATTTTGTCTGGAATTTTAAGAGAGGTTTTATGAGCAGTCCTGTTACCAAATGCATTTTTGCTATTGGCAATACCTAAGATTATTACATTAATTGTGTCCTAAGGCAAGTAATCCAGAGAAAAATAGAAATGGATTTGACTGTGAATAACAAAAGCTTGCACATGAAACTGAGAAACTGAATTTGTTTAATAGATCATAGAATTTCCTGCCCAACAAGCCCATACATTTTCATAATTTGGGAGTTTAAACCCACAGATTAACCTCTATTTCACCCAGGAGAATTTACTGTGTTTTCGTTAAGGCTTAGAATCATGATTTATTAAAGAAATTACAATGTGGAGAAGAAGAGATGCCAATCTGTGAACTGGCAGCAAGGTAGCTGTCAGAAACCTGCCCCACAAAGAGACTTGGCGAGTTTCTGTCACCATTATTCAGAGAACAGGCTACCTAAAGCTCAGAAATGAAATCATCATTGTGACCCAGGCTGGAAGTGGTAGCCTGGATCTCTGAGGGGGCAATAACAGGCTGCTCAGCTGTGTTTCAATGCCTACCTCAACATACAAGCCCATGTACCAGCTTACATTTTTGGAATCTAAACAGCACACCATTGTGAGCCCTTGACAATAATGAGTAAAAAGAAAGAAAATCCACACCAGCTGTCCAGTTGCTACTACACAATGCTCTCAGAGACAATCTGCAAATCTAACATGGCTTGTGGGATTGAAAAATGCCACTAGGCTGTTACATTTGGATGGTTATGCTCCCTTCAACCAGATCATAGAATCACAGAATATCTGAGTTGGAAGGGACCCACAAAGGTCACCGAGTCCAGCTCCTGCAGATACCATTACATTTGAGTTCAGTGGGTGTTTTTTCCATGTTTGCCCAATCTGTTACTGGAAAGAAACTCCAGTTCTGTGACAAAGTGACATATGGCCTCCTGCATGATCAGGAAGATGGCTTTTTTGTGATTTTTTTTTTTTTTTTTTTTTTTTAAGAAAAGATATGAAGGCAGAACAGGGAGCTTCGTGGGGACTTAACAGGGAAAAAAATGGGAAATTGCATATTATTGAAGCTAACAATCTCTTATGGCCTTTGATATGGTGAGATGGCCTTTGGATTTACAACCTAATTGAATTGACAACCTGTTTGAATTACAACCTAAACCTAAGAAAAAGAAAATCATTAGTAAAAATATACTAGTCTGTGTTCTTTCATCACTAGTTATGTCTTATTGAATATCCTGACATTATTTGTGAAACTACTGAGGATCTTAGTAATCCGAGTTGGTTATGGCTAACTAAGTGTAACTATTCCTTAAAGTCTGCCTCCTCATCATCCTACCAACTCTTTATTTTTCATCTTACATTTATGGAAATTAAACTTAAAAGAACTTGTGCATCCAAAAGCAAATAAAAAATGTGAAATGTTATACAGCATATAAAATGCAAAGTCAGATAGACTCTCTAGGAGTTTGAAATACTAGTCAAATATACATGTAATGGTTTCAAAGTATATGCATTTACAAAACAAAAAGCTTCTGGTTATGCCAACTTCTGTAAGAATGAAATAAAACAAAATATACATCAGTTTAGTGTTAGAAATGCTACACATGATAGTATCAGATATCCATGGACAGTGTTAAGATATGTTCTTCATCTCTATGCTTAAAATTTCTTATATTTAGATAGTAAATAAGCCAGTTTGATAGAGATATGTTTTCTTTTATTTCCCACTTAAGATTTAAGGATCTTCACTTTTTTTTTGAAAATTAAATGGTTCTGCTGTATTGTACACGTGCACAAGGCTTCAACCTATTATCCTCATATCTAGTTTACCATAGTATAAATTCATGGCTGAATACTATAATTTGACATAATTTATAATTTTCTTACAAGACACTTATCTACATCAGAGTACAAATGCTGTATTTTGGGGAAGCAAAAGGGGAATTTTTTCTTGTCTCCTGGTGGTTGTATCATGTGGTGGATGTGAAGATTATTCTTGGATGAGCATATCACTGAGAGGACCAAAAACTTATTTGTAGAAACACCAAGGGAGTAACATCACCAGAAATATGAAATAGGGTTTCATTAATGTTAACAAAGAGCCAAGAATAAACTTACAGATTTTTAAACATAAAAATGGTGATATGGGTTTTGGTGATGTTTTTACAAATATTATAAAAGTCTCTGAAACTTGTCAGGATGATGCTTACAATTTTCAACATATGTCTTAGTCTGCTTAATGGAGCAGACTATTATTGGTGAATTGTTGACCTCCATTTATCAAAAAGATGAGATCAGGAAATCTTTGGTAAAAATACTCTTACAAAACTTAATTTTAGTTCCCAAACTTAATTGTATAAATTGTTCAAAATGTTATTTTTTTTTGAGTGAAAACAATTGTACTGTATTACAGAGTTGGATCTATGATATTTTGTAATGGTCTGAAATCAACTGCATTCAACCCCTCTGATAAAACATGCTGTGAAAAACTACAGAGTGTTCCTTCATGCAACTGTTCAGCTTGCTCCTTCACTGGCTAACTGACCCTGGTCCCAAAACCATTGTGTGTGACCTCATTTTTGCAGTGGTAACAAGTCAGATATTAACTTGGATTTCTAGTTTAATCAGCAAATCTCTTGATAAAATAGGCAGTTGAAACAAGCAGCACATTCCTAATGATACATAAATCACACACAGCAGCAGCTGCCTGCCCTTGCTTGCGCTGAACGTCAAGGCAAGTGTGTTTCCAGCGGTGGTTCTCCTCAAACTCCTTATAGGACTATATAATGGATGTAGTTAACACTGAGGGCTTCTATTGACCTATGGGAGAGAAAAAAAAAAAAAAAAAAAAAAAAAAAAAGAGCAATATTGTTAAAAATCCAAGTTTAATCATTCCCAGATGGGATGCCAGGAAAGGATTGTCCTTGCCAGTCTCAGTTTGGTAGGTTACATGGCACTAGCCACCACAGGGCCTTGTCTTGGCCCAGGCTCACAGACACTATAACTTTATTGTCTCTATTAAGCCTTCACTTTGATTGTAGTTAATGTCATCTTCCACATCCAGTAGAAAAAAAGTGGTTATAATTAATGTAAACATCACACCAATGTTTTTTTTGTTTTGTTTTGTTTTGATTTGATTTTTTTCATTATTACTCAGAAAAACATGTCACTGTCAAAAAGGATCAAATAAATGCAGATATTTGCTCCCAGACTTTAAGACATCCACTAAATTACCAAAGCCAGTACATTTTTTTCTCTTCAGAATATCTCCCAGACTATCATTAAGGACCAAACTATAAATTGTGCAGCAAAAGTAGTTATGTCATTTCTAGTGAAATTGTCACACCTATCAACCATTTTGATATGTGCCACTGTGTCTAAAGAAATGGACTTAGTTTAGACTTTGATTGGTGATTTGTTTGCTAATATTTTAAATTCTCAGCTACCTGTAGACCTTGATTCTGCGTGTAATATTTGGTATTCAGGAAAGCACTTTGTTCAGGATTTCCTGAATTGGAGCTGAAAGACTTCTAATCCTTTGAATAGTTTCACTGACTTAGGAGAACTTTTCAATGTACTGAGTTCACAACAAAATGTTTTTTCAGTTTCAGGTTTCTAAGTATTTTCTTCATTTACTATTTGCTGCAATGAAAATGAAGGAATATTCCATAAAATTACATAAAGTAAACTTAAGAACAAATACAACATACAGCTCTTCTCATAAGAGATTTGATAGAGTTTGTAATTTAGATTCTTCAAGATTGTCACTATAAACCAGAAATATGTATTATAGTACACAAAACATCCCGTGTATTACTACATTCATAGAATCATAGCATGTCTCGGGTTGGAAGGGACTGTAAAGATCATATAATTCCAACCCCCGTTCCATGGGTAGGGATGCCACCCGCTAGATTAGGTTGCCCAGGGTCTCATCAAACCTGATCTTGAACATTTCCAGGGATGGTGCATCTACAAGTTCTCTAGGCAACCTATTCCAGTGCCTCACCACCCTCTGAGTGAAGAAGTTTCTCCTAACCTCTAATCTAAATCTCCCTTCTTTTAATTTAAAACCATTACCCATTGTCCTATAGTTATCTGCCTGAGCAAAATGTCACTCAATCTTTTTATAAGCCCCCTTTAAGTACTGAAAAGCTGCAGTGAAGTCACCCTGGAGCCTTCTGTTCTTCAGGCAGAACAGCCCCAGCTCTCCCTGCCTTTCTTCACAGGAGAGGTGCTCCAGCCCCTGGATCATCTTCATAGCCTCCTCTGGACCCACTCTAACAGGTCCTCATCCTTCTTTTGCTGGGGGCCCCAGACCTGGAAGCAGCACTCACAAGGGGCTTCACAAGGGCAGAGCAGAGGGACACAATCACCTCCCTTGACCAGCAGGTCACCACTCTTGATACAGCCCAGAACACAGTTGGCCTTCTGGGCTGCAAGCAGACACTGCTGGTTCATGTCGAGCTTTTTGTCCACCAGAACCCCCAGATCCTTCTCTGCAGGGCTGCTCTCAAAGAGCCTGTGCTCATGTCTGGGATTGCCCCAAGCCAGGTGCAGCACCTTGCACTTAGACTTGTTGAAAAAAAGAGGATAAAGTTTTTAAAAACTCATTTTATTCTGAATCAAAATAAATTTTGTACAGTTTAAAGTATAATTTAAGGAATATAGAAATTTATGGTAACATGAAATTTATTTTTTATCTTAACATTTTTTAAAGTTGCTCAAATTTATTCTGTATTCCATGCTATAATTAAAAACCTTAAGGTACCATTTTTCAGTGGGAACAAGATGAGCTTTTAATACTTGTTCTAAGTAAGAGATTTTTCAAAGTAAGATATTTCAGTACTGTCAAACTTATTTCTTGTTTCTTCTTCAGAAAACAAAGATGTAGTAGCAGCTTTGCTATATGCAGACAGATTTCCATCTTTCTGTTTTACTTTTTTATCAATAGTTCCATCCTCAATTTCCTTACAACATGAGGAGAATGTGAGAAGTTATATTAGTTTTGAAATTTTCAATGATAAAAGCTTATCTGTAAAACACCTGTTCTTTGATTTGTGCACAGAGTATATGGCTTTTTACCCCGTATTTTGATATCATTTTTTTCTCAGGTGTGTATTTCACAGTGTGGTATCTTACGTTATTCTCTATCATTCTGAAATATCATATGTTCATAACAGAAACATATTAATGTACTAGCATAACTTGAATATCTTGCACATCTTTGGATTTAAGCAGGTCTACTTCTCTCATGCTGTTTAGCTGCTGATGTAGCACGTTTTCATATGACAGCAATGACACCAAAGACCCCAGACAAGAAGGTGTGTGGGCACTGGCATGGCTAGAGGTTCTGTGGTTGTGCCCTGATTTTAAGTAAACTGGAATTTCTGAGTTCCAGTAAGATGCAGACAATCGACAAAAAGATGCAGTACAAATCTAACCTCTTAACCTTGCTTCCTATATATCAAAAACTAAAATTTATCTGTTCCAAATGCAAATAAATTTTCCCATGTTAATTATTTCTTCACAATTAAGAAAGATATATGGACATCTGATTAGCCTGTTCTTCTAAATTTGTCAATTTGTCTCTTCCTATCCCCCTCTTATTAGGTCTTCTTTTAATTAATACTATTACAAGGGTTTTGTTTATCTGTTTGTTTATCTGTTTGTTTTTTTGTTTTTGTTTTTGTTTCTGAATTCCTGTGATAAATACTGTAGAGGTTCCACATGAAAAGCAGTATGAATTTTCTAGGCAGAAAACAGTCAGTGTTATAAGTTATGCATACACATTACAGATAATTTCATACAAGTCAGCATTCTTCTTATCCAGAACTTTGAACTAACCTAAACATTCTAAACAAAGTATGCATAATGTCTATAAAAATGCACAGTACACACACTCCCTGCTCCGAAAACTTGGTACATTCACATAGGCGCTGTGCAAAGATGCCCAAACTGCAGCAAGCAAATTTCACATCCATTTGTTATCACAGGCTGTTTGCAGATAGTAACCGTGTTCATTGTACAAATTGCAGCCAAATTTCTCTGCAGCTCATTTAATTACGGGGAAGGCAGAGGTGGGCCAGCATCCGTGTGGAACAGTGCCCTCTCCTGTTCTGCCAGGCTGTGGTTCATCCTGAAAGATGCATTGCTTCCTTTGCAAATAAACAGTTACTTCATGTGAGCACTCAGATATGTAAAGCTCAGTCACTCAGACCTTCAGCAGAAGAATACATAAAAATACTTAAAACTAAATTTTTCACCAAGTAGAGATCATTTGTAGGTTTCTTATAGTTGCATTCATTATGGATACCATAAAGTATAGACACAGTTATTTATCCATTGTCTAGCATGGGGACTTTGGGTCATGATTTTTAGCATGTGAAGATCATCTGTCTTTAAATAAAAAACAGTATAAACCTACAGATTGGAATTGTCTTTGGTAATGCATTTGTTCTGTTTTGATGTTTTGATGACTGTTTTAAAAGCCTTGGCTGCTGTGCTTTTTCCACAAAGCAATTGTCACACTTCTTGAATTCTTGAGCACTCACAGGACCAGCCGTTGATAGACTCTCTTTTATCTTCCCACTGAGGCTCTGACATTACTTGTTGGTATTATTCCTTCAAAATGCTTTTGATGTTAGCCTCAACAACAGCAACCAAAAACTATAGTAAAAATGGCTAGGGAAGAGGTTGGTAAGGGTGAGAGAGAAAGAGAGATTGCACTCTATTCCATATAACAATATTCTGACTCCAGTTCTGAAAACAAATGAATCCATTTATCAAAAGGCCAGAATGTCACCTTTGTGCCTTTGTGAAAATTTTCCCTAAGAATTTGCATTTCTTTTTGTAGTTTTTAATTTTTCACTTTTGCAGATTCATATACCAATGAGACTGTTGTGTGATGGGTGCAGGGGAGAAAATGTTCAGGCAGAACATCTGCAAAATAATAATAATAATATATATGTTTAAAAAAAAAAAAAAAAAAAAAAAAAAAAACCTACATATTCAGAGCACATGCACACAATGCAAAAGAAACCCGACACTAGGAAATCCTAGTTTTTCTAATCTCTAGCTGGTCATTCTTTGACTGTTAACTGGAAAATAAGCTGCACCTCCCAAAAACATCTTTAATATCATGCAATGAGGACTTTGTTCTGGACAATAATTAGAGGACGACAGGGTTCAGACTTCAATCAACCTGTCAATCTATTGCAAGTTCTGTGTTGATTTCAAAGGAAGGAATATTTTGAATGAGTCTTGGGACAGCTCTCCTTGTTTCTTGATATTTCATCCTTTGCTTTGTCAGCTGAAATCTGCCTTCTTAGTCTTGTTGACTTTAGTTGACTCTACTGTAATCTACTTGTCTCAGAGCAGGTCTCACAATCTTTTGCTATAGATAAGCAAAAGTGGGCTGATGCTGTTCTTGAACAGAAACAAACCAAAAATGTGCTGATAGTGCACTTTTTCTTTAAAATTCTAACAGTATATACACAGCACTTGTAATGCTGTGTATATGCAGTGAAAATTATTCTTTAGGTATTAGACATAATCAGAACAGGTTAGCTGTATTGTAGGTCCAACATTGGCAATAATTCGTTGTAAATTAACTTATTTTGTTGTGGGGTTGTTTTTCTTGGTGAATTTTTAGTTTGTTCTTTCTTTCTTTTTCTAAAGCCTAACTACCTGGGCAAGGTGATTAACGACCAAGACGTAACTGATTTTTGCTGCTAGTTGTGTGGTAGTGAAATCTGAGCCCTTCTGACTGGATTATGCTACAATTCTGTAAAATTCTCAGTGGACTCATGGATAGGATTTTTTAGTAATTTCTCAGCAGCTGGTTTGTGAAAATTGACAGGTGACCTTGAAGACATTTATGTAGCTTCTTTCTTCATTTATGTTGATAAATATGTATTTAGGCTTTCGTTCTTTTTTCTCTAGAAGTTTTCTGTTGCTTTTTTTTTCTGATTTTTTGTCTCGTTTTCCTATCCTTATTTTATGTTGAAGGTTTTTCATGCTTGGTGTTCAACATTAGGTTTCATTATTATTTAATATCACTTCATTCTAAGTGAATAAAAAAAACATGGAGCTGTTCAGACTACGAATATTTGAACAGTGAATGTATGATATGAAAGTAAGTCATCAAAGATGCCTAAGTTTATACTAAAATATTCATATATCTGCATTTATACTCACTTTTGAACACAAAAGCTTGTTTTTCACAGTTTAGAGCTGATGTGAACCAGCTCATTCAAGTAATATAAATCATATTCAATTAACTCTCAGTCCCCTATAGACAAAATGAAGTGTTTTTTTCTTTCTGTTTGAGTTTGAATTATTCAAATCTTCATACCTTTTTATTTATTTATTTATTTATTTATTTTTGTCAATAAGCAGTGACATTGGATTCATTTACACCAAAGCCAACCTGTTGAGTGAAATAGGGTTACTTCTAATGCTTTTTTTTTTTTTTTCTCTGACTGCCTGCAGACAAGAAATATTGAAAAACTTATGTTCCAGTACAGGCTGTAATGAAGTCTGAGTCTGAAATTCTTCCGTATCTAAGAGGTAGCAGGTTTATTTTGAAGACATTGGACACTTGGTAGAACTGTCCATAAATGTAACTCTCCAAAGACCTGTCTTTAAATCAGTGTAATTTCCACTCAAGCTCAGTCTGAAGCTCAATCTTTAAAGCAAAAATGTCTTACAATGTCTTGAAAAGGCAGAACAATAATAAACAGACCGCAATTCCATACTCTATTATACCACTCTGTTTTCTTGATTGTGCTTTCAAGTATCTATCCAATTATTGAAAGGGAAGGAAAAAAAATCCCATGTGGTGTGGAAAACACTGGTAAATTAAGATGTGATATTGAGATAGATTTGAAGAGCCCTTCACTTAAATCAGATTTATTGCTTCTACCTTGTTAACCTTTGTCCTCAGTCACTGACCAGTTTGTTACTCACTGGGCCATAGGCTTCACATTTATAGCTTTTTTAAAGTGCACTTGTCAGCTTCCACTATAAATCCTAACATTTGTATCATCTCAGAAGCTTAATATAAAATGCCGTGAGTACCCAGCATGGTGTCACAAGTATAAAAAAAAGCATTTCACAACACTAAGGACCCACCACAAGTGTCCTTTGCTAATTATCAATAGAACAAATGGAATTAGATTAATGTGGCACAAGGCAAACATTTCAGCCTTTCCAGACTGGAAAAATAGATAGTGCTTTAAAATTCCCATTATCTAGAGATAGCCGTTGGAATATCTCTGGCAGCATCATTTTTAAGCAAAACTAAAGAATTAAAATAAAAGGCTTGTCCTGTCATTGTCCATGGAGAACCATGAGAAGAAAGTGGGTTATTCCTGGAGCTGTTTATCATAACATAAGGACTGTGTTCCTCAGTGCAAATGGTCAGCCCAGAACCCATCATTTTATATGTGAAACTAGAATGCCTTTTCCCCATGTGCATCACTTTACAATTCCTTACACTAAATTTCATATGCTATTTTCATTACTCAACCAGTCTTCTATAGTCCTTCAGCAGTGTTTCACTGTCTGCCCTTATCCTTTCTATCTTGAGTAAATTCATATCAGAAGCAACCTCTGTCACTTTCCTGCTCACCTCCCATTCCACATCCTTTAGGAATGTGTTAAGCAGCACAGACAGTGAGACAGCACCCTGCAGAACTGCACCAGGGACCTCCTTCCAACCCAACAGGTGACTAACTATTCTTGTTTCCTGTATCTTCTATGTTTGAAGCAGTTATTTGCCCATGACAGGTCTTTCTCCCTTACCCCATCATTACATGGTTTCTTTAAAGGCCCTAAAGAGTTGCTGTGTGAAAAGTCATACAAAACAGAGGCACCAAGGTATGAAAGAACTAAGGGTGAAAGTAGGTCAGTGCCTGTTTCAGGTTTCATGAAGTGAATCCCCTCCCTTGCGAGTACTGGCCTTTGAATTTCATTATTTGTTTTTTCCAAAAACTTTGCCATAGAAGAGAATATTTAAACTGAAGGTGCTCAGATAGAGGGGAAGAGATGGGAGAAAAAAAAATACATGCAGTGGAAAATAAGCATAACAAATAATATTTGCTTTCTATTGTTACTGCTTTGGCAGTGGTCAAAGTTGTTTGAGAATTCTGCACTCTTGGATGTCTTTGAACAGTTCTTTATTAGCTGGGGAAGTAATTGACTTCATAGTGTCAGGGGTTTTTAAGTCCTTTCACAGTGTTCTCTCTGCAAAAGCTTCTGCCCTATTTTTTTCTCACATCACCTCAGCCCATCACACTCTCATTTTCATCCACTCCACTCATTTGGCACTTCACCATGCTGTTTCCTGTATTTATATTTTCTCCTGCATACCAAGAGTTTTCCTTTTTCTTCTTCATCCTCTTTCTTGTAGCTTCCTGGTTTTGTGTTTCTGATTCTCTACAAGCTATAACCATTCAATTTAGTCTCCTCCATGCAATGTACTAAACACTTCAGTATTCCTTACAAAATGCACAGAAATCAAGTGTATACTTGTTAAGAGTGTAGCCACAGGACTCTTCTGAGTGCATTTCAGGATGTTCCTCTCTCTGTTCCTCAGAAGGCTGTGCTTGCAGCTACTTAGGATGATTTCACTGAATACTGAGCACTGCATTCAGTGTTACCTGAGGAAGATGCTGCATTCTAGGAAAAGCCTAGGGAGTTCAAAGCTAAGTTCACCTTCATTTACTTGAGAATCAAAACCAGTCTTTGTTCTCAAGTAGCTTCTTGCTTGAAAGGAAATAAAATGTGTAGGCTTCTGAGAAAATTCATATATATATTTTTGTTCTTAAGACATGTGGAATTGTTTCTAAACAGCTTTGACCTTATATTAACCACTTAATTGGACAAAAGAAATGCAATGACAGTATAAATCACAACTGCTCCAGAACAGAACATTCTGCAGGTATCAGATACAATGACACCAGTCAATGCTGTAAGACAGGAGATAATCTAGTTTGTTTTGTTTTGTTCTCTGAAAGGTACAATATATACAATTTCTCTGTTTCATCAGACAACACAATTGTGACTGCTTTCATCATGTTGAAAGTGTTTATTATCAGTTTTCAAGAAAAGGTTTTTATTTCCCAATGCAACCTCACGTTCTTATAAAGCAATGCAATTACAACACGTAGTATGAGAATCAGGGGTTCAATAATCAAAGATTTAAATATCATAGTAGTAAGAGCTGTACTCATAGCTCAGCTGAATGAATTCAGTGAAAATGAAGTTCTCTCTCCAAATTCTCATATCTGGGTGCTGTATTATACAGTTTTGTGTTAACAAGTTTACAGCCAGGGTCACTGCAGTGAGAATCAACTGCTGTTCACCCACATGAAAAAAAAGAGGCTGCTGAATCCCCATTAAATACAGACGCCTAACAGAAATGCAGAGGTCTTTGGCATCAAGGGAGCTTAGCCTATTTAAGGTTTTATAGCTAAGGACTCTGATCTTCAAATGCATACGGATCTGAAGTGAATCTTAATTTAATGATGAAGTAATTAATGCACATGGTAGAGAGTGGTTTATTGTTTTTTGTTTTTGTTTTTGTTTTTGTTTTTTCTTCTTTCCTTCTTTCTCAAAGCAGCCTGAATTTTATGTTATCTTTGTGTTCTAGAGAGTATTATAAAAATTCAGGGATGGGCTTACCTGGGTGTTATTAAATATATTGCCCTCCTATTTCAATCTTCCAGTTGTTTTTCTTTTGTTTTTATTTTCACAGATTTTCTGATGAAAAATCTAAAATATTAATATCAGATTTCAAACCTTTTAAACAATAGTGGAAATTCTTGAGAAAATCATTAGGTTTATGCAATTTCTGTTATAATATGAATGCTTGGATAATAACTGTTCTGGGGAAAAAAAAGAAGAAAAAAGAAAAAAAATGGGAAAAAAAGAAAAAAAAAGAAAAAGGACCAAGTGTATATTTATTTTGCAACTTTACATCGTGCTTGACACTAATAAATATTAACATGGAGCCTTCTATTATTTGTCCGTCAACTCTAGTGCACATAACTCTTTTCCAATGTTTAGCACTGAAATTAAAATTGTAATTTCAATCCTAACCAGGCTAACTCTTAGTGAGTCTGTCACACTGCAAGTCCAAAGACGGGATGGCAAAAGCTGTTTTCACCAGTCTTCTTTCATAAGTACAGAAGTGTGGGGATCTAGGGCTAGTTTCCAGACCTACTGTCCCATTCATAACATAAATATTTTTAGCAGATTTCTTCTCTGATTTCCTGTCCCTCAGCAATATATTTGCAGGTTAATGAAAAGTTTATGCTTAGCTGAGATTTATAAAGTCTAAAATCAGAAGCTAAGGAATTCAAAGAGAATGTGAAAACTGAGTGAAGGAACTTTAATTGTTCACAACTTACTTGGCACATGATGCTCTTCAGAATGAGAATTATTTCTGTGTGAAGAGCTTTCCCTCCCAAAGACCTGCTCTCCTACAACAAAAGCATTAGGCTTGCTTTGACATTAAGCAATGTTTACAGGGTATATTTCCTTCCAGAAGCTTATCTATATATGTACATACTGTCCTGCTTATTTTCCTTATCCCCTGTATCTCTGAATGGCATTACACACTGTCTTTAAAACTGGCTTGTAATTGATTTTTATATAGCCACCGGTGTCAACAGAAAAGACTGGGACAATAAAAGCTTTTATTTTGTGTATGTAAGAATAAGAATACAAGAAACACTGAAGAATGCACAATTTTGTGTTGAAAAAAAAAAAAGAGAAGAAAAAGAAAGAGATATTACTCCACATTAGAAAGACAACAATAATTAAAATCCAGAACTAAGCTAATTGATGGTCACAATCCATTCTTAATTTTGGTCATCACATTATATACACGGTTTCTAATAGCTTCTTGATTATTATTAATGCTTCTTTTAAATCTTATCAAAGAAGAAAAACCACCAACTTTCTTTTGTCTGCTTAACTATTGCTTTCAAACCAAAGTAAAAACAGACCAAGAACAGCTTCAAATCCATCACTACAAAAATTTGAAGTGTTCAGCCGCAGGTGTTTAAGGACATGAAGCCTGTTGTAGGATGTTACTGACTCAGAGAGAAGGGGAAACACTTGGGGCTGGTTCTTGTGGGATCTTGTGCGACAGCCAAGGACTGAGGTCTCTGCTTTCTCCTCTGTCCCTGCAAGTCAACAAAATTGCATTTTCAGTCCTCTTTAATCTCAGCACTATACATACATCTGTGGAAAACAACTTGGAAGAAGGAAGAAAGCAGTGTACTCACATCTGAGCAAGGCATGAGGGTGAACCTCCCAGCAGGGACTGACCAGAATTTACAGTCCCATGCACAGATAGCCAGGAATTCCTACTGATAACGTGAAAATGTTGATTTTACAAGTTCAGCACATAAATTAAGTAAGGTGTTTCTTTCAACAACATCCCACTTTTCTTTTGAAAGTGTAACCGATGTACTGGCAATCATCACTGATTCTATGTGAAGAGCAGGCTGTTACTCCCAGTGACTTTCTGAAATGAATATGCAGTTAACCAATGGTGTAAAATGAGCAATACTCATGCGGCCAATATTCATTTTAAGGCATCTGATTAAATTTCCCTGGATCATAAAGCAAAGGATAAAAGTAATCTTAAATGGTTATCACAGTTATAAACATTTTGCATTAATTTCTAGTCTCTTGTATGTATGAAAACCAGATTTTTAATAAAAAATCAAGTGTGAGAAAATATCTAAGATCTTAAAAATATTTTTCCAAATCTAAAGACTTGTTATGCTAAAACTTTTTATCTTTTAAAGTATTCATATTTTAGAAAATAAGATTTAGAATAATTATTTCATCTGGAACAAATCATAATTTTAATTTTCATTTAAAATGCTTGAAATGGGCAGAGAAGTTAAAAACCATTAAAGAATATTCCAATGTTTCAGATAAATTCGGAGAAATTCCTTTTATTCTTACATATAAATGAAAGAAAGAAAGAGAGGAAGAGAGGAAGAGTTTCCAGGACTTAACGATTATGGACTGCTTACCTTCAATTCATATCTTTGGTTTTACTCACTCATATAAATTGTTTTTATTATCGGAAGCTTCGAATTAGGCACATATTTGAGTGCAGTGTAAGATATTATTACAGTACAAAATTAAACCAAAAAAAAAAAAAAAAAACAAAATCATCAACTTAACACTCTAGGTTTCTAGTAAATATTCAGGATATGTTAAAGTTAGGATGTTTTTAAAAACTGGTGGCTACTTCACTTTGAAATGACTTCTGTGTTGGGTTGGCTTCTCATTAGCCAGAATAACCATCCATGATTCCTAACCAACTTGTAGAAGAAGTTAATATAAACCACTGTGACAGCACATCGGAAGTAAAAGCATTTTGTGATACAAAAATTCTCTGATACAATCTGCATTATCTCATGAAACAAAACTTTGCTGGAAGCCTTTAAAAATAGAACTATGTAAAGCATTGTAAAATAACTAAAAAACATAAATATCAAAATCTGTTGTATAGAAATGCAAGCACAGAAGTTGTGCATTTATACTATTCCTACCTCATACAAAGGATTTGCCATAACTCAGGAAATATCCAGAAATGTTTCAAATTCTGCTAACCAGATATTGTTTTTATTTAAAGGAACTGTCAGGAAAATATACTGATAACTACTTTCATTGCATTCTTTGCTGTTTAATTCATTGCAAAACAGTTGCAGAGTACCACAAATTTAAAGGTAACTTCAGAAACACATTGATAAAACATGTTTCCCTTCCAGTCCTAATTACACTATATGATTTGTGACCAAATATATTACTGTTTGCAGAGGACTCACTTTTATATAATTCTAGGCAGCCTCCAAGTTGGAGTGCGGATTTTCTGGACTCCTGGAGACCAGGCAAGGAGGTGTCTATATGAACAGAAAAGGTGGCTCCCAGCTAAATGTCTCCCTAAAAGGCTGTCCATCCAGTCTTTAATACTGTAATTGGTGCTGGAAAGAATGTAGAGTGATCCATTCAAATTATGGGGTACAGAACTTCCTCTTTTTTGAGGATACTCGCCAAGGATTTTTTATTTTTTTTTCCTGACAATGGGATCTGACACATATTGAAGTTCCTGTTCAAAGTTAGAAACTGCAATTGAAGTCAAGAATTTTAGAAGAAATCGATTTTAAGGAAAGATACAAGAAGAATTAAATTGATATGAAGACAATTACAAAATGTTCTGGAGATACCCTTCTGTGAAAGCACAGAATTCTGATTTTCAGCATCTTTGGTTCAACAAAACAACCTTGAAAGTTTAGCAGGGTTCAAACAAAAACAAAATCTCAGCCAACCTGGAGTGAGCTTTATAAATGTCAGCCTGCCCTCTATTTAGCATTGAATGTTTTCATATTCATTTTTAATATTTATAAATATCTACGTTCAGCTTGCTACCCAGAACTTCTGAAAACTGTACAGATAACCAGTGAAACAACTGTGGTGCAGCTATTGGAAAAGTAAACACTGCAATTTGATTGCCTATTCAACAAAGACATACTGACGGGAGAACACAAACAAGGCAGAAAAGCACTGCAAAACTACTTTTCATTTGATAGGTAACAATTATTAAGAGCTAAATTCCTGTTCAGATCCCAAGTTAAAAATAAAATTCAATTATTTTTAATGGTGCAAATAATTAACCACACAGTAGAAAGAAAACATTGATTCTTTAACTCAATGGCTTCATATGAAGGCGGATCCCTTTCTGACAGATAATCTTCAGCCATGCAAGAGTCATGTCTTTATGAAACCAATTCGTTGAGCTGAGTAGAGTAGTAAATGTGTCAAATTTAAAGATTCCTCAAACTGAAAGGCTCTGATGAGATGACAGGTGTTTCCAAATACAAGCTTCTTGAACTAAAGAAATGAATATATCTTTTTATTTTTTTCTTAATTTGTCTTCAAGTTTTAGGTTTTTCGTATTACAGCCATATCACTAGCCTTCTACAATAAACCAGTTACCACTAGAAGATACATATTTTGTTCACATCTTTGAAGATAAAGCTGTTCACTTCAGCAGTCTTTTAGGCTTTTTGCCCCATTATGTATCTGTAACTTGAAAGCATAAGTAATCCTGCTGCATTACTTGGTACAGCTATTTAAATGATTTATACTCATGTGTATTGATACAATCTCATTTTAGATTTCCTCACAGCATTTGTCAGATTTGTCTATCAGACCTGCTATCAAGGTCCCATTTATCTGTACAGCATATTCACACCTCTTAGTAAAATTGCCTAATTCTTCAATGTCATTTTATTACTGCTATAATTTTGCTAGGTCAAAATTCATCCTATTTCAAGACTTTTTTTCAAGCCTTGTGTACCACTGAAGCTTTCAAAATAAGGCTTTGGGCCCATGGATGAAGTAGCATCCCAGCCTCTGAGGCTATTTGTCAGTTGTCTGTAATTATTTTTGGGTGGCCACTTTAGAAATCTTTGGAAAACATCTATGCATCTTGTCTATTAAGAATTTGTCCAACATCTGTAATTGTCATTTTCTTATTCAGAAATTAAATATCTATGTCAGGACTAGTTGATCTTGTATAAAACTCATTTTAATGAAATGCCTGGAGAACTGTTTTGCTAAACCAAATGTTGTTTAGAGCTGGAAGAACCCAGCTACTACTGATCTATTTTCAGTAGAAGTTAAAAAAGGGCTTTCTATAAGGAACTAGATACTCCTGTTTTCCCAGTACACAGTAGTTCGTGGTATTTTTGTTTATTTGTTTGTTTGTTGAAATTAAATTTGTCACAGAAGGATTAAATAAAACTTCTGGACCACACAAGTACAATCTTTTAATCCCGTTTATAAGGATTATAATAGAAATAGATTTGAAAACTTGTATAAACATTCCTCCAAAACTGGGATTAATTTTCTGTTTTGGCAGTCTCCCACTCTGTCCTTCAGTTACGAAGTAATTCAAAATGAAATGGTAGCTTAGATTTCCACTCATCTACTCAGAGATTTACTATTCAATTATTCTGACATCACCCAGAAAGCATAGACAGAGATTCCATTTTCTGTTAGCTGTTTTATGGTTCTCCCAAATAAATCGTTGGCATTTACACCCATGGATTTGGTGTCCTGAACCCAATCAACAGACAGAAAAGAGGAATCATTAGATGGTCCATTAGATTGTTCAAATAGAGTCCATTACATGGACAAGGTGAAAACAAAATTGTTATTTAAATAGAATATATTTCACTTTATTTAAGCATAGTTGCTTCTATTCTGTAGTCATTTCTCTCACACATGCTTATTTCTTGACAAGTCCAAGGTAATCACTGGGGAATTTAGTAGTATGGTCTTCCTTGGGAATTGATTTTGTCTGTCTAGAGAACTAGCATTCTTTTTAAATTACATCTTTCCAACGTTTAGTTGAAAATTGGACATCTATGTTACATTTCTTATTTCAAGTAAACTTTACCAATTTCCCCTATATTTTCTAGCATAAGATTATAGATAGTATTTTACATTGTTACAAATATAACCTTATAGTTAATGTGTTATGCATACACATATGTTGAACATCATTTAACATATTGGATAAATCATTGGATAAATCCACTCACTTCAATGTGAATTTACCTATTAGAATAAGTGGCTGATATATTACTAAAGCAGGATAAATAATGAGATACATTAAGTAATTGTCATTAGCTACTTTGACAGTAATGTTGAGATACCCTGATCATCCCTCTTTTTCCTTTAGAATTGCTATATGATATTTTTTGGGGAAAAAAAAAAAAAGATAAAGAAATGCAACAAAATAAATAATAATCACAATTGATAAGTCTATTATTTCACTCAACTAAAAGCTGGTTTAGGTACTGTTGATGGGCAGTACCTAAATGTCATCAGCTATTAGTGAATCAGGTATTAGTGAATTGAAATTATGTGAAATAAGGAAGGAAAGGATTTTTTCCCTATTTATTTTATTACCCATGATATAATCCAGTTAAAAACCAAACACCATGACCCCAGTATTTTTGAGAGATTTCAATATCAGTTTGTCTTCAATGCATGCTTCTTTCTCATTCTCCATATAATAATATAGATTCTTGAAAATGTAGAATCATCATGTGGCTAGGCAGGGCTATGCTTGGAATAAGGTGCAGAATGTCACGAGGTTCTCTTTTAAAGTACTGGAGATTCAAAAGTAACACTTTAGATGTAGCAGAACATTGTTAGATATAGTCTTTTTAAATATTCTGCTGAAGAGATTCAATTTTTATTTCTTAACAATATGTTTATTTTTTTATGGAATTTGGGAATGTATGGAATTTGTGAGTTCTAAAATTATTTGATTCTTATGTGCACAGTATGGCTTACTGGTGCCTTACTGGAAATTGGGGGTTAACTGCCTTCTCAGTGGTGCAGTAAAAAAAGCCCTGGCTTTGGAAAGTCAAAACAAGCTCTCAGAAGAGTATAGAAAACTCATTAACAATAATAATGATGGAAAACATAAAATATTTTTATAAGATGCAATGGTAGAGAAGATGATTGTGAAAATACTTCTGTAGAATGCAACTATTTAATTACAGTGACAAATCTGTCAAGAAAGATATGGGTTTTCTTTTTGTAACAGCAAAATAGCACAAATTTTCTGAATTACTGTTGAACCCAGTTGATCTACTACAGTTCTTTTCTGTTATGTGCTAGAATCATCTCCTTCAGCCAACAAAATTCTACCTGATTTGAAACTAGTTCTGCTAAACCACTCACTTTTTCACACACTGTTCATTTCACCTAAATCCATTATTTTCATCTAAAAAAAAAAAAAAAAAAAGTGTATATAAAATAGAGCAGCAGATTACTTCTTTTTGTATGGCAGACACGTTATATATACTGACATTTGGAAGCCAATGTGCTTTGCAAAATAATGTAAATTGTTGCTTTTAAGGGGGAAGTTTGTGTAAACTTATGTACATGTCAGATTAATATAGTGATTGTATTAACAAGGACAGAATTGCTTAAACACTAAAGAAAAGAATGTAAATTTATCTAGGTGATACATATTTATAAGGCACATACCGATGCATATCATGAGCTATATTTATTTAATTTAATAACAAATAAGCAGTTTGCTTCAACATGAATACATTTCTCAGACTTTCTTTATTAAAGGACATTCACCTGAAGCCTCTTTTGGCTGCTGCATAAAATATTTGCAGCATGTTTTTATCATTAATTCTTTTAGAATACTTGAAAACCCTTTTCTGGCTAGGATATAAAATCAAAAATATAAATCTAGCCAAAATAAAAACTGTTGCTGAAAATGTCATGCTACAGATGGTAAATTGTATCCAGTTTTCCTGTGTCACTCCTTACATCAACACTTCTTATCTTCAACACATCGTACGTTCATACTTTTCTTTGCAGTCCCTAGTCATGGTAGGGCATTATCAAGTAAAGAGAGCATATTAAATCACTGACCGTACCCTTATTCTGGGTCTAAGAATTAGCCATAATCTCAAGATTTTATTTTGTCTCTGTCCCATTGCAAAGGCAAGTTAGTGGTATGCACATACACGTTTGATTTTGCCCAAAAGCTGCAGTTAAGTTCCCAAACTTTCAAATTCTCTGTGAACCAAGTCCAAACTCAGAATCTTTTAGTATTGGTTCCAACTCTTCTATAAATAATTGCTTTACTCGCACAACATGTACTTGACATTTCCTGCAGTGCCAATGTTTGATACCCAAAAAGATTCCAGGGAAAAGAATGAAGGAACTCTATCTCATTTAAGTCTGTGTGTAATTTTGCTCTCTCCTTTCCAAAGGTCTCAAGGGCTATTTCACATATCCCTAAGGGGGCTAAGCCTTGAGGAAAAATGACCCCTTTGTTGTATCTGTTTGTTTTTTTTTTCTTTTTCTTTTTTTTTCTTTTTTTCTTCCTAGCTGTGTTTTACATCTTGTTGTGTCATCAACCACTATATCAAGAGCATTACTGCACTTGACTTTCCTTATTTTCTCCTGACAATATCCTCAGGGTTGATAAATGGTCCTACTTTCATGTAGAAGGGAATGTATTTATTTGGATCCTATATATAAGTTTATGAAATCATGACATTCTGAAACAGTGACTGGAACAACAAGCAAAGGCTATTATATCAGTTAACCCTTAGGGGACAATTGCTGGTATCTGATCTCATTAACTCCTTCAGATCTGAAATTGTGTATTTCTAATAATGACAAGATGCAGTTCAAAAATTTACAGAGAAGGATCAAGATTACTGCCATGCAAGCTATATACATTTATATATAACATATATATACACACACATATATATGCATATACACATTTGCCCTGTATTTTTAATTAGTGTAAAATGACATACTTGTTTCTGGAAGCAAATATGGAAGACAAATGTAACTTATAGTATCAGGAGAGAGCACTGAAAGCACAGAAAGTAAATATAAGCGTTCTGTCTTGCTTACTTTTATGTTGTACATTTCTGTTTAAGCTTGATTTAGCTGGGACATGTATCTCGGTGGTTATGTAAGGAATCACAAGGTGAGCTTCAGGGAACATAAAGACTGGACTGCTTGCAGTAGCCTTTGAAACAATTTTCATTTAACTGCATTTCTCAGTTCTGTCTCACACACAAAAACAGCTAAATTGATAATGCATGTCAGGTGAAGCTGAAGTAAATGGCAAAGAGAGGAGCATTATTTCAAAGTCATAAGAAAATGGATTCCAACCATGTGCGGCCTTGTGCCAGGGCTGCCGGATACCCACCAGCCAGGCTTTCTGACCATCTCTGTTACTTGATACGTAGCAGTGACACTGGGGCACATCTCCATACAAAGTTCAGTTCTTCCACAATTCAAATGTCCATTTTATACCAATGTCGGTCCTTTAAAGGGGCTCTAAAACACAGCTGTAAAATACATGTATTGGAACAGGGAGTAGCTCTTCCTAAATCAGTTCCTAGTCTGTAGACAAGAAATCACTAACCTATCCTGCTTTACAATAGAAATGACAAGTGCTATTAATAAATGGAGGCACATTTATTTTACAGATGCCAAACCTGCATCTGCATGTCGCAAACAGATGGGTTCACAAATCAGTTGGCTGCAGTTTTGGAGGAGCGCTGGAAATTTATCCTATGGAGAGCTGGTGTAGAGCCCAGACCTGTCACAGGAGTGCCCTGAGGAGCTGCTCCACAGCAGCCCTCACTTTACCTGCTGCAAGCAGTGGGCCAGAAGCAAGGAGCAAATGGGCCAGGAAACCAGCATGGGCTCCTCACCCTCTTCTGCTGCTACCACGGATCATATGCTTTAGATTATTCCCTAACCAAAGAAGTTGTGCTGATTATTGATGCCATGCCAAACGCATGTTTACTAACTGTTCCTCTCTGAGTATAACCAAATTAGGAAATACATTTTTATTTGTGGTGTCATTTTATTATGTGCGGTAATTGGGTTTCATGTGATATGTCACCCAGGGGGTTATTTGTACATAAAAGGAGAGATGTTGAGCTCAATCTCTCTTATCGTGTGTGTTAATGAAATTAAACCACGGTAAATAAATTGATGTAATTTACCAGCAGACATAAATTTCCATATCTGGATTGCTGAAGAGTAGATTGTGCTAACATGTACCATTAAAAAATGATCAAATATTACATTTTGGGATGGCCTAGAAGGAAGTGCTAGTAATTAAGCAGAGCCCGGAATCACTTTTGAAATATTTTGGGAAAGCTGCTACATTATGCATAATGGAGCAGTACAATCCTTATAAAATTCAATTCAATTATCACTTCCAGAGTTGTTGTCACTACAGAGCTTATGCCAGTAGTTCAGGTAATTCATATCAAAGAAGCTATTATGGCGTATTCCTTCAGCAGCCATCTGTATCATGTGATAAGTTGATCCTCAGTTTTACTCCTGCAACACAAGTGGCAGCCTCAGTAAATTTGCTGGGAAAAATTTCCTGTGGTCATAGATTTGTTCAACCAAACAAATGGCCCTGCTTGAGGCAGGTCGCAGATGCTGTCATCTGTATAATATAATGATCTTTCTGCTGTAGCCCCCACTGATTGTGACTCTGAACATTTTAAATATATATGGAATAGATATAATGTAGCTATGTAATCCATCCACTTAAGCTCCAGTGGCATGTAACTAATAGTCCTTCTCTTCTGCTCTTCCCTTTTACTCCTTCTGGTCTACGTTTTTCCTTCACTGTACTCATAATAGTGCTATGCTACATGCTGGTGCATGCATACTTATTTATTTAGTTTGCTAGTGATTTGCTGCCCTTGAATAATTTACCCAGCACACTGCTGTAGTTTTGCAAAGGTCTTGTTTGGCCGGAGGTCTACTTGCGTGCCTGTGGCTTCCCTTTGCACCTCCACAGGTTCTTTCTGTCCCGACCCAATGGCTGGAAGTTTAAATATTAAATGAATGGCATGCCAGATCTTAAATGTCTGTGATTGTAGAATAATGGCTGTCACAGTTAGCAGTAAATAGTGGGGTCTGTTTGCGCCTGCAGGTTTCTTTCCATTTTTTATAACCTTCTCTACCTGCACTGAATGCACCCAGCTGGCTGATTTTCCAAATATTAATAAAACTTTGCAGAGAAAAGAGACTCTTAATTTTGTTAGGTTACTATATTTTTTTATCAACCCATTTGACAGTTGTTTCATAACAGAAATGAAACTGTAATTCACCTGTTGGTGACATAAATCTCCTGGCATTACAACACAAATTCCCCTTCCCCTGTCCACAAAGGAAATGTGCTGCCCACACCCAATGTGTCAGCACCGTTGATTCATTGCATGTCGTGGCACGGCCACTGCCTGGATGGCTCAGCTGCTTGCTCAATCCTCTGTGGCAAACATAAGCCTCTGGGAAACTGCCTTAGCTGTTCCAGACTGGAAACCTATTTGTCAGCCAGCACTTGTGTACAGCCTGTTCCCTATATATATGTCATTCACTGGAATCAAGCACTGAGAGGAATGCATTTTAGTACACACAAAAATGGTGGTAGCTGTTAGCGGTAACATGGAGTGGAATTTATACTTTGGTTTTACATTGTAAAACACAAGAGGTCTAATTCAAATATAAAATAAAGTATTAGCTGGAAGTCAATGAATCTAAGGGCAACTAAGTTATCATAATAAATATTGATAAAAAGCTGAAAAAAAAAATCATAGACTACACTAGTTAAGCACATGATCCAAGAAACAGAGAATGGATGAAAGGTTTTGTTGAATTAAGTTGGCTTTGGATCAGTCTCTAAGAATATCTTGGATCAGAGGGAAAATCTAAGGATCTGTGTATGTAGCTCTGTTTTCATAGAGAAATCAAAGGAAATACCACAAGGTATTTGACTTCTTCAGCAATAGGACAGTGTCAGAAAAGATGCAAAGCCTTGTGCTGCCAAGGCTGCAGACAAACACATTTTACCGGAGAAGTTGTGGTATGAAAATGCCAGCTACTTGTTTAATTGCTAGCAATGTTTGCCAAATTCCCTTCCAAATCCCCAGAATTCACAAAATGGATAGCAGAGATTAAGTATTCATCTTAAGTGCTAATATCAAATGCCAGACTTGTGCTGAAAACTGTAGTATGCTTAATGGCTTGAATATGACTTCCCGAGGCATTACTTGGGATTTCTACAGGTGCTAAACAAACCTGCCATTTCTTACTAATGTGGATGTGAGAAGGCATTGCAATGTTGTACTGGAAGATTATATTTATTTTCAAGGCCACTAAACAATTAAAAAAAAATGGTCATTGATGCTTCCAAATACAGACATATTACAATTATCTCACATCTAGTGCTAACAGTCTTTGTCTTTTAGTAAGTAGTGCTATATTATACAAACATAAAAATGTCATCAGTTTATAATGTTTTACAGTTAAAACAAAAACAAAAATAAACAAACAAACAAACAAAAACAGGAGGGGATATTTTGTAGTGCTTCTTCGATCTTGGCTTCCGCAGTTCAAATCCCTGTCACATTAGCATGTATGTTTCAACGGGCATTTTATTTCCTTGCTTGTGAGCTACATATAGGATATCCATTTTCAAATACAGAAAGTAAAAAATACACTGTTTAATTTGTTCAACTGGGAAAGTGGGACAAACACCCATACTTCGGAAAACCCACAATAAAATTTATTTTTTCTTATGGCCTTCTGATTGTTGCAGTAACAGCAGACCAAATGAGAGAACCAAGATATGTAGGCTGTAAATTAGGATAAACAGATACAAAAGGATATACAGATACAAAATCATACAGGATCATAAAGCTGCATCACTGCATGTCAAAAAACATGTTCCTATTGCTTGTATATATATGATAACATCATTAACATTCAATTGATTCTTAAAGCATGGCATCATCATTAGGGGAAATTACTGAAAATGCTTTTTAAGAGTCAAAGAAATAAAAATAATTCTCAAGAGATGTAATTACTAATATTACAATTGCTGAATTACAAATATACTGTATTTTCTCCTTCTCTAGAACCTTTCTTTATTTATAGGATGAACCCTTTTAAAATGTAGAGCAGACAACATGATGACAATGTGTTTGTCTGATTGACACACTGTGTTTATTCTTCAGATCAATTTAGGACCTTGCATGGTTTTGGCTATTTATCTAGTAACTTCCAAAAGCATCAAATACTTTAATGTGCTTTAAGACTTCTTACCCCTTGACAGAAGACTGACTGGTTCTTATCAGGTTAGTATCCCGGTACCTCACAATAATTTGTATCTTTATGTTTGCAACTGCTCTCCTAGGTAATAAAAAAATACCTTCACTTTAAAGAAGCAGGAGGTAGTCTGTGCACCTTGCAGACACTCATGGGAGAGTCTGTGGTAGACCTACATGTTGCACTTAGGCACCTTTAAAGCATGCTAGACAGAAAAGTTGTAACTTGTGTCAGTGAAGTATTGACTCATACTCTTATTCACTAGTCAGTCAAAATAAAATGTAGAGATACTTTAAGCTTTCTAATTCTATACCAGGCATATGCTATAACAGGCATCTATGGGGACCAAATACCAAGCAGTATGCTGCAATACAAAGAATATCAGAAATTCCTAAGGCTTATGGTCAGGCTTATCATCACATCTCTCTTCTTATCTGATATTCAGCTAGAAATACTTTTTTCATTAATGACAGGCAATTTTTCTCTCAGTCAATTTTGTGTCTGATTTGGGCAGAAGAGGGGCTGGTGTTAGCTCATTCTCACATGCGTAGAGGTAAGAGGCTGAAACACAAGAACATGTGCATCTCCTACAGCCAAACTGCTGCTTGCACCAGGCTCCAAAAATCAGGAATTTACCACCAGCTACAAATATGTTTTACCCACTGCACTACACACACTGTAAGACTGAAATAAATTTATATCAAGCCTATTTTTTCTTTGCTCCCTGTCTAGCATAATGTTCCATAATTTCTTCCAGAGATATGAAAGTATTGAAAAAATTTTGGCACAAATATGCTATCATTATTTACAAACAGAGCTCTTGAAGAAAAAGTTTAAATGAAGTAAAAGACAAAATGGAGGCACTGATTTATAACAAAGCTATTTCACACATTAAACTTATAAAGCATTAGCACTGATGTGTAACTAAAAGCAAGCAAGCTTTTAAAAGTGATGTGGCTGAGTGTTAGAGTAAGATTTTTTCTTCTGACTGTTTTGTATGGGAAGAATGAAAAAAAAAAAAATCAGCAAAGACATTTTTCTGTATCATTTTTAATGGCCTAGTTCCTTAATGAGAAGATATGAAGAAAGGTTGTTCAGTGCAAAAAATATGATTTTGCCATCTACTTCATATCAGTATATGACACCTATATTACAAATACTTAGCAACAAATAATAAGCAGTGGATTTATCCTGAGTCATCCATCAAACAGAAGGGGGAAGAGTTGTTTGTCAGACAGCCCATTGGTGGCTGCTGCTTGCACAGACCTCTCCTTTCCCACCTAATGCAGATATTTTAAGCATCAACTGGAAAAACTTTCCTTCTAAACTGCCTCAAGCTGCAGTCTTTCCTTAGAGGCTGTCTTGCTCCTAGATCTCAATCCTGGCTCTTGATCCTGCCTTGCTGATTACAGATCAGCACACCCAGCCTTGATCCACCATTCATGACTTCTGTCTGATCCTGATCATGCTCTCGTCTATGTCTTTAGGCTTGGCAAACACAAATGTTTTTTCCACCCTCGATCCAAACTCCAGTGAAATTCTTGCTCTCTTCCTTAAAGAAAATGTCTGCTAGCTTTTCTGGCACCTAACACAGATGATCATAGCACCTGGATTTGGTCTACACAGTAGCAGGTGGCAGATGATTTCTCTCTCCTTAAAGACTTCATGTTTGTATGATTATTCAATTGTGTTAATATAAAAAGGAATTAAAATGACATTATAGATGCTACTTGCATTGTCCCCAAGTGATTTATCTCATGTATTATTTTTTTTTGCACTTAAAACATTGGACTATTTTCTCCCACAAAAGTCACACTTGCAGCTACAACGCAGGCTCCATCACTTTAACATGAAGGTCCATTTTTGTGTGTCAACACTAGTAGTACAGTGGCCAAATTTAACTATAATCAATATTTAGTAATTTTTAGTCAGTTTTTTCAAATGTTGATGACTGGACAATCGAGCTTAGTTCAAAAGTCTCTGTTTCCAGAAATACCAGAATGAATGGTGTAAAAATAAGGTGGTCCAGACTGCTTCCCCTCTGCAAGGAAGGAGGCAGGACACTGTATGATAGACTATAGCAAAATCAGAACTGAAAGTAAGGAAAACAAATTTTACAATAGATATACACTAGGGAAGACGTTTTAACAAATAATTTTCTTGTGAAGCTTCCTACAGTATACCTATGTTTATAAATCCTATGAGCCACTGCAACCAGGGGATCAAGAAATAACAGGCAAAAATTTCAGAAGAGACAGAATAATTGTGGAAGGATTTGCCCGTTTGTATAACAGTTTGTCAATTTATTTGATGTCTAGTCAGTGGGTGAGTAATAAAGGATGAGGATCAGAAATTTCAGAGCTCATTTTCCACTAAATTGGAGATTGCACACCACTGGAAATGTCCTTGAAGGTATAGTAAACAAGCAAACAGAAATGTAAATGCTAAAAATATATATATATTTATTATATACAAACGAATATGGACAGTTATGTATTTAGAATCTGTTTTGGTTAAATTGAGCAAGTCATATAACACATTCTTTATTACCTCTTTGACAGCAATACAGAGATGTAAATTCAGTCAAACCCTTGAGTATTGCCAAAAGCATGCAAAAAATACAAAGGTGTGATACAATGTAAAATAAAGGTACAAGTTATATTATGGCAAACAGAAGAGAGTATCTGTGACTAAACTGTTTAAATATTGTCAATTTAATGTTAATAATATTTTAGTTTTGAAGCAAAAACCCAGTAAAAAGAGAATCTGAGCACAATGGAGGTGACACCTGCAGACTGAAAAACCTCTCTACGTTTATAGGAACTGTTCTTGGCTTGTAACCCAGACTCCAGCCAGAAAAACCAATAACAAGTGGTTACTCATCTGATACGTAGCATGTATTGCTTCATTACCTTATTTTATTTAATCTGCCAGTAACTGAATACCTCTATAATACCCCTAATACTACAGTGATCAGAGATCTTAACTACTATTAATGCTTGTCCACCTATAGTCATTGTGCAGCACACCTATGGCAGAAAAAAAACAACAACAAAAAAAACCCTCTTATAACTGAATAAATCTTCTATTCTATTTTGAAAAATACATACATATTAGTTAATCTTAGGCTGAGGGAGGTCAACCTCTTTTGCGAGAGGAAGATTGTGATTTTAAACCAACGAATTAATATGTCAACTGAAATGTACTGAATACTTCTTCTTACATAAAATCTGTATTAGAATTACTATGCTCTTTAACTTCTTTTCCACTATCTTATGAAATTTCAAGAGAATAGGAGAACACAGCTCAATTTCCAGGATTTTGATTTTCACTGAGTGATAGGATAAGAGCATTTTCAGTGCTCTGTAATGTAGCACTGCTTACATGGTACATCACAATGTCTATGCCCTGACCTAGATATAGGCATCCTCCATAATATTAGCAGATATACACCCATCTGAAAACAGGAAACACCTGGATTTTTGTCATGTGGCAGAGGCATTTCTGATTCATGGATAAGGGAAGAGGTCAGATTAGATGGAATTCCTCCTTTGGTGACTTTTGCTGCCCTTTCCACCAGACCTGGTGGATGCTGCAGTGGAGACATCAGACTTACACGATCTCAGGATGTGATGAGCTTTCTCCCATGTCTGAGTTGCACATGGCATTCATGTCTTGGAACTCATGTGTTGAGACAAATAGAAGACAGCGAGAATATCAAAGAGGCTGAAATCAAGAGGCTGTTTGGTACAATACACAGTAACAAAGATTTTGGATACTGGACCAAATTTCACATTACAGCTGTCGTCACAGTTTTCAAATGACCTGTTCCTTACAGCCCTCCTTACATAACCCTCTGGACTTGACTGGGAGCTGTTTCCCTCAGAGGCACGTTTTTCACTTAAGGCTCTTGCTATTTCCAAATTGTACCAAGGAGACAGGCACCGCACTACTGGGTTCTATCAAGCCTTCCTTTGCTGAGACCTGTGTTGATTAAAGTGACTCAAGAACAGAATCTTGAAAATAGAGAAGTTTTATTTCTGTGAAGCATGGATAGCAAAAAATTAAAAGCAAGTAAAATCTATGTGCTTGCTCTTAGATTTTATTTTTCTTTACTAGCTTTCTCAGTCCATCTAACTTTCCTCTCTGGCCAAAAATGCAGTTGCCCTGTTCACATCGTAGCCACGGGAATCGTTGATAACCCTATCTACCAGTGCTGATTCCTCGGTTTTCTTGCTTTAATTATATCCAGAACATTTACAAATTTTCTGCTTTGTGGTTTCATCTAACGCTTTCAGTTTAACACTATAGCCAGTCCTCTGTCATCAGCCTTTCTGATGCAGTGCATTCATGTAATCAATGTATCCTCATCATAGTATTTCCCACTTCATCACATGAGTCTGTTCCCATGTCTTCTTTAATACCTTTAAACAAGTGGGAATAAGAATCCTGTTGAGGTTTATGTGGAGATTTGAGGTGGCTGGTATTCAATAAGAAATGTTTTCTCCTTTTCTAATTGAAAAGCCAGTTCTGAGAAGTGTTATTGTTGCACTCTAGGAAATGTTTGTATTCCCACAGACTTTGAATACTTGTTTTATTAAATACATCCCTAATATATACATGCTGCTAGTACTTTTAATTTTCAAAATTCACATGACTCATCTCAAGACTAATATCCCCTCTCATCTGAAAATTGTTTATCACTAAGTAAACATCATATTTTTTCATCTGGAAGGCAGTTTTACCAATGGTGAAGATACGCTCCTTGTAAATGACAGCAATAAACTGTTCATACAAAAACAGAAGCAGCATGTCTTAGAATTTCATTTTAGGTAAATAGAACCTATATCCCCTTAGTGAGATGAATAAGCTTTTTGCTTTATTGCCTTTTGACAAAGCTGTAGATACAAACAGACATTTGCTGAGGCAGCAAAAAAAATATTACAATTTAGTTCCAATGTGAATTATATTGCATTTGGTGTAACACACACAAGATGTAATATTGCTTTCTCATATTAAATATGTGCTGTAATTTTAACTAAAATGTTCAAATGAGTCCTGTCATGCCTGAGCAAACTTTAGAAATCACAGTGACTTGCTAAATTCATGTTATATTGTCACCTACTTGCACTATGCGTCTTTCACATTGATGCTTATCATGCCTTGAATTCTAAACACACTCTTATCACTTAATAAGCTCTTCTTCTCTTGCCAGACCTAATGGTAACAGCAATGTCCATGGCTAAACACCTCACACTTCATCATAACTAAATGAGAAATTCTCATCTCATGAGCTCCCAGTATAAATCCAAAGATGAAAATAAGAAACAATTTTAATACAAGTAATTTGGCAGACTGGCTAAAAGGAAAAACAGGAAATCTGTAGGCCCTTACAAAAGTTTTGACCATGAAATTTGAATCGAAGTGTTCCTGGGGTTCAAAACCAGAGACACAAATAATTTGATCACAACAAATAAAAGATGAAAATTTGCCCATCTTGAATTTGAGTATTCTCCATTTATCACTCTGTTAACCTGACTTCATATCCAGTGCTGGCATACTCGTAGAGGAAGATATGAATGTTGTAGCCAGTCAGTGCATGGCACAGCCATTTATTTTCCCCTGGGCTCCTTGGGCCTTCTACCATGAGAGTGACACAAGCAAGCATAAGGTAAAAATGGAGACAGGCAGAGAAACTTTAGCTACCGGGCCCCTACTCCACACAATCTTCAAGGAGTTTCTACATTCTGGAGCAAAGGCAGAGATCTCAATCCCTTTTTATTTGTTTTCAATTTTCTTCAAGGTTTATACATCATTCTAAAGTTATCGTTATAAAGGTTTGTGAGTAGCTATACATCCACTGACATTGACCAGTACATTTTTTTCTGGGTATTTTAATAAACTTTTACTAGTCGTACCTATTACTGATTAGCATGGAATGCTATTTCCGTTTTTTATCTGGTAACAACTTTCTGTATGCCTAGAGTTGTTGTTTTCCTCAAAGCCATTGCTCCTAGTAGCGAGTGATTGTTCAAAAGACTTATTTTACATTTTCTGCAAATTTCTAACCTTGATAATTATGGACAGAAGTTTAAAGCATGTCAAAAGCTACACCCAAATATTCAGAAGCTCAAAGGAAACTGAAATAATCTGAAAATGTACTTACTTTCAAATGTTCTTAGTTGTAAACCAACTTCATAATTTATTCATGAAGTCATGAAATAGCAAGTTTTCATATTGCTGCATCTTATTTACTGTCAACATTTCAAAACTCTTGGACAGTAAAAATGGCTGTCAGTCAGCTTTAATTTCCATCCTAGGTAGCTTTATTTCCATTTTATAAAGCCACAGTTAGAATGATGCTCTTTCTGAGTATACATGATTAAATATATATTATCTCTGCATACACATATACATATATATATAAACAAGCATGCTCGTTTAACAAGCAGTTACAAATTCATTAATTTTAATGGTATGAATTAAAATACCTTTTATGGTATTCTATTCCTACTCTAGAATGGCAGTGTATGGAGACTATCTTCTATATGGAAATACTGTAGAAAATTAATACTAGTCAGTGTTTTGTGTTTTGTTTGTTGTTTTGTTTTTGTTTGTTTTATAACATACCTCAAACTGCTACAATTTTAATCAATTAATAAATCAGCAATTAGCTATAAATTTAGAAAAAGAAAAAAAAAAAGTGGATTTTTGAGTAACTTGAAGTACGACAGAGAGCTGTACTCAAAAAACTGGAGTAGTTTTCTGTAAATCTTCACGTTGCATCTAATGAAAGATCAGGACAGTAAAAATGGCATAGTCCTGTCTTGACGTGAAAGACTTGCTAAAGGGACATAATCATATCTCTTCTTGGATGTCTTCACCATTGCTACCAAAGGCACTGTTCTTTTCACACGCAAGGGCCTTTGTCATGAAGAAGAAATGTGCATATGATATCCCTTGTGTGCATCTCTCAGAAAGGAAGGATACTGAGGAGGAGGAGTATCTGAGGGCCTGGCTCACTCATTTGTGTTGCAGGAAGATTTCTATGAATAAATTATTATATTGCTAATGGATATAATGCCTGCAAATCTTATATTTTCCACCCCCATTTTTTCATGTATGACCCTCACTCTCATCAATGTGAAACCTTGCCTGTTTGTAACTGAAGCGTTAAGAATTGATATATTAATTACATTGACAATGACATTGAAATTCTCATGTCTCTTCAGGGCTAATGATTGTCATTAGGAGCAAATATTACAAGTCATTCGCAGTCCCCCCTAGCTTATCTGTTACTGCACTTCCACATGCAGAAAAAAATATGCATCAAGGCTCCTAGTCAGGTATCAATATAAAACTTTTTTTTTTTTTTTTTTTTTTTTTTTTCCCTGCCGTAAATGGTGATTGTCACATCTGGTTAAGAGTGGTAATGAAGTTCTTCTGGGAAGCCTAACATTTACTTCTAATGACAATGTACATATCTTCTCCCTCACAAAGCTGTATTGTGAGAAACCTACTGCAGTAGTGTAATGATGTGCATACATTATTTAGGAAGCATGATTAGATTCTCCATTCTGACTTCTATTGTCCAACCCACGTAGTCATTTCAATCAGCCTTTTGGGGATGAATGAGACAAAGATAATTAGAGAAGGGCTATCCCTGATGATCAAGAGTTAAAAAAAATAAAATAAAATAAAAATAGACCACAATATTAATAAACTATAATGAATATTATGCAACATTTTTAAAAATTGTCTTAGAAGGTTAGGGTCTTTTTTTTTTCTCCATTAACTTTCAGCAAACTAGTCATATTTTACAAAACACAGAGCCAGCAGGACTACATTTTTAAGGATTTAGTGCTACATTCCTTCCTCCTGTCGTATTGCATAGAATGATTGAAACTACTATATTCCTATTTGGAAAATAATGCTTAATATTATCTATACTATTTGAATCTTGCATTTATCACCTATGCTTTGATCTTGTGATTAGAACAGTTTCAGTGCGGAATCCAGTGCTTATAAAGTTGATGAGATAGCTAGTGTATCTTTCATTCCATATAATCCAAACATATTTACCCATGTTCAGGATTCAGGACAGGTGGATTTAAACCCTGTCTCTGACACAATGTTTTATTGTAAGACCATTATCCTGAGTCTTTTCTATTCTTACCCTGCCAAAAACTGTGTTAAATGATATTCATTTTCTTGAGATCTACAAACACCTGCATAAGTCCAAACCGTAGACCTTCTTTAGCAAGATAAGCAATCAATAATTTTTCATCTAAAGTTTTTCTACTCTACTGTTGGAGAGCTTCACTCAATATGTGCTGAATAACTTCAGAAAGCTGGTTTTATGATTGACTTTGGAATAAAATTCTATAATCCTCAGAATCATTTTCTGGAGGAAGGGTAATCCCAAACTTGCCTGCAAGAGTTTAATCTCTCTTAGTCTGGGGGTTCTGTAACACCTGTGGTAAATAACACATTTCAGTATTGTATTCTGTGATCAGAAAGCCAAAACAAGTGGGATCAGAAAGCCAAAACAAGTGGGAAAACAAACCTGTCTGATGACTTAACAGATTCCAAATAATGGGAAATCAAAGCAGCCAGCAGAGTCATAACAGATGCCCTGCTTTCCTGTGAGAAATTGATGGCTAAATGAATAACAAAATATTTATGTTGCATTAATAGCATAAAGTATTCCCATAATTTTTTTCCATGTGTAATTCACCTCAAATCTGGTTTTATTTCTTTCCTCTTCAGACCAATAATAATAATAATAAAAATAATAATAAATCTGATTCTAAAGACCTAGAAAATGATTAGGATCAGTTCAGGGATACAGAATTTAATGCCTGCTCATAGTGACAGATCTAATCTGCTTCCCCAAGTGAAAAATTAAGATTTTTGGGGTACCGAAGAAGAAGCTTGCTACTTCATTCTGCTTACAATTGTTTTTTTCAGAGGTGCTTGCGTGAAATTAAATTTTGTAATATTAATTTTAGAAAAGACAATAAATACGTTTATTCAGTGGCAAAAAGAGCCCTTAATCCTTCAATACAACCTTTGATCCAAGAAGAAACTTTCAAACCTCAAACCCTCCTTTTTGGAAATCTTTTACCAAGACTAACCAATTACATTTTGCTTGTATTTTTCTACCATAAGACTGATAAAATGAATGATAACTGAGACTCATTATTCAGAATTTCTTTATTTTCTTCTTATTACTTCCTTCTTTCCTCTTTGATTCCCTTCTCTTCCTGCTTCCTCCTATACCCACTATTTAGTTAGAGGAAAGCTACTACACTAATGTTTACTCTGGACACAGTACTCAGTGCACTCACTTGGAGATTTGCCTGGGTATGTTATCCCCATACCACGCTATCCACTGACCAGAAAAAGGCAATCAAAATTAATGTGTTTTTGTTGTTCAAAATGTTGACAATATTGCTACATCATCATATTGTCTATGAAACTGACCAAGCCAACAAGCTATTGCGGAGGATGCTTTATATTCAGTTCAATGTCTTCTTTACAGACTTCCTAATTTGTTTAAAGAATTGCTGATCAACAAAGTGTCTTGAAACCCTGATACCTGATTAATGATCTTGTTATTAAAACTAATCTAAATGCATGCTTCAGGGTACCTTTAAAGGAAAAGGAGTTTTTTAGTTAGGAAGGCAAGGAGAAATTGAAAACAGTTTATGTGTAAGCCAACATTCGTTGACTTATAGCTTAAATATTTTGCTCGTAATAACGTGTTTTAATCATGGTAAATAGCAAGAATTTTCTGAGGGAAGATGTTCCCGCCCTGAATTCTTTCAGTGTTCATTGACCTCACTTACACTATCAAGATCAATAAACCCTCTCTAACCTGACAGTTGGAGTAGGAATAGCAGTCTAATGTCTTTTCTATAGATGATAACCATTTTGCAAACAGGTGGTCTGATTGCTCTTTTGGGGCATAAGAGTTCCACATGGGAAGTTATAATTACAAAGATTAAAAAAGGTCAGATTTTCTAGAGTTCTTCTTGAATAGCCAAATATGCACTGAGGATACCAATATTTTTTTTTTCTACCTTGTGAAAGAAGCTATCTTACAAGTTTATTAACTACATGAAATATATATTGCAAGTAGAAATTTTCTTCAAATCAAACTGAGATAAGTTTCTAACTGTAACACAAGACTATTTAGTAAATTGACTCTTTATTGCTCTCTCTTTCATAAGCTACCGTATCAGTTTGTCTAAAACCCTCCCCAACCCTCTATTAAAATTTCATCAGCTAGAAAAAAATAATAAAAAATATATATATATATCATTTTTGCTAGACATACAGAGGTGTTTGTTTAACTTCATAGAATAGCTACAGGTGTTATTTTCCATCTTTGTATGAATTATTTTTTCCTTAGATAGAGTATTTTTCATTTGAAGTGTATTATCTAATGTTAAACAGAGAAACAAGCCTGGATTCAAAGTATTTCAGAGGTTAGAACAGAGCTGATCTGAGCATCTAACCAGGAGCATGGTTCCAGCAACAGGAGTTAAAAATAAAATCCACATGGACAGATTTGTAGGCTGTGGAAAATTTTCTGACTAATCAGTGTTAGCCAGAATTTTTAGTATGTTACAGAAATTCAAATAAGTGCCTGTTCAAGATTAAACACACTTTTGACTGCTAGTAATATCTATACACTTTCTTTGCACAGGATACAGCTGCAGTTATAAAACCATTTCTATCAGCACACAGACTTTTGGACCCCATAGTGAGTTTATGGATACCACAACTAGAAAATTAATTTGACTTGTAAACAGAGTACCTGTTGATCAAAGAATTGTTGAAATTAATGAATAGATAATTCAAAAATTTCAGATCAGAAAATACACACCTAAAGTTTCTGTTCTGAAGATCTGCTTCTTTCAATACTGGGGTTTGAATGTATGTGGTTTCTAGTGAATATTTTTGCAAAATAAATGCTTCCCTGGCTATCATCATGATTTCCTAACCTATTAAATTTCTTTGGTACTGACAGATATCAAGAGTTAAAAAATATCTAGGCCCAGTAACTCAGCAGACAACTTTTATGTGAGCTCTGCTTAAATTCAGCATTTAATGGAATAAATGGAAATGTTTCCAGTGATTCGGGATGGCCCCATAAAGCCATATGTCACAGTGGTTCCTCTTAGCTTTGCAGTACTCTGTTTCATATTTTGTATGCATACCTATTCGAGAAATGGTTCTCCATTTGTGGTGCTTTAAAGATTCATTAAGTTGTATTACTTAGCTGCACAGCAATTAAACTACATAAGCTCTACAGTTAAATGATGTGGTGTCCAGAAGAGCAGAAATCTCTACTCTCGCTTTGTGTGTAGTTTCAGAGTCCGTGTTTCAAAGCTGCCAGTCACTTGGCTTCATTAAGCAATGTCTTGGCCAGTGTAATTCAGTGCATTGCATTACACACAGCATCTCTAGTGAAAGGGTACAACAAAACCAAACACTTTGTCATTGCTGTTCACATGAAAAAGTGTTTGTCAACTTATCACAGCCAAAGACTCATTTTGTCTTCTCCCCTGCAGCCAACCCCTTTCCAGCAGTGTCATCAGCACACGTCCCTACTGCAGCACATAATTATTATCTGAACAGACTGGAAGGGTCCAGCTGTGAAAGGTGTTCTCCTACAGGAAACATATAGCTCTGCAGAAGGCCCTGCCTGTGGTGGCTTCAGCAACTGCAGACTGTCACATGAAAGGCTTCCAAGCAGCTCAGCATCCTGCTTTCTTGTGCCCCCTCATCCTGTGTTCTGGTTTCATGCAGCTTTGATTCAAAGCAGTCTGCACTCTATCTCATGAGCCATTCAACAACAGTAAAGCAGGCACTTAGAAAACGGCACCTGTATTTATTCTGAAAGTAGATAAAAATGCTCAATACTCTACCTTAACACCTATTCAAACTTTCTCCTTCACTATTACATTTCATACCTTGTTTTTTTTTTGAGGAAAAAAACAAACAAAAAAAACATTCACAAGGAAATGCACCTCTTCACCTGTGGGATAATAGGGCAAACAGTCTTGTGAATTGAAGATAGTTCACAACTTTTCACTTAGATTACTACGTGGGGACAAAGACTAGAAGAGGTGCCCAAGTTTACTTAGAGCTCCCAACTACCGTAAAAATTAGAAGTTTCCAGCAGGATACTCCTCAGTGTACAGCCCCTGACACTGGCACATCAGGAGCACTAGTAAGGGACAGCTTGTTCTTTTTTCCCTTCCAAAACAGTATTCATATCTTCTTTCAAGGCTTGTTATGAGGTATTTATTGTATTTTCTTTTCAGTAGTGTTGTGTTAAGGGGTGTAGCCGATTAACCGTTACGATTAACTGTAACTGAAAGCCTCTTCAGTGCTGTACATTTTCTTTAGCAAAAGTGAATGTTAGTTTTATTTTCCTAGTTACTTTAGGCAATTGCACCACAAGTAGCCAATCACATAAATGACATTATGAATAATTATGAATGACAACCTCCATCCCTCTCTCCTTTTTCAGTATTGTAGCAGCTTGTTGTAGCTTCACAGAAGCTAAGCTGCACAGTTTCTTATCCCCAGTTTCCATTGCTGAAGAAGCTAAACTGGACTACATAGACTGAAACACAAACTGGCTAGCATTCAAAGCCATCATTCATTCCTTGTCAGATCCAGAGATGTGCACAGCAATGGTGAGGTACTCTGGCTCTAAGGACTGCAAAGAATCCTTGGAGCTCACGTTGCCTCTTTCTCTCTTTTTCTCTTCTTATAGTTGTTTTGGTTTTCTGTTTGGTTGGGGGTTTTTTTGATTGTTTGTTATTGTTGTTCATTTGTTTGTGTTTAGCACTTTCATGAAAGGATGTCTTCTTTTTTTTCCGCCATGATAACTGAGATATGACCTGTTTTCCTGTGGAAATATTCTTTTAGGAGACAGAAAAATTCTACCATTGTGAAATACTTTTGCCCCTTTTTATCAGCAGTGTTTTACTATTTGGAGTTGAACTGACTGACGCTGAGACAAAAATTGGCCTAGCACCTTTCAAGGTACCTAACTAGGTTTAGTATCTTCTAAAATTTCCCATACAATTTTGAGATATCAGATTGTAATGTGCAATTGAAACAGAATAAACTGTGTTAATGCAGCTCTACTTTGAAAACAGAACACTTTTTAAAGTTTTTATTGAAGGAGCAATGGCAGGACATTAAAATTACAGGGCATCAATATTATGTAGTTTCTGCATGTAGTTACTTGACCATTTAATATCTTATTTATAACCAGTAGAGGTTGAATTGTAAGCATCATCAAATTACAGGTTTAATAAAACAACAATTTTCATCTCCACTGGACAGATATATTTTTTCAAAGTTAAATCAGACACCATGACTAGGATGAAAGCTGTCAAGCACTTTAATGTTTGCCATTGTCTCTGGCAATAAAATATGATGCTGCACAATTCTGTAGCTCAAAGCAGGATGTAAAAACTTGTGTCTGTAAGTGCGAGCTAGTGCCCTGAATATTTGCAATCTAATAAACCCAAACACGTCTCTACTCCAAGTGCTTTTCTCCTTGTTTCTCCAAACAGAAATATATGGCTTTATTAAGTGTATAAATTTTGCTGTGGTAAACACACTAGACTCTATTTCCTTCTGATACTGTGTACATATCCTGCTTTTCTTCACATTTTATTAGGATTGACTAATCCTCTTGGAAAGCTTAGCACACCTGCTTAAAAAGAAAGGTAAAAAACTTCTGAAACAGCCTCCTTTTCTTCCCTCTTTAGATGGTGACCCAGGCCAACACAGTGCCTCTCCAAACCCATTTGCAGCAAGCACCTCCTCATTTATAAAAACGAAAACACATCCAGTTACATACTGCTTCCCCATGCAAATCTCAGAGTAATAGGGCTTAGCTGAGATCTCCGCAGGAGATTAAGTCTCTCCCTGAGGTGGGAACGCATCCACAGCTTTATTTACTTCCATACAGGAAAAAGGAAGGGGAAGGGGAAGGGGAAGAGAAAGAGAAAGAGAAAGAGAAAGAGAAAGAGAAAGAGAAAGAGAAGGTGCAAGGCAGGGCAGAGGTCCCTCACCGGTTCTCCTGTGTGCAAAGCAGTGGTGGAGTCAGGCAAGTTCAAAGGTGAGCTCCGTGAGTCTGGGGCTCTGCAGATCCAATGGCTTGAGAACAATCTTGTGATTCCTCACCAGGAATAAAGAAGTCAGAAAAAGGAAACAGAAACTCCCTGGAAATGCATTTCCCCTGTCATATTTAATGTTGTGCATGCCAGGGAGGAATCTGATTTTTTTTTAGAGAAGTGAGTTTATTCAGATGGCACAGGTATGGTCAGTAAATCTCTTTGTCCTACACATCTCTATAAGGATCCTGATTTCTGCAGCCCCAGGGTACAGGGATATATATGCAAGCTAAGCCATCAATATGCAGGCAGTGCAGCTCTACTCCATAAGCTTTACTGTAGCCCTTGGCTACACCACCAGCTGCTACCACAGTAATCCTTCCTATACAGCTACTTTTTACCCATGGCTCTGGATGTTATTGGACCATTGTTCATGTCAGTATCTACTCCAGGCAGTTTCTCAGCTCACACACTGCCACTGAGAGAAGTGCCCTGCAAATCATAACACACAGCACACTCAGAGAGACTTCACACATCCTTTTTATGCTCATCTATGTGGTATCTCAATCAAGGTTCAAGAATTTTAAAGGCTCACCTATGTGTATAATTGAAACAGCCATGGAGTCCAAGTGCCTACCATGCCGCAACAAATTGATACGCAGGAAGGCTTCCCCAGAGCTGAATCTCTCACTCCTTCCCCTTAGCTCCTCAGGGCTCACTCACTCTTGCAGATGCAGGAGTACAATAGTATTAAGTCTTATTCGTGGTTGGCCAGTCACTTGCTGTAATGACTCCTCACTATCACCTCCCAGCTGGACTGCTCTTTCCCATTTGCCTTTCACCCCCACTGCCTTTAGCTTTTTCAGCACTCGCCTGTATAGCAATGTTTCCTCAATTTAAAAAGGATTGAATAGCAAGTGGAAGATCCCAATGTGATTCACAATGCTGCATATGACATGGAACACAAATCATACACACCATCAAAATAATGCTTTGTGTGAGATTCATCAGGTTTATCAGAGAGAAAGCCAAGAGATGAAAGAAGAGGATGAAGAGATACAGCCAACTAATTAAGCAGTTGTTTTCTGGAATGATTGTAGAACAGACTGCCTTCAGGCACTGCAAGATGAAAATAATGTATAAAAAGGCCTGAAACAAAGCAGTCTGCAAATGAAGCAAAGCATAATAGAACATGGCAAGTTAGTAAATACAAATGAAATATTAAAACTTGACAAAAAATATGAAAAGATTTTAATGAGTATTATAGAATAACCTGAAACAAATCCTGTTTGGTTTTAAAATGAGAAATATTTGGTCACAATGCAGGCGTCTATCGTGCTGCATACCAATTTCCTTCTCCATCCTATTCTCCTGCCTCCCATTCAAATAACTTTCACACCCATTAACAAATGTTGAGCAAATCTGGTATAGCTATAAGGTTCTCCAAAGATAAGTCAATCACTTGTGTTTCCTGAAAAAAAAAAAAAAAAAAAAAAAAAAGCCCTGTCCTGCAAATTCATTATTCCTAATTATGGAAAAAGCTTTGGAGGGACCTACCAAGAAACCACAAAGCACACATGGATGAAATCAGAGTAGTTAAGCAAATTCCACATTCAGACAACGTTGTCAGAGAGAGACAAAGGAAGCCATTGGGGCTGCATCAATGGAAATAAGGAAATCAAGAGTCTTAATTACCAACTGTGCAAAACAAAAATCAAGAATGGAAGATATACGAACTGAGCAAGTAGAAGAAACATTCTGGGACTGTTATATTGACTTGTTCTAGTGATTGTTATAGTAGTGGAAAGTATCTGTGGCAATTAATAATGGAGCTGCAGGCAGCACAAAAAAAATAAGGAAACAGGTCTAAGGGTCAGAGTTATGAACTTCAGTTTTAATATGTCATACAAAGACAGAAATGTAAGGGAACTAGAAAAATGCCAAAGGTGAGAGGCATCTGAAAGAGGCACGGGGAGAAAGATTAGGACAGCAGCACCACATGCCATGATACTCAGTTACAGTCAGGGCTGTAACCCAACTAAGTATGTCCTGCATTTTGTGATCTAACTGGGGACTTTCACAATATCTTTACAGAGCCTGGCGATTAAATTTTAAATTACACCAAATCCCAGAAAAAATATTTTTAAGGATCTTATGAACAGTTTTGCCCACTATTAATACAGGAAAATTAAAAGTTTGTAAGTGTGACACCATTCCCTTACTAATTGGCAGGTTATGGAAACAGAGACCCACTACTTAATGAACAAAATTACATCACCTGGAGCTGGTATGGCTGAAGAGAAACTTCAAATTCATATGAACAGAGTATAGTCCATCTAGAATGACACACTGCAAGAAAAAGACAGCGAGGAAGCAAGACTGCTCTTTGATTTACAAATGCTTCTCAGCAATGAATTCGTTTCAGGAACAGAAGGCAATCTCTTCTGGAGAAACAAATAAGCAAAAAGCAAAACAGAATAAAGAGCCAGAATGTAAACTAAACACTTGGCTGGCTGAGAGCCTCCAATCTGACTTCTCAGGTTATAAATAATCGAGGGCACTTGTATTATCCATGTTGTAGAGCACTGGTATTCATGAATACTTAAAAATCCTCTGACAACTGGTAATGTTTCATCAACCAGAAAGTACAAAAGGCAAATTAGTGTTGTTTTTTCATCACCCTTTTTGGGCAAAAAGATCAAAGAAGAGATTTTCATACTGGCATAGACCTTGCCAGTCTTTTTCCCTGCTTATACATAAAGATGTGTTTGTGCAATACGACAATGAAGGCTGGCAGATGTTAAAAGGAAAGTCACCCCCTACAGAAACGGAGCAACTTCAGGATATGAAGTCTCTTATGAGTATTTTATAAAAGGATTTGGTCTTATTTCATGTTTATTTTATGATTTTATAATGAGAACTGGACAAGTCAATTTTTTTGGTGAATCTTGCTTTTAGCATCTTCGAATATTTTGTTTTTTAACACAAGAACAGGATATTAATAGCTCTGGCACAGAAAATAAATAAATAAATAAATAAATAAATGAAAACCTTCCCAAAATGTAGCATTATAGATGCAACGTTTAACAGAATTACAATACTAATAGAATTTAAATATCAAGTTTAGCAAAATCACAGTAGAATTGAAATAGTACTTTATATTGTATACTCAATTACTATAGTACTATATTACATATACAATTTAAAATATACGCTTTTGAACAGTATAGATTCCATTGATGGCACAAAGATCTCTATGAAATATTTCAGAGTATTTCTTTGTATTTCAGTATTTCTTTGTCACTGAAACTGTAGAATAATGTTAGCAGAATCTGAGATTTTTTCTTCTTCCATTAAATCTCCATCTCTGGACAAAATGATATCTTAAAACTGCAACTCTGCATATTACCATGTTTCCTATGCAAAGTACTTCACAATACAATTTCTATCCTAAAAAAGGAAAATAAATATGTGCATGATTTTCTTTAACTCAGATGTCCAGAATTATGTTTTAGTGATCATTTTCTAGATAAGGAGGAAATTTAAAGCCATATCAGCTGTTCATTATCCATCGTACTACAGTTGTTTTCTCTTCTACCAGTCTATCCTCTTTCCTCAGCTGCTGTCTCAAAATATGCACATGCCAGTTCAACCATACCTTTAAAGACTCAAATGGAAAGAGTGACCTTCACTTTCCTCTTGTAACAACCCAGAGGTGAAAGTAGCCCAGAAGCCATGCCTGTCCCCATCCCTGGTTTGGGGCTGCAGCCCTGGGTAACAGGAGCTTTTCTTACAGCCATTTCTATGGGATACTGTGGGCTGGGTGTGGGTAGCCTGGGGTGCCGTGAATGTGCTCCCAGGGTGCTCCCAGGTCTCTGTCTCGCCTAGGGCTGCTGCATCAGGACCTGGGTAGACCACACAGGCATGGCAGGGACAGCTGGTGGCTTTGGGCCATGTCACCCTCTGAAACCAAAGCTGCACCCAGTCTGAAACAGCGGTGTGGCAGGATCTATGAGCAGTACTTTGAACAGTTGCTTACTGAAATGGGAGGCAGACCGTACTATAAAACAGGATTAGATGCTGCATTAAGGTTTTTGTGGAAGCCTTCAGACAAGTACACACTCCACCTTGTATTTAACATTCATCCGATGAGTTTCATCAAGACTACAGGCTCTCTTTGTGGCTCTTGCTAGCATTTCCTTTCATCTCTCTTAAGAAGAAAGGGCATTAAAATGAAAATGCAGTTTTATAAGAACTGTAATTCTAAAAGACTGCAACGTACTCAAAACCCAGCGAAAGGTGCAGAGCTAAAAATAAAAATGGCTACAGATAGAAATTGCTTTTCAGATTTCAGCCATATAAAGATTATTCACTGCCAGTGATATGCGACCACTTCTGAGTGATTCACAAAATATTCTTTGCCATATAATGTATGCAGAAATGTTTTTTCTTTGGTGTTGGAAAGGGCAAGTGAAGAGCAGCCGCTGTCTTCCTCCCAGCTGAAACTGCAGGTAGAATTTGAGGTAGATGGAAAGCTGGGGCCAAGTTAGCAAAATAACACCCATGTTCTTCCGAAATGAAATGCTCAGAAGATACTTAATGTAATAAAAAATTAATTAAAAAAAAAAAAGCAGAGACTACCTTTCTCTCTCATTAAAGAGTGTTTTGACAAATTAGTGTCCTTATTCTTAACAGTAAAAGTTAATATACCAAAGTTTATTACTTTCAGTGTTTGACATTTTAGTGACCCATGTAAGAATATACTAGGATGTATACTTAAAATGCTGATTTTATAGAATAGGAGCTTCTATTATTAAAACAACAAATCTTCTCTGGGTGATGAGGAAATATTTATTTATTTTATCTGGATCATAACTGTCATTGCAGCTAAAGAATATCCATTTAGGTGCAAGGAAAAAAAAATATTCGTTAAGCATTTACAGTAAGAACAAATAAATAAAAAACTGGTGCTTGACTTTTTAGTTTGCTTTGATTTCAGTAGCAGAAAAGACTTCTTGGTTTCCCAGCTGTAAGTTGCATGTGGTTGACAAGCGATGAACTGCCCCTTAAGGCTTGGGACACATTTCAGAACCGTTATTTGGTGTTTTCAGCCACTTTAATTTCTGTGTACAAAAATGGAGGCTCTTGAAAGGAATTTATTTTCAAAATATGTTTACTCTGTAATTTTATTAAAAAAATCCAAAGGATGTGTCTAAAGTTGGACATCCAGAAATGACACACCCAGTACTTAACGATGAATTTGGAAGCTCTTGGCCAGGAATCTAATATCTGGCTGTGATCAGAAAAATAACAGACTTCCCACTTTAATAAAACACCCTAAATTTTTACCAGGATGAAGAATAGATCGGTTCCAAATAATAGTTGTTTCATCCTCAGTATTGCACAGTATCTCTGCTATTCATTACTGAGACTGCGCTTTTACAGTTTTTATTTGATTTATTTACATTTATTATTTCAATATTGACTGAGGTTTTCCTCTTCACACTTTCTCTCTTGTTCTCTATTGTGTAGGATTTCTTCTTGCGTGTTTTTTCTTCTATTATTATTATGCTTTTCAGACTTTCTTCTCATAACTTTAAAACCCCAACTCTACAAATACTATTTTAATTTATCTGCCCAGCTAAAAAATAGAAATGTGTTTTCTCGCTGAGAAATGGTAAACTAACTGGAAATGAAGTGGTCACTGTCATCTGCAGCTAACAGCCTGGGGGAGAAAGGCACTTTTCAGGCTGTTTATTTGCAGCAAGGACCAAGAGGTGCCTTGATGACACCAACTCCATTGCCTTAATGACGCCAACTCCAGTGTCTTGACCAATTCCAGTATCTTGATGAAGACTCCGTCTGCAAGGTGTTGGGCTGCTTCCCCTGCAGAGCTGATGGAGGACGTTTACAGCTTGATCTGGGTTCACCCATCTCACGGTGCCAAGATCTTGACCTTTCAGGCAAGATGCCAAGCTTCAGTGCAATCTTACTTTTTTGAACAGAGTGCATTGGCACAAAACACATGCCCACAAAGTGCTGGAGGAAATAATGGGATACAGCCGGTGGCTGGAAACCTGATTTCAGATATTCTCTCAAGCGGGTAATTACTCCTTGTACTAGTCTTACACAGAAAGCCTTATCCAAGATGTACTAGCAGTAGGATAAAGCTTTCTTTATCCATACACAAACGTATCAGAATTGTTTCTTCATTACCCAATCTTTTAATAGTTATTAGCAGAAGACATATAAGCACATTGTAGGAAAAATTGCACACACACACACACACACACAAAAAAAAAAAAAAAAAACAAAAAAAAAACATCATAAGACCCTTGACCAGAACTTGAGCTTTACTGCTTGAATAATGTATGTTAGTTATTTGTTAATATAAGGCTCCCCGACATAAAAAGGTGAGCTTGATTTATTTGGAGGATTTCTTTTAGAAATTTACATTTTTCAAAACTGACATTGTCAACAGCTTATTTTTAGGGCTGCAGCTTTAGAACTGTCGGCCTTAACCCATGGCTGCTAAAAATGAGTATGCATAAAAGAACCATCTGAGTTTTCAAAATAAGTAATCACTATTACTTTACAAAGAATTTATACATCTGATTTCATTTTTACCTTTTCCCCTCTTATCAAGCATTAATGAGAAATACCTCACTGTCTGAAATGTCCTTTTTATCTATGACTAGATATTTTACAATCATCATTTTGCTGGTCATTTTTACCATCTATTTCTAGTATTGTAATGAAAATCATAGACAAGCTCCACATTGAATTACATCAGTATAAATCTCATTATCATTTGTGAGAACTGACACAATGTAACAGGAGGCAAACGGTGCAATAACATCACCATTTCTGCAGCAACTAAGACTTTAAAATCTGTGGCAGGATTTTGAAATCCTGCATGGCCACAGAGGAGTTAAATTCAAGGGCATTGACAAAACACCTGAAATCAAATCAGGTACAGGGAACAAAAATGGTTACTTTCAAACAAGTGGGGAAAGGAGGGAGAAGCTAGCATTAGAATTGCTAAGGAGGGATAAAACTGGGGAAGGCAGAGCTGTGGGAGAGCTTGTCTTAGCCATCTATTGATTTTCTGATGTACAGAATAACACAAAGGAGAAAGGATATAGAATTGAGCCTAAGAGAATGGTGGTGTTCATGCAGCAGTAATTAGAGGTGAATTATCAGGCTATAGAGAGGGGAATACCTGTGGATAAAAGTCCCAGGCTTTTAGAAATTATTATTTTTAGGACCAGTGAAGAGCAGTCTAGCTCCTGAATGGCCCATTAAGCTTTGAGCTGTGAGGGGAATTGGCAGAAAGACATACACATAGAGATGGCACCTCATCAGGTTACGGTGAGAACAGGGTATGAGGTCCACTTACCCCATCACTAATGGTGAACTCTAATTTCAGACAAGTTAGTTCTCATCTTTTTGGAGGGGAGGGGGCGATGGTATTTTAAGACCTTATCAGCTGTGCTATTTCCTTTCCCTCATTTTAAGAATGGAGAAAACTACTTTTTTGTCTTGTCAGTGGAGCTGTATTCCACTGTGGACAGTCACCATTGAGCACCTCAAGCTGGTTATTGGATTGCAGTGGTACTGCTGGGGGAATATCACTCATACTTCACAGGTGTGGGAGGGAACCCAGCATAAGATAAACAGAGGAAGCCTAATTTCAGCAAGATTAGAAAGACAGCTGGTGGTGCAAGCTGGCTTTTAATATCCCAAACTTAACATTTAACTTTTGTTGGATTTTGTGACTTCTTTCAAAGAAAGAAAAAATCCGTGCTTTTCATGAACTCACTACATCCATACTTACTCCTATGCTAAACTTGAGTGAGGTCCAAAATGTTTCGGGGGGGGGGGGGGGGAGAAGCATCTTAGGTAAGATGCATTACTTAGGAAAGAACTTTGCACTGACTTCAATGATTTCTGTAAGATGCCTAAGCATCATTTAAAAAAAAATAAACCCAAAAACTTTTAGTGATAATCTGCATATATTAACCCCATGTTTTGTTTTGTTTTGTTTTATGAGTTATCAGTAAACTGTCTTTAACATGTCCATAGATGATTGACTTAAGTGAATACATTTTAACTATGTAAGAGATTTTTGATGTTAATGCCATGTGAGAGCTGTTTTCTCTCTGTGGGGTTTTTATCGTTCCCTGCAAGCCATCAAATTTTTCAAGCTGTGTCAATGCCATTAAGAGTCAAAGAATAGATTTCTACAGCATGTGAGACAGAGGATGGCCAGATGTAGATATAAGGACTGCATATCTTCATCACTGGAAATGTTATCATGCTTTTCTCAAGTATGTCTGTGCATTTAATGCCCTGAAATAGTAGGGTCTTGAATTATATTCCTATATTCCCATGAGAAAACATGGGAGGGAGTAAGATGAATAAATCAGAGGAAAGAAAAGGAATCAAAACTTGAAAGAGATAGGGGCATCTCTTTCTTTTTTTTTTTTTTTTTTTTTTTTCTGTCTTTTCTTCAACCTGTTTGGTACATGAAGCTATAGAACTGAGAGAGGTACTGTCATTCTGTTTTGTGAGTAGCGTTTTTAAACCATACAGGACTCTACCTACTCACCTGAATGAATCACTGGGAGACAGATTTTTGTTGTTGTTGTTGTTTCTGCTCCAGTACAGAATGTTAGTAAGCATGTTATTATGCTCCCTTTTATGAAAATAAGTTGTTTCCCTAAGCTTAAAATGAAACTTACTTGCTTGAAGCTACACACTTACTCTTAGATATGAGATATTACAGCTACCAAAACATTTTTTTTTCTTCTCTTGAATACAACTTCTTTACCTCTATTGAATTCAACATGGAGATTTCCACTGATTCTCCTCCTGTCACTACCAATACTCCTCCCTGTTTCCACTCTGCAAGACAACTCAGACCTTGCTGAATGGGAGACAAAAATGGTATAAACCAACTTTCTACAACTATGGGTATAGTTAAGAAACAGAAGTAGATTTTACATATGGAATAGAAATCAAACTGGTTTTGAAATGTGTTTTAACAGCCCTAGAAGAACGATTGCATTCTGTCAGCATATTATACTGCCTGGAGGATAGCTGTCTTATATCTAATTATAGATTCTGCAATTATGATATTGCATAGTTTGGATTTTTTTCATTCCTATGCTTCATTCATAGTCACTGTTGAGCTGGGCTCCAAGCGTAGTCATCTTTTAACACTTATTGCCCATATTTCATATAGGTTTAAGACATGAGCAGTAAAATTTTGCTGCCAACATTAAAGAGAATTGTGATCACAAGACAGAGCTGGTTTGAACCAAAATTCTTCTCGTCAACCTTTCAGTGCGAAAGTTGCTTGAATAAAAATATCTCTAGAAATGTGGTGAGAAGGATATACTTCGGAAGCATAAAAACATTAGAAAAGAGTTTATTAAACCTCATGCTTCTTGGGAGAGAGAACTGAAATTGGATTCACCTTTTTTAGATGAATAATCAGGAAGGGAGGGTTTATAAAAAGAAAACATGCAGCATATCTCCCTGTTTAAATGTGTGTGAACAAGATCCATCCCTATAGGGAGACAATGAAAAGCAGATGCAATCTGAAAAGACTTCTTTACATGCAGTATAAGAAGACTTGATTCTTGACTCAGAACTGTTAATGTCATTGAAGTCATGGAAAATGAAATGTAGCAGGGAGGGAGGAGGAAAGACAATCCTCTATTTCCAATAATGGCCTAGAATTAGAACTATAAATGGACATAAACCTGCAATTTGGAAAGGAAGCAACATGAGTTTCCATGTTGCATTGCTCGTTCAGCAAGAAAAGCATCCACTTAGCAGCAGCACTACAGCTCTAAGCACGGCAATAAACCTTTTAAAGTGTCACTTTTTTCAACATTAATCTAATGATAAGAGAGAGAGGCAATTGCAGAAGTCATTCTTTATTGCACCATTTAGCTCCCAGAAACTTCATCAAAATCAGGAGGGACCCCTTTTTGCTCTGATTGCCTGACCCAGAATCTTTAATCCCCTTTCATTAAAACCATGCCGCTTTGTTTCCTCATGAATTGCCTTCTGCGCTTTTGGAAATCACCAGGCACAGACACAGCACAGATCAGAAGGCTAGGCCAGAGAGCAGCCCTGGCAACATGAGTAGCAGTGCTCTGCACCAAGCCGGCTGTCGTTCGGATGTGAGACATAAAACTGACACCCTATTAATGAATGATAGCATTAAAAATTTCACCATACTTGATTAAAACATCTGCTTAGACTTCAAATGAGGTATGCGGTTTTCTTCAATATTTCAACAGTGCTTAATAGCATGTCACTGTAATTCAAAACTGATAAGAGAGGAATCTGCATCAGTGTATTTGTTTTTACATTCTCCGTCCCTTTGAAGAGTTTCCATTTGAGCATTATTTTTTTTTTTTAAACAACATTGAATGTTAACATTGGATAATGGGGTTAATGAAGGATTTTTAACATTTTAAACGTCTTAATGCCAAAAAAAAAAATAAAAATGCAGTGTCTCTCCTATTCTCTATTAGTTTTCTTCTATTCTGTAATAATTCTCATCTATTTTTCTAGAAAATACTTTAAAACATTTATATAGCTCTAGCTGGTAGTAGAAAAGACCAAGTTAAAACTGGGTATAAAAGATTAACAGTGATGATGCAATCAAGGAGAAATGAGTGGTTCCCTGTTTGACCAGCTGATAAACTCTCATTGACATGACCCTCTTGAGGACATACTAGAAGAGGTGTCTGCATTTGGCTGCATCAGCAGTTTAGGTGACAGCATGCAGAGACCCTTCACCCAGGCTGCCAGGGACACCAATTACATTTTTATGGAGAGGTCAGCTCCTCGTCACTGTCCTCCCTTTGTCCCTTGGACTGAAAATCAAATGCATTGCCCGTATTTCCCTTCTCTATATGCTTCTGTTCTACGTATTTTCATCATTTTCTGTTGCTGTCTGTCATGATCCATAAATCCCTCACTAGCAGAGTGAGGTAGCATTCAAGGCAAAGGGCACAGTCACAGTACAAGCAGAGCAGACTTGAAGGAGCTCACCTTCCCTCAGTAATACCGCGGAGGTCAGCTCAGACTTGCTGGCCAGAAGCCAGCTGAAGATGTGTATTTCACAAGTGCTGCTGGTCTTTCGGCTGGTGAACTGGTGGGCTAAAACACAACTGTGTTACAGATTGACCACTGGATGATAAGCTAGAGGCACTCTCCAGTTTCACAGTCATGCAAGCCACAATTGTCATAGCAGCACACTGATCCAGTTTATCTTAGAAATCAGGAGCATCTGAAGATTTGCCATCTGGAAGTGTCTACAGCTCAAACTGAAACTCTCACTGCCCACATGGGAAAGGGCATGTTATGTCCATTGCCAGAAGGTTATCAAAATTTGCATTCCACTTCAGAGCCAGAAGTGCTCAAGGCCATAATATTACTCTCTCTCAAAAGACTGTTGGAAGCTGAGTAACACTGCTGGACTCAGTGGTGAAACGACAGAAAACAGTGACGGTGCCAATCTGCGCTGTATAGAAGATCCAGGGATTTTATGATTTTCTCCTAAGCTAAACCTTTTATGGTAGGTTTTCTCTGTGATTGTGGTCCATGGGTTTTCAGTATGCCTTATGTTTCTTCTCACTCCAGTTGCGGCTCAGGATGATTTCAAATCTCTAGAACTGGCAAAGGTCAAGGCTGCTGCCCCAGCACCCAGTCCAGCTTTCCAAACTCAGAAGCCTGTTTACCCTGGCAGAGAAAAACAAGACTTTCAGTTGGTTCTGATTACACTCTGGTTAAAGATGGTGTGAAAGAAAATGTCTGAATTTGCCACTAAAACCATATTCAGCAGAGTGAGTGATGTTATTTTTCACCACTCTGTCCCTTGTGAACACAGTATGCAAAAAACAGAAATGAAAATGTGAGACAGTTTTCTAGCAAGTTGTTGGAGGGTGCAATCCTGTTGGAAGTGAATGGTCCACTCAGGGCAGTGTCCTGTTCATAACAAGCGACACTATTCCCACTTCAGAACTAGCTTAAGTTTGTCAGAATACAAACAATCACGGTTTCTTACCCTGTGAAATTCAGGGTATGTTTTGCCACAAGTTTGAAGTGCCCAGATTTACTACACAGTTACATCTGTACAGAAATATACATAAAACCAGGCTGAACAATCTGGACTTTAGCATATCCACTTCCTTGCTTGTTTTTGTTTTTGTTTTGTTTTGTTTTGTTTGTTTGTTTTTTCCTTTCCTATCCCCTCGGCACAGATAGAGCAATGGATGCTTCAGCAGTCTAAGCATACCTTAAGCAAAAGCTGAAAGGAAGACTAACTCACATGTCTTACCTGCCTTGCAAAATTCAGACTAAGGGAATTAGTGCAAGTGTGCAGCTAAACCAGGATTTTTAACTCCAAAGTGACTAGCCTAGACTCTACAGGATGTGTTATAAATGAAGAATTGGAAATGATCTTGCATGGTATTTGACCACTTCTAAGAATTTATTGGTCTGCCAGTCATAATGCTTTGAACTCTTTGAACATTGCTAGAAGATTTTTCTAATTGTTCTTTGAGTAGAAGCAGGTATAAGGTTCTTGGTAAATATATGTGAATACATGGTTGTTTACTGGAGGCAGAGGTTGTTAAAACTAAAATCCAGAGAAGGTTGACTCACAGAAGTGCAATGTCTTATCCTGTGAAAATCTACTCCAATAGAAACTTTTTTGTATTATCATTCTGATATATTGTGATGTTAGAGAATGTAATGATGCTATATATGGCATTCTTGGCATTTAACGGGTTACTATTGCAAATCTCTGTCTTGACTTCCCAGGACCCATTACCTGTATGGAATGATCATACTGGGATGAAAAATCATATTTTAATTTAATCTACCAAGTAGCATCCACGGAGATGCATGTCTCTTGGTGTGACCTTGCAGCTTTCAGTGTCGCAGCTTTCAGTGTCACAGCTTTCAGTGGGAGATTCTTTAAATTGATCACAGAGATCACTTAGGAAAAGACTTTGTCACACATAAAGGTTTTAATCAACACTACAAAATGATCTCAGTTTCTAGACCTGTAAGAAGATACTGGTCTGACTGAATATGATGCACAGATATGTGTTTGATCTAAGGTTCAAATCAGAATCACTTGAGAATCGAATTTTGATTCAACTTACTCTGCTTCTAAAACTTTGAAGCCTGTTTTTCCTGTCATACTTAAGACAAATGAAAATTAGCTTCAGACAATTCAATAGCAATTCCAGTGTGCAGCTGGGTTCCTATATTACGGGATTGAGTTATGAATGCCTTATTAGAAATTTACGCATATTATGTTAAGTCCAAAAGAAGTTGTCCAAGAAATACATTTTTTCCCCTATTGTTATAATGATCCTTTCCAGATGAACTAAGACAAGATTAAATGCTCACATCGGTTTTGGTTTATGCACTGAGAGTCAATAGATCTGAGCATTGCTACTCTACCCAGAAAAAATAAGGTAACAGTCTGCTCAACATAGCATTTAACATATTTTCTAATATTTTATCTCTGTTTTAAGTGCAACAAACAATTTTTTGTAATACAGGACTTAAAGAAAATGCTGTCTCTTTTGATTAAAATGAGAGAAATGAAAACCTTTCCTGAAGTGAAGCTATTAGAGATGGCAAAATATGAACTATAATAAGAAAATAAATGGCATACAAAGAATTTATGAAATAAGTATTCATCTATCACATAAATGTTTTCTTCCATGTATGAACACCTTCTTATGTGGTTTAAAAGCACATTGACAGACCATCTCCTGCTGAACCTTTGATAAGAAAAACAAATCTTCATATACAATCTAACTGAAAATTGAAAGACAACTTTTAATATTATCTTCATTCATCTTTGACATTTTCTCACTGCCATATTCCCATTAACAAAATTTGTTCTCTGAGAAGTTCTCTGCCTGTTACATTTCAGGGACCTATGAAAGGGAAATTACTTGCTACAGTCTTCAGGAAAGCACAAACACAATCAGGCCTCGGAGTCTTGGCTTTGTCAGCTGTGTTAGTTTCTTCTATCGTCCTTTCCAGTATAAACTTAAAGCAGTAAACCAAAGGACTTCTAAAAGTTGAAAATACTGTGTATGATGTATAAAAGTTATGAATTAATAATTTTTAATTTATCCTCAGGTGAGTGTCATGTGAAATCATCATGCAGTGGAGCTGTATCACAGTTGCTTTTGGAATGATTTGGGATGATTGTTAATAGTATGAATAGTGCATGATGTTTTCACAAACATCAGCTATCATTCATTATTTGTGCTTACCTTTATTTTTACTGGTGTTTTCCCTTGGTTTCATTAATATAAGGCAGTTTTTTTCTCTCTTTTTTTTTTTTTTTTCTCTGCACCAGTAGTCCACTATTATATTTTCTGTTCAGTTTTGACAGTGTTTGATTAGCAGAATTTGAAGGTCATATGATTTCCTTCTCTGTCAGAAGACACAGTTAGTTAGTGCTATATTGGCACCACTTATTTTTTATTGTCTGCACCATACCTTCTAGAAAGTCATCCCAGCCTGATTTTCAAATTTAATGCAAGGTTCGTAAAAACTTTATTTGTTCTTGCTGTCACTGGTGTATACTAGTAGGTAATACAGAAGCTAATTATTATGAAACTGAGAAAGTAGGACAGTTCTCAAAAGATTAACTACAATCAATTAACAGGGGGAATGAAGTCACCAGTGGCTTTTGACACTCGTCTCCATCAGTACAGCCATTCTCCTTCCAGGACATGGAGGGATTATTTTCATGGAAAAGAATAGCTGGCTTGTGGGCTTTGACTGCCAACAGGAGAGTCAGTTAATTTTGGAAGCCACGAAGGATTTTGTCATTTAAACATTTCTCTCCAAGGGAGTACAATGAAATAACTGAGGTATTTCATATTTTAAAATGAAAGTGTTCTAAAATTGATAGGGTTTTTGCGTTCGTTATTGTTTTCACTATAGAACTGGTTTATTCATCATTTTGAGAAAGGTTTATAATGATGAGCATTTTGACCCAAATGTGTTGCTTTCAATGTAGTCAGAGTGCAAAGTGATGGTAAAGGCAGTATTATGTGATGTTTTGCTGAGCTGGTAGCAATGAAAACCCTTATTGTACTTAGTTAATGCTCTGCAGTCAAATAAATGACTACTTAAGAGCTTATGGGAAATAGGTAAACAAATCCATTCATTTTCATAGGACTTTTGCTTGAGAAGGGCCCTTGGCTATGGGTGTTTTTTCATTCCTCTAATCATGCTTTCATTTTCTTTTCCTCTTTTACATACCCTTTATCGTGGGTGCTATTTTTTTTTCTTTATCTTCCAAATAATAAGCAAATGAAAACCTAGCAAAATATCAGTTTGCTTCATATCATAATGTTCATGTTTTAGTTACTTCATATGTTTTAATCAGATTTCACTCTGTTGTTTTCACTTTGGATTTAAGGTCACATAATATTTTGCAGAGCAGAGGGAGGGCCTAGACATGAGAAAGCCATTTTTGTTATTTTCAATGCACTATCAGCCCACTCAGCGTATGTATACAGTATGTCCATTTGGTAGTATAAATATAATCATTGGACAGATACCACATATGCTATGAAACTGAGCAAATTAATCTGATTTCCACATTTAGTACTTCCCCATAAACTTCAATCTCTCCTGAGAGAACCTCAGCACCTGCTGGTTCACATAAGTTGTGACTGATACATACCATAAGACTTAATCAAGAACTAATTTTAAGATCTGAAAAAAAAAAAAAAATGTTTTTTTTTTTTTTTCATTGTCACATGTATGTTACTTCAAAATGTAATTTCTGTATTACACTAATTCAGATACAATAGTGACATTAAATATTTAAGGATAAATTCTCATACAACTTTTTTTTACTAAGACTGGAAACTGGAGAAATGCATGCAATAAATATTTCTCTGGGGTTTGAATGTCCCTGTCGCAGCAATAGTGAGGCTACCTGGCAGTCTTTCCCACATCATCCATATACTTTTTGTGCAAATTAATTTGGCCGCCATGTTGACTTCATTGATATTTGAATGCAAGAGACTAAAATGCTTCCTAAATTGTTTCCAATAAGAAAAACGACAGCTGAACAGAAAGCAGCCATGTTACTAAGGCCTTGAATTCATACACGAAGTTGTCTAGATAACATTTCTCCAAATTTCCTTCAAAATTCCTCTCAGTGACTCACACTGAAAAAGCTCATATGAAGCTGGAAACCTTGGTCCAGCTGTCCAGTCACTTTTGGTGGTTTCACCCTGGTGAGCAGCTAACTCCACCACAACCGCTCTCTCTACCCCTTCTCAGAAGAAGAGGGGAAGAAAAGACAATGGAAAAGGGCTTAAGGGTTGAGATATGGACAGGGAGATTGCTCACCAATTACAAACATGGGCCAAGCAGACTCAGCATAGGGAGATTAATATAATTCATTGCCTCTTACTATCAGACTCTAGCAGTAAGAAACAAAAAGCAAACTCAAAATGCCTCTGCCCCAGACACACTCTTCACCATTCTCCCCCTGAGCAGTGCAGAGGAATGGGTAATGGAGGCTGTGGTCAGTCGCTAATGCTTCATCTCCACTGCTCCTTCACAGTCACTCTGCCTCTGCTCCCCGTGGGGTCCCTCCCACGGGATGCCGTCCTTCCCGAACTGAGCCTGCGAGGGCTGCCCACAGGCAGCAGCTCTTCAAGAACTGCTCCGACATGGCTCGGTACCATGGGGTCCATCCCCCAGGAGCAAACTGCTCCAGCACGGGTCCCCCATGGGCTGCAGTTCCCCCCAGACCCCCTGCTCCTGCGTGGGCTCCTCTCCACGGGCTGCAGCTCCGGCCCGGGGCCTGCTCCTGCGGGGGCTCTCCATGGGCCGCAGCCTCCTCCAGGCCACATCCACCTGCTCCACCGGGGGCTCCTCCACGGGCTGCAGCGTGGAGATCTGCTCCGTGTGGGACCCATGGGCTGCAGGGGGACAGCCTGCTCCACCAGGGGCCTCTCCACAGGCCACAGGGGAACTGCTGCTGCCTGCCTGGAGCACCTCCTGCCCAGGCCTTGGGGGCTTCAGGGCTGTTTCTCACTCCTCTCTCCTAGCTGCAGTTGTGCAGCTTTTTTTTTTTTTTTTTTTTTTTTTTCCCTTTCTCCAGTGTGCTCTCACAGATGCCGGACAAGAATCGCTCATTGGCTTGGCTCAGGCCAGCAGCAGGTCCCTTTTGGAGATGGCTGGAGCTGGCTCTGGCCTGACATGGGACAGCTGCTGGGCTCTGCTCACAGAGGCCATCCCTGCAGCGCCCCAGCTACCAAACACTTGCCATGTAAAACCATCACTACATTTGTCTACATTTGTCTGGCAGTCCATGAACAAATGTACGTTTCTAATGCCTAGCTAAAGAGACATGGGAAAACAGCTTTGGGAGTCTATTTGCAATGCTCACAATGACTTTAATAAAACCTCAAAAACTTTCTGACTCACCTTCCCATGTACAGAATCGATGCACAACAATTGTGGTGTCTTAATAATAGTAACACTGCCTATGCTGTTGTTGTTATTAAATCTATGGGATCAATCTGGAACAGTGGCAGTGTTTACAGTTTACAGGAAACTCCTATCGCTCAGTGATATCATAAATCCTAAGGCTTTGCTGACAACTGGAAGGGTATATCTTAAGCTCTTGTGAAATCAAGTTACAGTTTGGTAAACTTAAGAATGTGTGGCATACGGACATAATATTAAATACAATATTACATTCACATATTCTATCTTGTATCATCACATCAGTGTGACATTATTTAAGAAGGAGCTCTCTTAATTTGTGCACATATTTTCCTACCCCTAAGCCTTGTTTATGTTTCTTCTTGGTATTATTGTATGCAGATTAAAAAACAACACCAAATTATGATCACAGCTACTAATCCAACATACAGAGCATGAATATTCAGAATTAACAAATTTTAAAAGTTAAAATTCACAGTGAGGGGGAACTTATGAATGTATTTGTGAATACAGTCTTATTTAAACCCTGAGGAGACATTTAGCACAGAGATTGCTACTTGTAAATTTTTTACATGGCTTTAATTCTTATTACTTTCATCTAATCTTCCAGACTGTAAGAGAAAAGTAATAATACCACTACTCTGTACAACAAGGGAGTGGGAATTTTAGCTAAACTCAATAATTAATATCTTGTTAAAGAAAATTAAGGGGAAAAAAAATAAGAAGAAGAAATCTGCTTAAGATCCCAGTTTATTTTTGCTTTTTCTCTGCTGCTTCTCCTACCTGATTTTATCCTATCAGGGCAAAGTATTTCTTTCTCTATCCCTCATACTTACACTAACACTTTTCTAATTTCAACTGTTACTGCAAGATGGAAATCAACAGTGCTTTGCAATGTTTCCAATGCATAATTAATGCTTGTAGGTGGAATTAAAAAGTCCAGAGGATGTCATCATTTTGATATCTAATTTGCTGTCCTCTGCCAGGAAGTGTGTCAAAAACAACCATCTTGGGAAGGTTATTACATCACAACAGGATTCTGTTATTTTTTTGGAACTCTGTATATGATGTCACTAGGTAACACAAGAAATCTATTTAAATCAAAGAACTCAGAGATGTACACCATAATCCTACACATCCTGGAATTGTGTTGTCAAACCAAAAATATTAAGGATGCTGATGTACATACATCAAGGTTGAAGATACAGGGAAGGACACACTGTTAATGTAACGTGATAGAATGAAAATTATCAGGCTCTTCAGTGGCTTTATAGAAAGTAGTACATCCTGGATTCAGTGATGGAACAGGAGCAAAACTGGTATATATTGGAGCAATCTGGCCTTTGTGTCTGGTTTTCAAAAATAAATGCTGCATTTATCCTTACTCACAAAATGCGATATTGAATTACTGACATAAATGACTCCCTTTCCTTTAGACTCTTCACAAGCATTCAAGCCTTGCTGGCTTAAACAATAAAAGAGAACAAATGATTGATCTTTATTATATGATTCAGACCTATAATAAAATATATATGTCACTAATATATCCAGGCAGATTTCACAATTTTTACTTAGCCAAAGGCATTATTAGAACAGTATATTTAGCTGTTGCAGTGTAGCCTAGGTGCCTTTACACTTCTTCCGTTGTTATGATTTGACTATTTAAATCAACTAATATTTTTATGCTTAGTTCAATAATGAGCATTTTTGCATAACAAAAAAAAAAAAAAAAAAGTTATACAATTCCCCTTGCTGTTCATCTACTTCATCTTAATGTAAAAGGAAGGTGAAAGTAAGCAGCAATTATACAGTGACTAAACACTGAAACAAGAGAAGGAAATACGAACTTTTGCCCTTGCTTGGAATGTTGTTCAGCAACTAGAACAGGGCAAAACAGTTTTTTCTATTCTGATATACAGGCATGCACCCATTTACTCTCAATTATCTTCAGAAAGACTTTGGAAGTAGTCATTTTAGTGAATCCTTTTGTAGGACAGAAACATAACCTCCCCGTGTCTTTCCATGCAGTTTCTTTGTCTGAAAGCCATTACCTCCATCATTCGTGCTAGACCTCCCATGTCTCTCTGTGGGAGCTCTGCCTGTAGTCTAAGCATGCTTCCAGCTTTAGTGCTGGGACTCAGCATCTCTGTAGTCCACAGCATATAAAATTGAAAAGTGACCTTATAAAGCCATATAATAATCTATTATAAGAGTAAAGTCATATTTAGAACCCAATCTACATGCTGTTGAAGGCACCTGTTTCTTTTGATTCCATTCTTTTTACATTTTTATTTGTAGTCAGGGTGTATTCAGGGTACATAATCATATAGTCAAAAAAAAAAAAAATCAGCCAGATGTTTACAGCAGATTGTAACTGCAGAACTAATCAGATAAGATGAGAACAGCTTATAAGGAGGGTAGGATAAAGTGCAGTAACAATTTAACTCTGGACTGTATAAGAATGTGGTTAAGGATTTTTCCTGACTTTGAAAAGAAAAGATAGCAATGATCCATTTTTGAACATCACATCAACCATTAACATTTTATAATGAAGTAATAGGTAGTGTATGGGTTACATATCAAAGATCAGCATTTTCAGGTAGAAGTTGTAGAAGTCAGGAAAGACCTTTTGTTTTGAAAGGATCATTAGCAGTTAAGTTTAGCCTTATGATTTATTTTATATTTTGTAGATGTTTTTCAAGGCAGAATAAATTTCATGAGAAAATTGCTTCTGAATTTCACTTTCCTCTGACTTCCAAAGGATGTGGTCAAAGGTTTTAGGACAATTAATAACATGAAAGATCAGTTGAGCAAATTGGTTTCTTTCTGACAATGAGAATCAAGTCTACAAAGTTAACTTTTTTCATGAAACTGCCTCAAAGCTGATTATATTTACACTTCAGTTCTGAATTCTGCTTCTCTCCACTGACTGTTCCTCAGAAGTCCACGACTCAATTTATGACACTCAGAATTAAAGTTATCAATTGTTCTTCTCAAGCAAATAAAAGAAAGGACAAACCTATGAACACCTCAGAAAATGCCTGCAATTTTAAATGATGCAATCACTTTGAGTTTTTTAGATTATGTACTGTCCAAAAATATTTTCCTGAGAAAACAAAATTTACCTCTTGTGGGGCAAGTCCATCTTCAGATTTACAATGATGGCCAATTCATGTTTGACGTCTGAGGTTCATGGGGAATAAATTTAAGATGATTTAACTCCATTTTTAATAAAGTCTTCCTGTACACATATAATTATAGACAGCTGCCTGATGGGAAATGGCACATTTCTATCATCTTCACCAATTCTGTATTAATTTACTAATGCTGAAGATTGGTCACCTGCACACATGCTCATAAACAGATTTGCAGGGTTTTTTTGCATGTCCTTTTTGACATTCAGACCAATGAGTATTACTACAGGATAGTAACTCTGTGATCACCCATGTGCAGGGCCAAAATGAAAAGATCCTCATAGCATATTTTTGTGGTCTGCCTCATTTTGATTTTATTGATCTGTGAAGTAGTTAAGTGAAATAAATTAAAATAGAGATCATTAGCTTTCTGAAGGGAGAAGGAAAACTGTTCATACTTATGGCTGCTTTTCAAAGCTCAGAACAGTCTGATTAAACATTTTCAGTTAATACTGTTTGTTTGTTTTTTTTTGGCTTGTTGTTGTTGTTGTTGTTTTTCCCCACCCTATTTCAGCATGAAAGCTTCTGTTTCTTTGAGTCCTAGACTGGTTCACAAGTTTTTGCATTCAGGTTTGACTGTTCTAAAGTAATTAAATGAATACAAGGAGGATAAATCCAGCTGTGTGTTGTTAAACACAATTATCCATGTGTACTATTAGGCTCAGCGAGCCTAACTAGAAACTGATATAATAATTACTACCTGGAAATTGAGTAAGTATACAAATTTCTCTGTATATTTCCAGTTCTTTTTGCCACACTTCTCCTAAGTTCCATTGCCAGATACAGAATATTTGGCTAAATTAATTTTTGGCCTAAGCCAAGCACCCTGTGCTTCACATCAGAGAAAAAAATATTGTAGTCTCCTCTTACTTCAGACTTGAAATTGACCCAAATGCACTTTTCAGACGTCTCAGAATCTCAGAATCCTATGGAAAAAAAAAAGGGGGGGGGGGGGGGGAGGGGGGAGAAGCAATACTAAGTTGATCCTTGCCTTCAAAACAACTTCACACACATCTGTGTTCCTCCTGAAAAATATTCATCTAATCTGCTCCCTGCAAATTGTCACTGGTTAAAGCTTCTTAGCCATTGCAAACTTTAATATGGTACTTCTGTGTGCTTAAGATTTGTTCCTCCCCTCACTCCCCCACCAGCGTCTAATCTGTCTCTTCCTTTCTGCAATTGAGGCCACTATTTCCTGCTCTGTTCACCAGGGACAGTAAAGTAGATTATTCATCTTTGGCAGAAAGCAGAACATATCTGAAGACGGTTACAGTGTCTCCCCTAAATTTTCTTTTTTGTAAGCTTAATAACTCTAGTGTGTTCTCTCCTTCTCCAAAAGTCATAACTTTTAGAGGGTTGATCAATCTTTTTGCTGTCCAAATGGTCCAGTTCATTTTTGAATTGTGGTGCCCAAAATGAACACAGTACATCACCTAAGGCATCACCCACACTGAAAGCCGTAATTACTGTATGTGTCTTGCAGTCTGTATGCCTGTTTATACTTCCCAGTATGATGCTTTTTCACTACAGCATGACATTGTTGACTGTAATGTGTTTGTTCTCTGCAGAGATTTATTATTTGAGAAATGACATGGTACCATTTGTAGTCAAATACACACTTGTATTTGGGACAGGAGTTTCTACAGGGTCTTTTAATTTTTCAATAGAAAGCACACAGTATACATTTTATTGAGTTATCAGCAGAAAATTAAAGTTTTATTGACTCCTGCATAGGAACATTACTATTCTAAGTGGGTGGGAGATTTGGTCTTTGAGTATTATGTATTTTCCTCTAATGAACTATGCACATTTTACTTTTTAGATACATTTTGAATCTTCATGTAAGAATAAAACTATACAGCCTGAACATGGTACGTATATATATGGGTGTATACATATATACACACACACACCATGGAAAATGAAATCAGGAACGCATCTGAATTCAAGTCATTTGGTTTTCAGAAAAATATGAGTCTGAAGGAAAGTATGACTTCTGTGATAGCCTTTCCCATTGTCCAGGATCGACATGGGGCTGTAAGGTTTTGTTTAAATGGAACACAGGTAAAAATGATACCCAAGACCAAACCATGGAGAAAACACACCCTTTCTGGTATATCTTGCCTCTTCCTCCCCTTTTCACACTGAGTTTGGTCTCCCTACCTGGAAGCAGAGAATAGGTTGGTTCTTCATTTAAATCTCTCATGTTAATCTACACCTTTCCTTAGATCCTACATGTATTAATCCATCTCAGTATTAGATCCAACACCCTCTCAGCTGCTAAAGGTAGCCCTGTATCAGATCACACAAAGCAAGGAAAAGATGGTGGCTTCTGCCTGCCAAAGCTTTTCCTCCTTGTGGAAGAAAAGCTCTGGTCTTCAGAGATCATTAAAGCAACATGGTACCTCTGCCCCAACTGCTAATGATTGAAGGATGTGGTTTATTTTATTGGTTATTTTCTACTGCCCACACTGTATGCTTTGCCAAAAATAGGCATGTGTAGTTGTGGGTAATTACTTGGTGTTTCACTGCTTTTCAGGGTAATAACAGTTGTGTAAAAATATTTCAGAAGAATGCAATTATTAAACAAAAACTTGTGTTTTCTAGTTCTGATAACCATGAGATGGTCACCCATGGATATGCACATAATGATGCTCACTCTTTACCAGTTGCTGCTACTTGGCTGGGTCTGCTCCCCATCTTCCATTCAGCCATTTGTATACTTCTGAATAAAGATATGACTAAAGATAAAGAAGGCTAGCATAATATTTAAAAACTTTCTTAAAAAAATAAAAAAATAAATTTCAGTGGTAAATTGCTGCAGGTTTGCTGGGTTCACACCTGAGATTTTGGGGTGAAGATGAGTTCCCAGCTCATTTTGGAACAGGCTGGGCAGTCTCACTTGAAAGGGGGTTAAAGGACTGCAGTGCTAGAAGAAAAGCAGTTTCCATCTCAGAGGACAGCACAAAGCATTTTTTCAAAGGCTGCCTGGGAGGGGTGACTCAGCGATGCCAGTCCATACATCAGTCTTACCTCTCATTTATTTTTATCGATATTGATGTGGTACTTAGCAGGATGTATCAAGAGCTCTAATCTATATTCAGTGCTGCAGAATTGCTAGCTCCAAGATGTGATCTACTCCTCATTTTTTGTTTTCCTCTGTTTCATTGCAACAATCAAGGTTTAGAATAATGGAAGAGGTTAAGCAGATGTTCAAATAAGACTGAAACATTTGTTTGCTGACTATTACACGCTGATGGTGCAGTATAAATAACAAATAATGCAGCCAGAAATCACAACAGCATATCCCCAGAGAACAAATAATGATATCTAAGCCCTATTTCAGCAAAATACTTGAACACACATGTACTTTCTAGAATCCGTGTCTAATCTATTAAATCAAGATAGTCTTCAGTGTGGCAAGAGCAGCAGAAGCAGAGACTTGCCATGTGCAGAGCTCAGGAGAGGGGGAGGTGGAAACAGTCCATGAAGCCAATCTGTGAGATTTGTGGAGGCTCCACAGAAGGTTGCTCATGTCCGAGGGCAGCCTGCTGCACAGGCTGGGAGGAAGTTGAGGATGCAGATTGTTATTCCTGGGAGCATGCAAACAAGCATGCTCCTCCAGGCTCCATGGGCTCCTGTTGCATCCAGCCCCACTGGGACAATGGGAAGAGAAGGGAGGAGAAGGGGATACCCCCTTTGCTCTCCTACCAGAGCAGCAGTACGAGTTCCAGTTACAAGGTCAGCTTTAGGATCAGTGCATTTTTCTTTCAGCAATTAACATGTCTCTAGATTCCATCTTACCAAAATTATTAAGTTAGTTAATTTTCATTGAGCCACTGGACACTGAGCTTATCCCTGTTAGCATAAATAAAAATTAATCAGCCAAGAAAACATACTTTCAAACCACACGGCTTGTAAATGCAATGAATTTTTAATGTGAAGATGAAAGAACAGTACATAGTGCTGACAATTCACTATCTGGACCTTCTTTATTCCCTGCTTAAGTAACGATCTAAACATTACTGTAAATCTATGCCTGGAAGTATAGACAGCTGAAGTTTTTGAAGACTTTTATTACTATCCTTCTGCCAGGAGGGCAGTCTTATCCTTCTGAAGTCTGACTGAAAGTTATTAATTTAGTTATTCCTCAAAACTTACAACTAGAGTAGTTCTCTGCTTTATTCTTCCTTGAAAACCAATTTACCTCTGCTCTACTGAGGTCTGACTTTTGTTTAATATTGATTGGTAAATTAAATGAAAAATATTTCATTCCATAACACAGTATGGAAAATACTAGTGAGGAGACATACAGAATTTTATTACTCATTTTTATTTACTTTATTGTCTTCTTTTATTTCATGTTTGCTTAGAGCTTTGTCATCTTATTCAAGCTTCCTTGCAAGATTTTAGAGAGTGATCTGTAAATCAGGATAATAAACCAGACCTCCGTGAGATGAATATTCTGTGCAATGGTAACCAACTCTGGACACCCTTTAAAATCAAACTGGAAAAAGAGTAGGTGCAGTCTTCATTGGTCTGAATAGTATTCCTTACATCACAGATTGGTGACATGCAGGTGATTAGTGCAATGTTAATAATGACAGAAGAAAATACATCTTCTGTATCTACAATACTCAGCTCACTCATGTGAAATATCTTTTCAAGGCTCAGAAAGCTTCAATTCAGTATTTTGAATCACTCATCTATGCCTTTTTTTTTTTTTTTTTTTCAAGTAGAGGTACATTCTAAGTTATTCTCAAGTCAAGTTATTTTTATTTTAATGCAAGCAAATTTTAATCATTTAAATCAGCATGGGTACTTGAATGTTTAATTTAACAATTAGTATGGCTTACTTTTTTTAACAAGAAGGAAAGAAAAATGGGTTGCTCAGAATTGCATGGGGGCAATCATTGGCCACAATGGCAAGAGAAAATCCTTGCAACAGAATCGGTGCTAGAGTTACATTCCAGGTTTTTATTTAGTTGGTGGATAGTTCCTCACTCTAAGATTTATCATTGTTAGCATTTGTTCAGAAACTGCAGGTATCGTTCATCTCTTCCAACTCTAGCTCTATAAAAGCCAGTATACAGTTTATGTGTCTCCAAAGTTTCCTTTTTAGTCAATGGATAAAGACAGATATGTCCAGATAGGTATTTCCATTTTAAGGATTTGTCTAAATTGAATAGGATAAGGCCTGTGGAAGCACCTCTTTCCATTTATTAGGCATAGCTGAAATTAGGTGACATGCATCCTACTTTGTGTGTTTTTGTCATCCCATGAGAAGATCCATTGTACCAAATCTGTCATTAAACGATTTTCAGTCATTCCCTTCAACACTAGTAGTGATATGGCAATTGGCAAAAGATTTTAGTAATATGACAATTCTGCTTATAATGAGCAGAAGGAGCTGATCTAGACCACAGAAGCAAAGCACCCTTCCACTGAAGGCAACACTGAATTCAAAGAGGCGATGTCTGAGATATTATTAATAAAAATACTTTATGTAAGACGTGAAATAAGATAGAAAGGGTCAGCTGTAATGGAATTTATCTTGCAATATATGGATTAATTAAAAGTGATTTGAGATTATGGAAGATAGATGGGTTTTGCTAATAATAGCAGTGGTGGTAACTCTGGACCTGACTTTTTGCAGCATAAGAATTAATTTTTTAAAAAATATTTAATTCTATTCTTGAAAATTGGCTTGGAAATGATTTATATTACAATGCTGGACTCAGAGTTAATGAACCTGAAGAAGTATAACCTGGTTTTCAGAATTTCTTCCCCCAGACATGGATAATTTGTCTTATGAAATGTTCAAGCACTTAAATGACAAGCATTTGAAGGTAATTGTTAAATTGTTTAATTTCATTTTGGAATAAATGTTGGATCCCAGCCTTTGAGGGAAATACAAAAGAGAACATGGATTTACTGCTAGTCCTTTGGTTCTTCCCACACTTTTTATCCACCAAGCTAACTACTCTAGTTGGAGAAAGTTATCTTAGAAATTCATTGAATGCTTGCTTCTGATTATGAATTATCTGAAATGACTTTTAATTCCATAAATGAGTACCTCAAACAGAATGAAAATTTTATGCAAATGCAAAACAGGAGACAGCTCGAGCTTCTGGGGTCTTATGTGGCTTGTAGGCAATTTACTGCTTCTTTTACTTCCTTCATTCTGTATTTTTTTTATTTTATTTTTTATAATTTCTTCTTCTTCTTTACTGGATCCATATCATTTCATACTATTTTTGTGTCTTATCTGGAGGATTAAGAGTTTATAAACAGGTGACGGATAGCCAAGAAGAATTCATATGACAATATAAAAATTCTGGCAAAATGTTTCCTAAGTGAGTGTTCATAGGAGACTTGTTTTGTGTTAGAAAAATGCCATTTCAGGACAATAAGAGTATTTTTGTTTGATGGCTGTTCTGTTGCCAGTGTGATGTGAATGGATTGTATCAGCTTATTTTCCAGGAGAAAGTTATGTTTTATCATAAAATGCACCAGCAACACAGTCCCTTTGATGTCTCTGTGGTCTGTCTCCTGAATATACTGTTGTGGGCAGCATATAATACCATCAAAACTGAACTCAACTTTGATCATAAATCAGTCTCTCCAAAGAAATCAGGAGTCTGGGATAGACAGAATGCACCATCTATATTGTATTGACATTAAGGAAAAAAAGAAAACGCTTATTTTTTTCCTTTCTACTAACTTGGTATTTTTCAAAATTAACATTCTCTTGCAGAAACCTAATTTCTCATTAATAATTTTTAGAAGCTAACCAAACTAAACGCAAACTCATGCTGTAGGCTACTTAGCCCTTCAGTTTGAAAACAGACTGAAAAATAAGTCTGACCCCTCTTGATTTGACATGAACTAGCTAATCTTTTGGTAGAAATGAATATGAAAAAAAAAGTGTTCACAGCTGAGTATTATATTAATCAGAGAAAGATTGTTCTTACATTGAAAGCTATGAAGAGTAAGTTGAAATAAAGAAAATGGGTTTGTTATAGTCCAACACTGGCACTTCCCTTTATCAGTGGGCACTGGGGGTGAAGAACCACCTATACCAGATGAATGCACAGTGTGAGGGGCATGGCATGCCAAACATCCTCTGCAACGTAAAAAGAAAGAAGCAGAGCAGTGGGTTTTGCCCAAAGACTGTGAAATACATTACCCAAATATTGTCTGTCATCTACAGTTCTAAACCAGTCTGAAAATTGATCCCAGGTTGTGATTTAGTGTGTGGCCCTCCATGAAGCTCACAGAGTCACCATCGAGAGCCACAAGAATATTAGCTGTTTCTCATTCTGCCAAGGTTCTTCCAGAATTAGCTACTTTGCATGCTGTCCTCTGTGTCACTGAGGTTGGATTTCCTACTTCCTACTCCAGTGCTGTTTGTGCATCACTCTGATTTTCTCAATCACATGCTAAATGTTTTAACAGCATGGTGATATATACTTGGCATGAAGACGGGGTGGGGGTGGGGGGAGTAGCATAGCCTCCTTTTTCACATTTATTGTTGGTGCTTCAACCAGAACACATTTAATGAGGCTTCAGATGAAATATGTGAGTCTCATCCCTTCATGCAGTATTTGCAAGCAGAAAAATATAAAGAAAGAGATTACACAGTCCTGGTTGTTAAAGCAGGTATAATTGCTTGTGTTTTTTAAAAACAAATAGAAGTGAGAATAAATTATGTTTCCTAAAGTATGATATTCTGATCATTCAAGCACAGCAAGAGAAACTTTTCATGCACACATTATTACCATGCAGGAAACAATTTGTATGCATCTACTGTACTTACAGTACTATCTTCTCCTTTTGTTACCACAAAAATAAATAGCATGTATTACTACTCATAGAAGTATGTACTGTAATATATTTTTCAATGTTATATTGTAAGGAAAAACAGAGGTCAGAATGCAAATTGGTGATTTTACAGCACCTTTAAATAAGAATTGTTGAAGCATGGCTAGATTTAAGCCTTGAGTGGGCTACTGCCACAAGTCATTTTTTATAGCTGCCCACTGCTTCCAGGGTTTGCAAAATCATCATCTATGCGCAAGGTTACTGTCTGCCTTTGCAAATATTTAACTGCATTTTAATGAAACATCCCAAACATGAGTGCAATTTGTAACATATTTCCTGCTCACACTGGGACACCCTAGAAAGATGTCTGGAAGCAGGGATGTGATCATAAGAGGTTTAGAGCATCTTTAACTCACGTTGCTGCTTGTCCTTAGATTCAAGCGAGTTTCCAGTCCTATTGCTCATCATTACTGAACTCCCTGGTTAATGTGCATTCAGAAGCGGAGGTGCTGAGTGAGGGAGAGCAGGCTCTGACAGTACAGTCATGCCAAGAATTTGTCACTGCAGGATTCCCACAGGGAGGCCTGGTTTCACTTTGCCCCCTACCAAGAGGTCTGTCAGCCTGTGGGATAATTTCCCCCCGGGGATGGTTTGAGTTCTGTCTCTGGAGGCTTCTAAAACTCATCTGCACTAAAACATGAGAAAATGTCTTGTGGAAACTATGATAGAAATATAGAAATGATGAGCTAAGCAGGCTATTCTCTGTCCAAAGATGCTTGCAGACTCAGATAGTTTGAATCCAGGTTTCAAGTTTCAGAAAGGAAACAGATTCTTAAACCTTCAGAGCCCTAAAAGTCTAAATCATTGTGAATGCATTTCTTAGAAACTCGCATGTCCACGACAGCATTCCCACTTGAGAGCTGGTTTTGTTACGGTGAGGGAAAACAAAGAAACAAACAAAAAAGCACAAGAGGACAAATTAAAAGGTTATAAAAATAATTTTAAATCAATTTAAGACAGCTTTAACTTACAAAATGTAAAAGGTCTGAATGAAGATAGATCTATGAACGAACAGTATTCTGGAAAAACAGAACTGAAATACGTTCCAATAATATAAAACCAGCCCTTTTTAATATTAAAAAGCAATCCAAACATGTCAAAAGCAAAGCTTTGCTCCCTCCCTTCCCCAATGGACAATATTTTTTTTCTTGAACTTTCTAATTACTAATTAACAAACTTCAAGGTACGCTTTCCTGGACGATGTGTTGATTAAGTTATGCCAAGTCTCTATCCCCCAAACCAGTGCATTAAAGAAAGTAGCAGCTCAGGATTTCATACCTATATAAAACAAGTTTTGTTTGCATTGTTACTTTCTCATGTGCATATTTAAAAGCTGCTTTTCTTTTTCACTGATTTTCGGTATTAGGATTTACAAATGTAAATCATCCTATTTATTCTGAAAGTTTTCTCTAGTAGGCTTTGACCATTAAGTACTTTCTTAGGAGCTTAGCTGATTTTCAATGACTGCAGTTTAGCTTTACCATGGCTAGAGAGTCTATAGAGAATAATAATGTGCTCTTTTATGCATTAAGGAAAAGACCGCAACATATTGATGACATAAATTACAAGTATTCAACATTTATAATGAAAGAGTTCAGGATGAATGATACATGCAGTGAAGCAACAACACTAATTCTGTTCTTGATTTTCTGAAAGACTGATCTGAATACATGAGGCAACAGCTGCCTGGTCAAATACCTTCAAAAAATCAGCCTAGTACCATTAATCAGAGCTCTCAGTGAAGTGCATCGTATTATAACAACATGAAGCTGTCACCATACCCCAGCGAGTAACACTAAGCACTGTTCAGACATGACTTGCTCCAGTGGAATTCTTCAGTTTCCTGCAGTAAAGAAAATGAAACCCATGTGTGTAGTTTGAACCAGCTGGCAGCTCTTTAAATTAGATAGGCATGAGCTACTTATGAGATCGGACACTCCTCCAGATGCTGCCACAATTAAAAACAAAATAGTTTTCCTTATATTGAAACACCCACATAATTTCTAGCTGTCAAGAGATTGGCATATTTTGACAATTTAATTTAATAGATGCTTTCAGGGAAAAATATAAAAGCTGCAACTTTTCTTTTCAAGGAACTTTGTTTTTCCCCTAAAAATGTGTTGCACCAAAAAAAAAAAAATCAATTTGCTGTGAGAACTTTAATAGAAATTATTAAACTTGCTCAGAATGTAAGAGAATAAGCTGCTCTCTTCCCTAGATACGCAGACATGTGAAGGCATTAAAATACCCACCATCTGCTTTTACTTGTGCTTTGTTTAGTATGCAGAGTTGTGACAAGGAAATCTCTGAAGGCTCCCAGATTTTATTTCCTTTTCCACTATGGCTACATTTTTTCTGACTGAAAGCAGTAATCTGAAATTGGGTGAGACTCCTTGTCCAGACTAGATGCCTGGTTTTAGTCATCATTCAGCTGCTCAAAGGACAAGTGTCCTTCTCCCCTGCTTACAGAGAAGGAAGAACCCTAAGAATCTGGGATGTCAGATGGAGAAATCACCTTCCTGCAGACCTTTTTATGCCACTGTATCAGTGTGAAAGAGGTGTTTCCAGAGCAAACATGCAACACCACCCCTTAATCTCCCTCTTCTGTAGCTCTGCAAACATAGGCTCACTCCCACCTTATAACTCTCACTACATACTACTTTAGAAAGAGCTTGGAGACTGATATGCGTCTGTGTCTCAACAAGACCTTTGCAAAATGTTAGACTCAGAAATCAGCAGGAGTAGCCTGCACAGATAGCAGGGGCATAGCTGCACCCTCAGTCATGAGGAGGGCAAACAAGACTGTTCCCAGATCACCATCTCTCTTGGAAACTAGATTTGTGCCTCGATTCAGTCCAGTAGACACATTTCTTAGAAAATCACAGGCAATCTGCCACCAACAAGAGTGAACATTGTCTGCACCCTGTGTTGTTAGCTACACGCTCTCAGGACCTCTCCAGAATGGAGATGCAATGTACTGTAATGCATGGCCAAGGGGAGGCCTCCTTCTGGTACTGGATGTGAATCATAGGGATAAAGTGGGAAAAAGAAGGGATAGGCAAGGGTTATGGGCTATCTCACTGGCTGCCAAGCAGATGTTCCTTGCTGCTCAATGCTAGAGCATTCTTAGCTAAAAGATTGCAAATATCCTCATTAATATAGTGCATTAGGAGGTGCCTCACCTGTGCTAACATGGCCTCCACCAGCACTGATAGAACTGTAAGCCAAAGGATGATGCCAGGATTCAAAACAAACAAACAAACAAACAAAAATAAAATAAAAATAAATAAATAAAAAAAATAAAATAAATAGTAGATTACTTCACGTTGTTATAAATAGGCATGAATTTATCTGCATTATGGTCAGTCAGTAGCCATGAATTTTAATATCCTGCACCTCCATGAATTTCTGCTTTATACTAATTAATTTATATATAGTGTTAGAAAAAAACATGAATATAGGTATTTGAGTATAGCTTCTTTCTGTGGGATTCCATGCTTTTCATGCAGACTTGATCCTGCAACATCACTCTATCCAAGTCAGTGGGTCAGCTCTGGCATGAGAGAATAGCATTAGCCCATAACTGACCAGCTTGACACAAATGCTGCGCCTTTAGCACAGTGCAGTGACACATCTCCAAACGCTTCCCTGGCACCACAAAAGAGCAGCTGTTCCCACTCTTTGGCAAAAAACATGTCCCATGAAAAGTCCTGTCTGGTGTCATCTGTCTTGCAATTTTTCCAATACCAGAACCTGAATGAAAAATATATTTGTTTTTGAAAACAAAGGTTAACATAACAGCTTGAATTTCATGCAGATATGATAGCATGGTATGATAGCAAAGACAACGTTAAATATTCATCAGACAGCTGAAGTCACTAGGGTAGATCATCAGTTGGAGACAGATTACAAGATATGTTATTATCTCCTGTAAATAAACAGGATTTAATGCTGAAACACTGACATCTGTTAAACATGAAGTAATTCTGTCCTTGTGGTTCATATTTATGTGAACATTACATAAATGGTCTTGAAAACAACAAAACAAATCTTGGCAAAGCTATGCTAAGAAATTCCCATAGGTGAAACAGACCACCAGGATCTAACTCCATTATTGTCTTTTAGTTTATGTTTGATTTCATATAAAACACCATTTTATCAAAACAAACAAGCAAACAAATCACACGAATGCTGATTTGAATTTTATAGCCTATCTAATCAGCATTCTAAGCTTTTTGAGACCAAAAAAAAAAGAACCTGTCTTTCTTAAAGTGTGTTTTTAATTGTTGAATAATTTAGCTCCTAGATAAAGCTATTAATCAAACTCTGAGTCAGCATTTCCATTTTATGAACTCTACAAAGATAACTCTGTGATAGCCTCAAAGTCAGTAAACTTCATCATCTCTTCATCAGTGAATTCTCTGCAACTCCGAAGTGCCAGTCATCCCAGAGACTCATTTAATACATCTCTCCACACATTCACTGTCTGCTTTTAATGTTCCTAACATCTGCTGTCAACAAAGAAAAATAAAGGGAAATGGGTTTTGATTTGCATCCTTTTATGATAAGGTATTCCAGACGCATATTGTCACTAGTCCTGTTACTGATGGCATTTGGAAGTATGCCTTTATCAATCATTTCTTTTTGTTCACTTTATTTGAATATTTTCTCCTTTTTTCTTTCTTTTAATGGTAAAGTTCTCTGTGTTTCTTGAAGGTAGTAACTAAGACAATGTAGGTGAAGATAAAAACCAGTGTTGCTTCTTGGAAAGTGATTGTACAAGAAGATGCTTTGGGTCAGAGAAAGAAGGAATTACATGGGGAGGCATTTATTATCTAAGCTAAGGAATCAGATGATTTTCAGCTTAAATAATGACTGGTGGCAAAACCAAAGCAACAGCATTAACCCTGCACTTTTGTTGCAGGCCCTTCCATCTGAGCACACAAGCCCTATATCAGGGAGCAGCACAGTCAGGCTGCTTGGCCGGGCCAGGTGAGCTGGAGACTAGGGTCCCCGAAGAGGAGCTGGGAGGCTGCACCAGCAGGTCAGGCCCAGCATTCAAGACAGCTGCAGTGAGGCAGGTCCCTGGTCCAGCCAAGAAGTCAAGTCAGCAAGTTAGGAGTGGGGTCAACACAGCTGGGGTGTGGTGGAGGTGGGCAGCATGGGGAGGTGGCAAGCCCTTCGTCCCACCTTCTTCACGGCAATCAGCAAAATAGGAAAGAAAAAAAAAAAAGTGAATACAAAAAATAAACATAGAAAAAATAGTAAGATAACAAAGGTACTATATTAACTTGCACGATAAGCATCGCTCACAGTTCTCACTTTTTTTTTTTTTTTTTTTTCCTGAGCACCAAAATAAAACCACAGTGCAATATGGCTGTTTTTTTGTTGTTGTTGTTTGTTTGTTTTGTTTTTTGGTCATTGTTTTTAAAGGAGCTTTTCCCAAGCAGTGAAGTGTCAGAAAAAAAGTAAGAAAGTACTCATCTGAAGCTTTAGTGTAGTTAAATGATTAATACATAGTATATTTTGACTCAGTGAAAGTAATGGTGAAATTCTTCCCCTGAAGCTGACTGCCTGTCCCCAGAATCTGAAAGGTGGTTTTCCTGTCCCATAATTTATGTCCAATAATATATCTTACCCTACTCTGAGTCCAAGGGCTAACTAAATCCTCATGCTTCTTCAGTAAGGGGAAAAAAAATCTGTATTTAGATTACTGAAATAGGTATAGCAGTACAGACATATAAATCCACGAGTCCCTCATTTGAAAAAGGAGTTAGAATAATTGGTTTCCAAGATTTTTGGAAGCTTTGATTTGATTTGAAGAATTGATTTTATATGGCATTTGTCACATAGTTTTGATTTCTTATAATGTACTCAAGTTTTTTTTCTTTTGTCACTTGGTTATCATGATTTGTCCATTCAGTTATGAAGTATTCAGTGTCATTTATGTCTTTTCAAGTTCATTCTCCATGTCTGTAAATTATAATCCTTTATTAGGGTTGGCAATGAGCTGGAATTTCACTAATGACTTCAAAAATGATCTGTCTATACTTCCAACCTCTTCACATCAGTGCCAAATTTGGAAAATTAATTGTTCTTCTTTACACCAGCTGTCTGTGCCAGAAGACAGTTGAACAAACGATAGTGCAGGGAAAAGAGAACAGAGAACAGAAAAGTGGAGAATTGGGATTGAAATTAATTTGATTGTCAGTCTGAGAAAGGAGTACTTTTATGATTCTAGCCTACTCCATGCCAAGAATTATTAAATAAAGATAATTCCAATGAAAAGGTCTTAAACCCAGACAGAAACCAGAAGCACCCAACACTGATTATTGCCTAAGACTAACTCCAACAGGAAACGGAGATTTAAGACTACATTTTCTCAAAGCATATTTTCTGCTAGATTGAGCTGAAAGTGTAGGACATCAGCTGGAGCCCATGAAGAATTACACCTCTAATAAAAAGATGATAGGACGATGCTTCCCAGGAGTGGGAAAGATGAGTTTAAACACATAGTCCTAGCTCTACACTGACATGTTTTGTAACAGCAGGTCAGACAGCACTCTTTGCAGTGCAGCTCTCAAACATAAGTCAAGGCTTCTTCCTCCTGACTGACAATACAATATGCCCTGACATATTTAGATTTACTTTTTTTATTTTCCATTTCATTCTGTACTTCTCTATGCAGTCAACCAAATTCATGTAACCTTTCCTCTCAAGAATAATTTTTCAGTTTTCAACTTTAGTGATGAAAACCACAAACACAGATGATGACATGATGAGTGTCTTTGTAAGGACAGTAGACTTTGTGTGCAAGCTTACTGTTGGTGCTCAAGCAATGCACAAAAATAGCTATATAGAATAATTTCTCATTTCATATTGTGCTTGATATTAAATACTTCCTGATTTGAAGGTATGGATTCTCGTCTCTAAAACAATACAAAATCTTAGCTATATCTCATAGCTATTACCCTGTTTGTCTTTCACTGTCAAAGTTCTTAGTTGTTATTCTAGGAACTTTGGATACAGTGCTGCACATTTAGTTGATTAGAAATTCTGATTTACAGGCAGAACAACAACAAAAATAAAATAAAGGAAGATATGCCAAAGTCGATCTTTTCAGCCTCCTTTTTTTAAAATTTATTTTTATTTTCCTTCTCCATCCCTCCCTCCCATAGCAGATATGCTTGATGAGCAAGCTTTGGGGGTCCAGGAAAATTTTTCTTAATGAACTGTACATGGATTTCGTACCTTCTATTCTTGTGTATTTTGTTTTGTTTTGTTTGTTTGTTTGTTTTTCCTAACTTGTCACTATGGAAAGCTTCCACACATGCTATAGTAATTCATGATGGCATATTGTATAGTCCCATTCTTTATTATCCTAAACATATGGCCAGTAAAGAATTAATCAGTCTAATAGATATATTTACTGTTATTCCAGGTTACAGTAATCAGACAATCCAGTCCTCACCACTTCAGAATTTCCTGATCCTTTCAGGGTGAAGTCTGAACTTTTCAGTTAATTTTACCCCAAGGAAGGTTTTGGGAATAAGCATAAAAGCATCACAGACAAATACCTGCAGATTGTCAATCTTTAGTCTTTTCTGAATTAAGTTTATTTTAAAAAATATCTGAAATATTTTAATGTTGGTTTGGTAGACTAATACTTTTCAGGCTTGAGTATTCAAAGCTAGTCTCATAAATAGATCTGAGAAGTTCACTTCTCAGATTTAAAACAAAATGAAACAATTTGGAGGAAAATTTTAGCCAAGCATCTCTTGTTGACTATACATTTGGTGAGTTAATGTTTGTTTGTTTGTAAGTCCTACTGTTTTACGAAGTTAATTTCTGAGTTTTTTTAAATAGACCTATGGATGTGCATCACACACTTAAAAGTACATGTTACTGCCTCTGGTTTATAACTAGCTGACAGAATTGTAACAAAAGTTGGGACAGAAATCAGAGACAAACCTAATGACACAAAATAAAAGAGAAACACAGAGGGGAAAAAAAAAAAAAAAGTAATTGAAAAACAAACAAACCAAAAAATTAATATTTCATTATTTTATGAATGACAATCCTGAAGATAGTCCACTGCAAAAACTTAGAGGAGGTCTTTGGGCTGTTTTTAAGATTTAGAATAAATTTTGTTTAGTAGTTATTTTACCTCACTTCAGAGGTGACGTCCTGTAAGTGTGGACAAATGGCTATATTTATGCAAATATAGTTAGATTCAAATTTCAGAAAAAACAATGGAACTAATTTTTAGTATTAATGCATTTTGTATGCATAATAGACCTTTATAGACTGCAAAAGTCATCAGCCATTTAGACACGGATTTTGCTCAATGAAGTCGAATAAATGGGTTAACGTGCAACATGACAGGATCAGTTTCGGAACATTAGTTTTTAATCCACATAGCAATTATTTAAGTATTTAGGTGGATTTAATAAGCCAAATAGCCCTGAAAATCTTGACAGAATGTGGTCCATGTTCGAACCAAGTTGAAGCCTTATGACTGCCATCACGGAGTGCTCCCTTCCCCTTTTCCTCAAATCCTAGTAGAATTTGATCAGAGCAGGTTTTAGAAGAACCATACACACAAGTTTCCTTGTGTGCTAGCAGACTGTTTTGAAGCTGTTTCAACAGAAGACCATATGACAATTTAGGTTCCCTTATAAACTAGAAAATATGTATTAACCACTTTGTCTTGTTGTAATTACTCTAGTCATATTGCACTGCATCTTCCTCTTGCAAGCATCTGCATCATAAACTACCCTAAAGAAACCAAGTAGAACACAATACATTATTCAAACAGTTAAAAGGAGCCTCTAGCCCAGAGACACTTCTCTTTGGTCTTTGCAATCCTCTGCACAACAAAATTGGATGCAGCAGATGAGCTAATGAGATGGAAGTAACACTGGTAATGACCACAGATGAATGAAATGAGACTCTGATTGTGATTACATGTTCCTACAGCTGCTTTATAAGTTAGGTTGTGCTTCCCTTTCTTCTTAGGGGGATGAAAAACAGTGGGTTGTCTACAGCTGCTGTTTCATTGTGTACTTGTATTGGATTTATGTGGTAAGGGTTTGGTAGTGGGGGGCTGCCGGGGTGGCTTCTGTGAGCAGAGGCCAGCAGTTGCCCCATGCTAGAACAGAGCCAGCTGCAAAAGGGACCTGCTGCTGACCAGAGCTGAGGGAGTGACACATGGTGTGCTTCTGAGAGAGAATGCTGGAGAAAGGGGGTGTGGGGGAACTGCTGTGGAACAACAGCTGGGAAAAAGGAGTGAGAAAATGTAAAGAGAAAACTAACCCTGCAGAAACCAAGGTCAGTGCAGCAGGAGGGCAGGAGGTGCTCCAGGCAGGCAGCAGCAGTTGCCCTGTGGCCTGTGGAGAGGCCCCTGGTGGAGCAGGCTGTCCCCCTGCAGCCCATGGGTCCCACATGGAGCAGATCTCCACGCTGCAGCCCGTGGAGGAGCCCCCGGTGGAGCAGGTGGATGTGGCCTGGAGGAGGCTGCAGCCCATGGAGAGCCCCCGCAGGAGCAGGCCCCGGGCCGGAGCTGCAGACTGTGGAGAGGAGCCCACATAGAGTGGGCGCGGAGAGTGACCATGAAAGAGCAGCAGAGACAAGGAGTTAGGGTCTGGCTGCAGCCCCCATTCCCCTGCTCTGCTTAGGGGGACATAGAAGGTGGTGTCTGGGTCAGAGGTATTTTTAGTTTGCTTTTTGTTTCTTACTGCTCAAATCTGTTAGGCAATAAGTTATATTAATCTCCCTATGCTGAGTCTGTTTGGCCCATATCGGTAATTGGTGAGCAGTCTACCTGTCCATATCCCAGCCCTTGAGCCCTTTTCTATCATCCTTTCTTTCCCTCTTCCTTTATGAGGTGGTAGAGGGAGTGGTTGTGGTGGTGTTTAGCTGCTCATCGGTTTGAAACCACCAGAATGCTAGGAATTTGGTATGTAATGCTTCCTGAAATGAGTTCTTCACTGATGTTTCTGCCACCATTCCAGAACTTACTCTGTTTCTACTGATGCCTTGTCTGCGTTGTCTGTCTCCTGTTGTTAAATTTTTATTTATATTTTTTTTTCCTGTAACTGAAGTACTTCTCTTTCTATTGCTGTACTGTTTGCTATTTCTGCATAACTTGCTTTGGTAATTGTAATGGCTCTCCGTTCCTGTGGTGTTTCCTTCAAGTCATACTTTCAACAGGCTTTGCTTCTGCTCTCTCTCTTAAAGGGGAGAAAAAAAAAAAAAAACTTTCGGGATGTTTTTATTTTTTTCCTCTTGCATGTGTGTCTTAAAGGAAGGAATATAGGCTTTCCTATGGCTTTTGTTTTCCCAAGTTGTTTATAAAAACTTCTGCTAAAGGCAGATAAACTTGTCCATTTGACATTTCTAACTTTACCTCTCTCTTTTACGTCTATTTTAGATAGTTGTCATAACTACAGTGCTAACTGTTATTGGTTGAAACAAAGGTCTTGTTCACCTTATATTTACAAAATTTGTCCTTATTCCAAATAGGTTTTGTTGTAGCACTGTGGCATGAAAGTATTTCTTTTCACCATATACTCTAGCTCTTGAAATGTCCCCTATGTTCAAACTTCTTAAAAACTGCCTCTTGACAGAAATCACTTTGGAACACAGGAAATCTATGTAAAAAGTCTCAGAAAGGAATAGGAACACATCGTTTGTGATGGTAGTCCCCTATAGGTACCAAGTAAACTGGGTTACATCTTGTAAGTAAACCTTTTTTTCTGCAATCCTGTTTTGTAGGCTCTATAAGACACGTGAGGTTCCTCTATCCTATGCTAGTCAGTTAACTATTGTTTCCAGTATAATTCTTCTCTCCTGCTGTCATATTAAGTGAACTCAATGTCGGGATGTTTATCATAATTTCTTTGAGGTTGAAGAGTCATATAATCTCTGGGGGGAGGGTGCAACAAACCAAAAATAAAACTGGCTGATGGAACTCGGAAGTTTATAGGGAAAAAAAAAAAAAAAATGACTTTCAACATGTTCTGAATTTGTAAGTTCTTTCCTCCATTTACCTTAATTCTGTTTGCCCTTACTGGAACCTAACTGTCTCTGTGGACTGTAGGGGCTTTGGTCTGATCTCATCTGCTAGGTTTCCTGTCCTTAAAACTACTGAAGATCAGTCTATCTGGGTCTGATGTACATATCCAAAGGTGTTTTGGATAAAACTGTTTTCAGGCACTGAGTAAATATATCCATACAATAAGTGATGAGTGCTTTATGACTGGTGTTAAATTTGCCCCAAACTGACACTAGTCACTGTTACATACTTGTTTGGTGTTTTGAAGTAACCAGTATGCACTTGTAAAATTACTCTTATCTTCAAAGGATTGAATTTTCCATTCTGAAGTTTTTCATGTTAACAATGGGCAAACTGAGATATTGTTTATCACTAGTCATTTAAAAAAAAAAAGTGTAGCCACTTTCAGTTATTGTTTGCTATTTGATAAAGTAGCTACTCAGCAGTGGAGGTTCTTAAAGTTTAATTACCTCCATGAAGCTTTGCTATCAATTCTACAGCTTTTATGCAAGACTGTAAATGTTAATTTCTTCTACCACAGGCAAGCAATTACTGTGCTACTTCAATTTTTTCTCTACCAAAGATTTAAACCATTCCGGAAGTTTACTTCTGGCTTCCAAGCAGTGACGTATATGTGATGAAAAAAGAAGCTGTGTATAATGTGTTATACTCCACCTACTAGTTCCTTTAAGTCATCTTCTTACAGTTTTTCCTTCCATTGTGTTTTGAGGATAGTGAAAAAGAAAGTAATATCCTGAAATTTATGTTTATTTCTTCTTTCTATCACTTTTTGCTAACACAGTTAACAACTGTATGAAATTTTACTCTGGTCAACAGTAATGAGCTACGTTTTTGTGTTCACCAACAAGAGTTAATGAAACTAATTCCTTTTTGACTTAGTTGTGATTGTGAATGTCAATTAGCTTCCTCATCTGCAATAACTTTACACTATTATGGATGTTTAGAATTAACTAATCTTAAAGAAAAAAGTAAAAATAACTTACAAAATATTGTAGAAGGCATTGACCTTTTAATTTCCCTTTTCATAAAACTAACATATAGAAGGATTTCCTAGCTGGCCAACACAATGGCATATGAAAGGTATTAGAAGTCTTGTGTCCAGCCCAGCATGAACATCATAAAAGAAGGTATGTGGCAGGGGAGCAAGGAAGCTGTTCCTGAAAGAGTGAAATGTAGATTTCTCTGGAGAAGTATACAGTTTTATGACTAGTGATGTCCAAATGGCCCATTTACGTAGATTGCTTTGTGTCTTTATGGAATAGCTAATTCCTTGTTGGTGAGTAGGGCTGCTACATGTTCCCCAGCACAATTAGTATCTATATACTGTTGTGTTTTTTAACTTGCTAATAGATATGCCTCTGTGAATTGAGAAGGAAGAATGCATTTTGACTTTTTTCTCAACATAGTTTTCTATTGCTTTCTTGAATACCATGCTTTCTCAAACAGAATTGCATATTCTTTGAATCTATCAGTAAATCACGTCACAGAACTTCTCTATAACTGTCTTTTTACCCTCTTTATGACTATATTTTCAATTTAAAATTCTTAGAGAAAAATGTCTTAATTTCTTATGTATCCCATGACAATGCAAAAACGTCTAAATTTAAATTCTTTTGCTTCTAGGAACTAAGAAGTCTACACATCACTGAAGAACTTTTTTTTCTTTTTTTTAAGGAAGATTGAACAGCTCCAAGGTAAAATGCAACATTCCCAATGCTTTCAATGGGAAAATATATATATATATATATATATAAAACTCTAAAGCATTTTATCTTTTATTGAATCTTAATGTGACAAAATATATATATATATTTAAGGCAATGGAGAGCACCATGAGGATGTCATGGACTTAGTATGATCCAAGAGCTTACTTGCTCTAACAGTAAGTAGTTACTGTTTCTAACAGTAAGTAGTTACGCTTCTGTACAGTAAGTAGTTACCTGTTGGTCCTTTCTCTAATTTGTTAAATCCTCTACATTTTTATGAAAAGCTGTTTCTGACAAAAAAAATCAAAGCTTGGCATTCGTTAACTTCTTTTTTAGAAAGATAAAAACCTGCAACTGATTGTTGGATTGATGCTTCTTTGAAACTTGAAGGATGGCAGAGGTTCTAAAAGATTCTAAATCTTAATACATTAATTTTTATCAGTATCCTCCATCAGTGATATTTTTTTCTTCAGGTTCATTTCATGTTCTTTCATCAGCAATAACACAGGAATTTAATATTTCTGAGCAGTATATCACCTCTTAGTTTCAGAAGCTAGAAAAAACTAACGTCATTAGCAGTTGCCATCCTCACAGGGGCAAACATGGGGTAGACTGATCTTTGTTTCCTAGTTGTTTGCAATATAATACGTTTAGCTTTTTGTCTAAAACTGGAAAGAAAAATGAAAAAAAAAAAACACAAAGCCATGAAGGGGTGCCATATTTAGTCTTAGATGATGTGTGAATTTGGGACCTGAGAGTGTCATTGCACATTAGGTAATTAAGATGTGGAACATATCACTGAGAATATTTATGTTGGTAACCACTTACTTAACAAATGTGTAACTTCATCTTGTCTTATTTGCATGTCCAAGTGGAAAAATAAGGGAATCTGCATCTTGTTTTGTTGTTTCAAATTGTTAGTAAATAGTTAGGATAATGCAGCTAGAAACAACAGTAGCATTTGGTTCTTATCAAAGTTATTTTATCTGTTAATAAACATCCTTAGAGAAGCAATCGCTCACTTCCTTAGGGGAGAATGCTGTTACTAAAATAAATGCCATCTTAAAATGTTTGCTTATGCATTTGTGTAAGATGCTTTGTGTTAATTCACTTTGGTGCTAAGAGAACATAGTTTATTTTACATTCTGCAAATTAACACTATTCAAAAGTTCAAATACAGTGTAAAAACAAAACAATCTATCGTATTCATGATATGGGTTTTAAGTTTGTTGGTATTAATATAATCACTTTTTTACTCTAAGCTATACAGTCATTCATCTCCTGTACAACATAATGATTGAAGTTCAAGAACAGTATAGGGTATTTTGCAGACAGAGGAAAACATCTGTGTTGTTGTTAGTGGACATCTTTAAGTTAAGGTGGTTGGTGCTATTAAAGTCCAAAGTGCTACTGTGGAGGAGCAGCCACTGAAGAGATAAACTTAAGGTTTTAGTTTATCACCCTTAATCATCTTTCTGACTAAAGGTAATCAGATTGTTGCAAGCAGTCTTGTCCTAAATCTTAATTCATATTAAATAGTCTGTCATGCGTGCCCAGTGTCCTCTGCACAGGCTTCTTTCAACTTCTGCTACCTTGCCATTACGAAAAGTCACTAATACAAATAACATGGCTATGGAGAAAATAATAGAAATCCTGAAAAGGATATATTTCTCCAAAATTAAATACACGAACTTTGGATTTCACTGTTACTGTATACTTTTACTATTTTGTATACAGTTTTGGTGTTTCTGATTTGCTTTTATAATTAGAGTGGCACTATATTGGTGGAAATCAGATGCAGTTGAGCCTAATTAGATTAACAGGTTTAAATAAGCTGATTTAGAAGAAAAAACTTTTAATTGTTTATAGTTTTTCATTGTTTATAGTCAAAGCAATGTTACAGGTAGGGTTTGTTGGTCTTCATTAGCTTGTGCTTAGATTTCTGGGATAGTTTTTTCATTATGTCTAAGAAAGGAAATAGACTGACATTTTTCTGATGTGCTAAATTATATTAGAGGTAGACTAGTTTATTACTAAAGGTTTTATTACTGAAGTGTTTACTTACAAGCTTTAGCCTGATTAACTTATAATAGTAATATTCTTTCCTTCAGATATATTTTCCTTCTGACAGTATGATCTTCTCATTTTCCTCTTATGACAATATTTCACCAACCTTAAAACTAATTTAGGAGGAAATAAGCTAATTGTTTTTAAGAAGTCAGGTAGGAAGTTTATCTTTTCTTACATGCATCATGAATAGCCATTTAGACAATATTAAGTCAGATGTGCTCAGATCACCTAATGAAATTTAACCTTTAGCATTCCTTTTTACTGACCTCTACTCCTAGGATTGTTAGCAGTTTTATTTCTGAAATAAAAAATACTATGTGAAAACCATTTCAAATAACTGGGATGGAAAGAAATATACCTGTGTTACAAAAGATCTGAGGAATTACAGGTTAATTTACATGTTGAGTTTAGGGAAAGAGAAGACTCTCACTGAGATCAGGATGAGAAGGAATGTCTTTAAACTGCAGCCATGTTGTGTTAAGCAAGATCTTTTTAATTATAAAAGCAGAGGATCACCAGAGTTTACTGCCTATAAGGGTTAGGGATATCTCCTATTTGGAGCCTTTTAGCTATAGATTAGGCTGCTATCTTCCAGAAATGCCTTTGTTATCTTAGTTTTTTTGCCTTGGAGCCTTGGACCATGAGGGTGACTAATGACCTCTGAACACCCTTTTCAACCCTCCAGCCTCCAATTTCCTAGTGATAAATCTGAAAGAATCTCACAAAGGGAACTCTGAAGAATTACTTGCTCAAAAAAAAAAAAAGCTTTTTATTCTTTTTATCAAATGACTGGCTTAGACTGAGAAACATGTATATACACACGCACTTTTATATGTATATTCTGCCAGTATTAGTTTTGAGAGTATTATATGACACTAACAAGTGTTCCTTCACAAACGTTTTCTATTGTTTGCTGGTTCTGTTGTTTCTATGGGATCTATGATGTTATTTAAACCAAAAAGAGTTAAAGCTAGTTTTGACTGCAATAAAATTCCCTCAAGAAACCAAAATCGAACAAACTACACACAAGTGCTTCTACAGTCAAAACTGATTGATAACAGAAGACAATCCTGAATTTGTTAGTTACAGATTTTCAGTATATTGATGCTTAGTTTGTACTTTAGTCAGTACTTGGAATAGACTTTCATTTTGCCGGTGTTCTTATCTTTAGATGATCGCAACATGAACAAAGAGCAACTGAGACCAAAAAGACAATGTACAGTCTCTTTCAATTTGAATACCTCTAAAATTTGTTCTTGTCAGTCATAAAACGTAGAATTTAAAGAACTTAAACATGCCTGATGGAGGAATTGCTGTGATTTATTAGGCAGTCTAAAGTGTCCGATTCTATTTCCTGTTATTTGGTACCCAATAGTTTTTGATAGTTCTATTTTCATTTCCAGTTCATCTACACAGATTCATGTTACTGCACAAAAGCAACAACTGTTTACAGTCTTTGCTTTCATGCTGTTACACTAAGTGCTTCAGTTGGCATCTGCTGTTTTGTGCTGTCAGTCAGATGTTCAGTGGTAGGGCACCTCCTACTCTGTCTTTAGTCACTTCTTTTACGTACACAGATAAATGTTATGTGTACCAGTTGATTTAAGTACTTCCTGTGTCATTTGTGTAGGTTTTTCTTGTCAGAAAATAGTTAACTATTCAATCTCTCTACATGCCAACTTCTCCTGAGTTCTTCTGTTATACCTGACATACAGCCAAGCCTCATGGGCAGGAGGTATCAGATTTGAAGCAATAGGCTGCCTTCCTGAACACAAGGCTAAATGCAAATACTAGAAACATGTTTTACTTTAATAATAGTAAAATAATGCTTCACAGATACAATATGGACATACAGAGACTGGATACTAAAGTAATCAGTTTTTCACACATAAATTTCTACATGGCACAAGCACAACGGATGTGTTTTTGTTCTTGTTGCTGATGATGACTATGACAATTGTCCACCCTATTAGCTGTAAGCAACTTTAAGCTCTTGCACAATTCTATACATAGTTGGGTTATGTCATCCCAAATAAAAGGTTCCCATGTTTCTATTCCATCCTGAGGAATATAGTGTCCTGCAAATGTGAGATTCCTGTTTTCTCTCAACACTCTTCAGTATATACCATTCTGATAGTATAATTAAAGACTTCATTAGCACAACTAAGTCACATTTGTTACTCTGTATTTTAAGACACGTCCAACTTGAATTGAAGCTTAATCCTAAATTGCTGTCTATGTATATACGTATAGATTCTGAGTTCAATCTGTTCCTTTGATGTATACATAGGATAAAAAACATATGGAACAGTCTGAGAGCAATTATGTTATGGATACAAAACTGTAAGCATCTAATAAGATGGATGTGGAATCTTTTCCAGAGCAGTTATTTTCAGCAGTGCATGAAGAAAATGATACAGTTTTAAATGTCACTAAAGAGGTGCAGTCATTAGGCATATCTTTGGTAACTCTGCAAGAATAACGTTATTTGTTGGTGGTGTTCCAATGAAAAAATAATTATTTGATTACACAGTTGAAATTCAGGAATTTTAGGTACAGAGACAGTGATTTCTGAAATCCACAGCTCATGAGAGTTTTAAAGTCAAAATCATTTGACAGGTATCAGTTTTAACAAAATAGCTCTCATTTGTATCTTTCCAGGATATGAAATTTAGAAGGAAGTCCCCAGTTCATGAGTCATTAGTTACACTACAACTGAGTATGCCTACAGCAATATTTCAGTCAAAAACCTAGTGCAGCTTTCATTGTTTTGCTTTATGGAGGGAATCTCCGTATTGTTTCCTAATCCTGTCATATTTTTATTACTTAGCGATATTAAAAGTTTAAGCAAACAAAAAAAAAGCTTCCATCAGAACTTTATTGTAGGCCCAGGTCAATTGTAAAAGACAAACATTATCCCAGCATTGCAAGCTTAAACAAAAAAAAAGAAAGGAAAAAAGAATCATGTCTCACGTCTGAATGTACTTTGGGACTGTATCAAAGAGGAAAAAAATAAAAGGTCTTCAGTTACACTGAAAAATTTGAGATCCCAGCTGCATCACTCAAGCTTGGCAGTAGGAATATACAACTTTTAGAAAGTAAATTCAGTTTTGTAGCTAATGGTCTGAGCATCATGTATAAGATCTGATTGCGAGGAACTAAGATATAATTTAGATTAAGCAGAAAGTATTTCCATTTTCTAAAATAATTCATTTATTCTAAATGGAGAGCAGAAACAACTGCTGTTACTGTGTATTATTAGCAGCAATTCTAGAAACAAAATCATAAGATACTTTTTTTTAAGAAAGAACTGTTCATATGTGGCAGTTACATTTTTTAAAAAAATAAACAGCAACAAAAACGAATGGAATCAGTAGGTGTTATACAGAATGTGATAGAGAATTAATTGTCAAAATATCAGTGTTGAAACAAGAACTGGATATGACTGGGGCGAGGGGGTAACTGAGGTTTATATTTCCTGAGGAGTGGCCTGGGCTAGCCTGTACCTGTAATAGTTCTACCAGAAACTCTTGTACTCCTGGAGACCCTCATCATATGTCTGCTACTGAGAGTGTGTTTTCAGTGGTACTTGAGAGATGCACAAGCTGCTGTTGGATAATAGTGATTTTAGATTAAAAAAAACTGCTATCCCTGCTATTGCAAAGGTAGAGAATTTACTGTCTGTGAAAACTATGGCCTCTTAACTTCTGCTAATTATTTTCATGTTTTGTGGGAAAATAATTCCTCTGCCTCTTGCTCATTTATGAAGTACCAAAGAAATAATACTCTGGTATCTCTGGACTCCTCCATTTGAGCAGGTGAAATTACATTGAACAAAAATACAGATGCCCAAGTGAATAAATGTGTCTATATGTAAATAAAAGTATACATAGCAACAATTGAATTAGACATTACTGTAATGGGAAGATTTAGAAGACTGATAGATTAAGCCGATTTTAAACTTTAAAACAGAACTGAGCTAGGCTGGCATTCATTAACAACTCACTTTGTGCTAATGGTTAGTTCTTACACAGTCAAATCTTAACACTTGAATCTTAAATTAGCTGTAGCTACATGCTACCACAGAGGTGATGGTAGGTAGTAAGGACTGACAGCTGAAGTCCTTCATGCCGCTCAGTCCCTCAGGTCAAGGTGAGAAAGCTTCAGAGCACTTCCATGAGGACAGCCAGAACTGAAGAATGACTTTTTTCCCCACCTCTTTTCACATGGGTGTAGTGTTTTTATATTGCTTGCCCAGCCAGGAGGAGGACCTTATCTGTTCGCAGTGGATCGTATCTTGCTTATGGTTTTGCCACTTGTCCTTCTCGTGTGTTCAGCAAGATGCTGATGCGTCATTTGCAGTCCCTTGTGTTTATTTTGTTCTTTATTCTTGATCTTACAAATTGTTGTTCGTGTTGCTGTTTACATGTTTTCTTACGCTATCTGAGTGCAGCTGTACAAGTCTTTGCCTTCTCTGGAGGTTACACTGTTCACATGTTTATGCAAAACACTTACACAGGGGGCCTGCACTAAATACATTGGTTACAGTATTTTAGTATGCTTGGGTTCAAGGCAAGCTAGTATTTTTCTACTCTGAATGCAATTCTCAGGTATAGACATTATGGGCCTCTTGAATGTACAGCTGTGAAAGTAGGCTGCTACTGGACAGAGACATATTTGCTGCTTACTAAGAAAAAGTTACTCTGTGTGGGGATCTGCATTCATATTATCTGTGAACAGCTGCAGAGTTCCTCTACCAGTTCGGTATCCACATGTTTTACCCTTAATAAATGAACTGAATAATAGCACAACACAGAAATCAATACTGGAATACCGATTCCTAGTCCTTAATGCCACTGAGTTCATAGAATAGCAGCTCATGATGGCTGATGATCCTGAGTAAAATAATGATGATACACATGCAATTGGTGAACAAAATACTTTGTCTTCACGAGTAGTGGTAATACTATAGGTAGCACAAGGTTCACCATAGACTCTGTCCCACATGCAGAATTTTTATCAGGAATCTGTCCTACTAAATGCATGTAATTCTTCATATTTAGAGGTTATATCTACCTAAAACGACTGTATCCAACAGATCTGACTAACTCTGTTACTTTTGGTGGTATACTTGGAGAGATCTGTTTAATAAATAGTCTTTTTAATATTACTCTGTTGGGTTGATCTCAAATCTACTGGAAATATTAGGATGGTATTTTTGGCAAGGATAATTTCTTTGAATAATGTCATACACAGCCCGTTAACTTTTCTGAAGTACTCTCCTGATGATGTGGGTGTAGGACACACTTATAGATAGATTTTCATAGATGTCTCTGAAACACTTCTAGCTCTTCTGGGAGTGTTTTCTTTGGCTCATTTGGCCGCATTTGTTCAAGGAAACTTCTCCCTAGCTTTACAAATGTTGCTGTTTACCCCACAGTCACTGGAATTCATCTAGATAGGAAAAGAGATTCACATTTGTCATCACTAAAAGGACACTTTGAAGAATTATGTTGCAAGGTTCAAATACGAAAATGGCTTTATTGGTTCATTATGAGACCTAACATGCTCAAGAAACCAATATCAGTGGTTTCTAAGTAGGCAATGGCCTCCACATTGCTGCTACAAGCAATATCCAAAGTATAGTAGATGTTATGTTCCCACAATAACATCACAGATCTCATGGAAGTACTTGTGACCTGCTAGTTCATTTCAGTTTCATTCAGAATACATAACATGAATGCCTTTCAAACTCTGTGCAGGCGTGCCAAATAATGTCAAAAACTGCCTAAGCTGGCATGACACGTTTCTCAAACCCCGCTTCTAAAGTCAGTGTAGTCCTGGCTCCAGAGCTAGTTTTGAAAATACCCTTAGAGCTAGTCTCAGCAGCCAGAGTTGCATTATGAAAAATGGTTTATTAATGGCCCAGGGAAAAACAAAAATGTTTATTTGCTGGGATGTTTTTCATCCCTTGTTTCTGCCACAGGGTCTTAGCACACACAGGTGCACATTTCCAGGGAACAGAAAAAAAAGATGGAGAGTTAGTGCAGCAATCATAGGTTTATTAGCCATTTCTGGTATTACACATCACTTTAGCTACTCAGAAAAATGATCATTTAGGAAACATGGTGATTAATAGCTGAGGAGTCAGGCTGCTGCTTAATATTCATCTGTATTAAATCAATTCCACTGTACTGCAGTCTGGATCATTAAAATAAAACCCTTTCATCAAAATAGATTTCTGGTGTGTTCAGTAAACCTGGTGCCGAGGGAAGAAAAGATTACTATGCTTCTTTTTGCATCTTCTGAATCTAGCGCCAGTCACTAACTGTTTCGGCTCTTACCATGAATTGGCACCTGACCTCTTGGTCAGGGCAGTTCTTAATTTGAAGAGTTCAACGGAGGTTACATAAAACGTGAGGACTGGGGAGCTTTTCGCTGTGTGCTGTTACCGTTTTTATACCTGTTACACTGTGTTTTTACTAACAGGCACTTTAAAAGGGGTAAATATATACAAATATGTCTCTTGCCTAAGAATTTGCGTAGACTATTGCCTGGTTGAGATTTGAATTTTGTTTTTAAATGCTTTGATCCAGCTGGTAAATAAGTCTTTTCTTTAAGCAAGCTGTTCGTTTGATCCGGTGATCTCAAGCTTGAAAGGAAAGCTAGGTGTCAAAAGCAGGTAGGATCTGGAGGAATGGCCTGTGAGAGACAAGACCACAAGACCTCTGCCCGGGTGCTCTCTCCTGGTCAGGATGGGACCTCCACCTGCTGGCCTTGATGGCACGTTCAACAACAATATGCCGTGAGCCTTTTCCTGTGCACAAAATCTGCAATTATAAAAGTCTCTAGACAAATAATTTTCCACATGCACTAAAATTATCTGACTGTGCATTGATTATCAAAGGCAAATTTAGAGGACATCTATATTTAATATACTACCAGCACTTTGATTTCTGCCTTTCTGCTTTGTGTTGATTAGACTGCTAAGGCAGGCTGCAGCTTTTTATTAAATTTAGAGAATGTCAGTCAAACAAAAGGTGTTTTATCAGTTTCCTGTATGAAAGGAACATAAATGGGAACATTGGATTTAAAAGAAAAAAGATGACAAAAAAAACTGCTCATCTCTAACCATTTGATATCATCTGCAGTTTAGAACTGGAATATATATATATCAGATAAAAGGAGCACCTTTTACTGCCTTTACCCTAAGCCATAACATTTTACATACAAATATATAGCAAATTTTGAGTCCTCAGTGAAAATATTTTAATGCGTCTCCACGAGGGTTTAGGTATATATATTTTGATATGTAGGTGTTACATATTTTTGATATGTAGATGTTTAGGTATATATGTTTTGATATATAAGGTGATATGAATATAGCTAACCTTGAATGTGAGCTGCACAGTAAAATATTTCTGATAACGCTGTTGGCTGAAAGGCTTATAATGCTGACTTATCTTATCCCTTAGATTCTAATTAAGGTCATTTTCTGATAACGGATTTCATGCCAATACTGATATTCCAAATGTTCCTAGAGTAAATTCAGAGGAATAAAATTTGCAATGAGCAGGAGGACATTTGTCACCATTGTCTATGGCTATATTAGCAAGTACTACAGCATAAAAGGAGAAAATCTGTAGAGTGTTATTAAGGAGGATTGCATATCTGTAATATGCTTGATGGGCGAGGAGGTGAGCTGCTTTGGACTAGTTTTACTCGGGTCCCAGAGACTGAGCATGGATTAATTACTGGAGGGCATCAAGTGAGTACTGTATGCACATCTTTCAGTTTTGTTTCACCCAAAAGAAATACAGTTCATATGCTCTGAGACTGTTCTGTGAGGCAAGCCAAAGCTCTGTGACCAGGCACAAACAGGTTTGTTTCAAAATTGCACCCTGATCCTCACTAAAACACTAATGTATAAATTGTGCTATTTTAGTTTATCAAAGAAGACTCAGCTACAGTTGTTGCTTAATACAGCATCCAGACAATTTATCCAAACAAAGACTCCATTTGCTTATGTTACTAATTGCCACAAGGTGAATCAGAGAAATCAGCTTTGTAACAAGTATAATCTGGGGGCCATGTTCATAATTATAATGAGAGACTAGGATGTTCTTCAATTTTTATTTGCTGCTGCAGCTTCAACTTAGACTAGAAGAAACTTCCTACAGTGGCACCTGATCTCTTTGACTCAATAGTTAGAAATGAAATAGGGTAAACAAATCTTCTCTCACCCTCCTTATTGCTCACCAGATCAGGACTTTTGCTTTCATACCTTAGCAATTAAACAGAAAGGGTTAAATTAAAAAGCTAAAAAGTATTAAATATGAGCCTTCCATACCATTACCTCCTTATCAGACTTGTGAAAATTATAGGTGTAGCTTATAAAATAAATTTGTTATTTTCTAAGAGTTTGTTTTTCAATGTGTGCCAGTACTAACAAAATACTTTTGCTTTCAAGGATCATTACTCATCAATATAATTTTTTCCAGATAATTTGCAGGAAAATAAAGCCATTCAGTCCTTATGGAACAAAGTTAAGACTTTAACTCTTGATTCTTCATCCTTCAGGCTACCTTCTTCCAGGAATATATGATATGGAAATGAAAACAGATGCTTTCCCTGTAAGGCCCAAGTAGACATTTCTGGATGAAAAGAGCCACTGAGAAATGAGGGAAATAGTGCTTTCCACTGACAAGAAGCAGGAGCATAGAGCAATAGAAAAGGCAGGAATGCATTCAGGCAAACCAGTCATTTTGCCTAGCCTTGTTGTTGATAAGTAATACAGCACCAGGTGTTGACGATTTACTAATCATGTTTCAGTTGTGAAAAATTATATACAATTATCAGGGAAGTGTTCACTATAATTGCAGTGTTAGCTTCATAGTCTTGATGTCTGTTTCAGATACGCTAGATGTAGAGATGAATTTTCACAGCTTTCTACGTTTCGTCAACAGCTCATATAATATGCTTACAGGTATAATGAGCAACCAAGCAACTGGAATAGTTTGAAGATTGCTAACCCAGCATTTCTGGAGATCATACCAGGCTTCACACTGCAATTAGCAAGCCCTGGTTTGGCTTAATTGATTACCATTTCCAGCAGGTTACTTGTACAGTTGCTTTGTTGATATTTTTCTCAATTTCTTTGTTTTCTTTTGGCTGCTTTTTGAATTTCATCCTGGGAAAAAGTGACTTGCAAACATTCATTCACTTGGAATGTCTACTTTAAAGGTGGACAGTTACTGTAGGACTTGGAATTTGTTTTCAGAATTTATTTTTGTAGCATGGTTAGTCATGGTTCATTACTTGCAGCATCTTTATTTTTCTCAGTTTATCCCAGTTTTAAAAGGATTAGTGTTTCTATGCCACACTGAGACCCTTAGAAAGACCTTGTTAATATGGGTTGACCTTTTAGGGTACTGTTTTGATTTTTGTGACAAACAGGTATCTTTTCACAAGTATTCATATTGTATGTTCCACTGAATATTAAGAAAACAGTTCAGTGTTCTTTCTGATACCCTATGGATGGTTGGAGAGCTTGACAATTATTCCCACATTGTATGTAAATATCAACTTGAGATAGTGGACCAAAGGGTATTTGGAGTGTAGTGGTCATTTAGAGATTCAAGTATGACTTTAAAATAATTTTGAAATGCAATTTCTCATTTTGGATAGAAAACCAACTTCTACCTGTAAACACAAGTAATTCTGCTGTTTGGGTGTCTGTTTTAGTCCAAAACTTCTAAATAGATAGCTAATTGAAGCCACGCGTCTAAGTTGCAGAGAACACAAAACCTCACTAGCTTATCTCTTGGTGTTGTGAAGGAATAAAATGGGTGATTGGATGAAGCTTATTCCTAATGCCGATTAAATGAAGGATTACTGATCTCCCTGTCTATTTCTTTATTGTTAGTGTCCATTTCTGGGTATATTGTAATTAAGCTCTCCCAATAAGCTCATTAGTAAAGCATGAGAATTTTTGTTTAATATACCAATATGTACAAAGCTGGTTTATTTGTTTAAAGAAATAAGCTGTTTTTGAAAAGTACAAAATTTATTTTTATTCTGTTAATGACAGATCAGCAGCATTTTGCTGATCTAGAGTTCAGTGTAACTGTGAAATTATTCAGAGAAATTATACATTTTTAATCAGCTACCCAGTCTGCACCATATGAAGTACTGATTTAGCTCCTGCAGTTCCCAATCATTTGAGTAACAGTAAGAGTAACGTCACTGTAAAACATTTCCAAGGGGAATCCACTTGGATTTTGGTACTTGGATTTTAGAAATTTTCAGAGTAATATATTAGTAGTCATTAAAAACATAATTTCATTGTAGATTAGGGTGAGATTAGCTGTAGATTAGTTCTCTTCAGATGGTTTATCTGAGCTATTTTCTTTATAGTTTGAAAGCAACCCCAGTAATTATTATTAAATAGTAGTAATTTTATGTTTACAAGTTTTCTAAAGAAAGAAATGGAGGGCAAATTTTCCTGTAAACTCCAGATCAGTCTTTAATGTGGAAGAGTCTATGATGTCTGCAATGTTAATTGAACAGTATCGCCAGAGTGAATGTGGATCATATCGGAGATGGTAGGAAATTTAGCTGAAGTTCTTGATTTATCACTATACTTTAACTTGCAATAGCTTATTGAAAAAAGAGAAAAGGCTAACATGGATTAATTCTGCACTTGATTACAAGTATAGCTATCATTAAATACTCTCTATCAGGTGTAAGAGAAATTACCATTAAGCCTTGTAATGACTTACCTGGTTGTGTGGAACAGAAACAGTCTAATGATCTGCTGCTATACACTTTACACTTGTATATTACATGGATGCTTCATCTTTTCAGTTGCAAGCTTAGGAGCAGGATACATACAGTTATAGTGGAAGGAAAGGAGATGGGTAAAGGAGTGGTAGATCCTCTTCCATGTGTGTTGTGTGCCCTGCAGCTCACTGCACCAAACAGTTCAGATCCTCTCCTGTTCTCCTTCACCCTGACACAGAGATGGAGGGACAGCACCAGAATCACAATTTGCAATTTTTAAGCTGAGAAATTGTCAGCTCCTTCAGCACAGGAAAAGGAAATCAAATAAGAAGCCAGCATTTACAGAAAATCTTGAAGACTGTTTTCATGAACAAGAATAGTGCTTTAGAAGGACCAGAATGTTTACTTGTTCCAAACTCTTGGTCTGCTATGACAAATATTGTTATGACTAATAGGAAAATATTTTTTCTACTCATCAGGTTTTGCCCAGAATCTTTAGCATGAATGGAATTTATAATTTTGTCTGAAATACACTTAACACTGCATGATTTTTTTTCAGCTTCATATGAGTTTGGTTGTTGAAGTGTGTTTCCTAACAAAAATCATCAAAACTGCAGATGGGTTAGGTCTGCCATTACTCAGGACATAGGTCCATCTCACTGATCCAGCAGGCAAAAACTCCACCTTGGCACTAATATTTATCACTAAATATCACTGAAGTAGAGAATAATTATGTGGTTTGGCTGGAGAATTTCTTCCGCTCTCGCAGATCTGCTCTGGTAATAAACATCAGGATATTTCTTAACACCTGAGGATGTGCCTGGTTGGTTCTCTATGTTGCAATGACTCTTGAAGTTCATTGTGTCTTGTCAGAAGTTATAGAACTTCATGAAAACTTGAAAAGTATTGTCTGTTCTTTTTTAAAATATCTAAAGAAAGTGACTAACTTTTGATTGGGACCGGCCCCCTCTCTTCACTTGGTGTCTTAGAGAATAAAGAAAATGTATTTTACTTCTTTTGTATATGTTTGAAACTTTGCCTTTGTTGCTAAATATATTTCCACAAAGACAGGATTTATGTCACATACTTCATTCACTCTTGCTGCCTGTTAGTCTCTGAAAGTCACAATCCTGTGAATTTGAATCCCACACTTCTCCACTGCTAATTGTGATGTGGCAGACAGAGGATTATGACTTTGAGGGAAGAAGAAGCAGCTGGAAAAGATGACCACTTACAAAACAAAAGTAGTCTTTGCATGAAAACATTTATTTTCGTTTCTATTTGCTTTTTTAAAGATCTCACAGAGAGAGGACATGATTATAATCTGACGCCTCTTAATACAAAATACTGGCTTTAATACAAAATAAATTAAACTATTGATTTCCACAGCAAAGCACTGACAAGGGAAAGGGAATGTCCAGCACTTGAATGATATCTTTGCTTGGTTCAAGGACACAGACTTCTATAACCATCTAAAGCTTCAGACATGGCATGTTAGCTAGAATTTAATGAAATGTATTTCTTATGTCATGTTCCAAACTTATTCAATAATTTCACCCATTTCATCATTCAGCTTTTGTATGCATAGAACGTAACCATAGGTCAAAGGAACATGAAGAGAAAAAGAGAAATACAAGTTTTTAAAACATCCACCTTCATATCTGCTAAGCCATTATACTTCCATGAGGAAGTGTTTCATGCTGTAACATGCCTGAGTTTCATTTTATTTAGTGAAACCAGGAAAATTCTTTTTCATGTATTTTCTTATCACATGTATTTATCTGGTACATTATTTAACTGGTGCTGTATAGAGGAAATAAAGGAAGTTGCAACAGGGGCCAACCTTTTCACGAACATTTGAGTAGAAAGTTTATGTGTAAATCACTCAGGTCACAGTTGAGTGTAAGAAAACCACAAATGCCTCGTTCTGTCCAAATATAGCTACTATATACTTGTCCAAGCACTTGCTTTACCCTGGTATTACAGAGTATATATATTAGTTAAAAAAAATAGAGACAACACATGAATTTCAACGAATACTACCTCCTCCAGGGACCCATAGCTGGTGTCCCTAGAAATATCTTTATTCCTCATTTCAATGAAGTTTAGGATAATTTTTGCTCTCCACTTCCCAGTGCTGCTCAAATTATGAACTTAGATATCTAGATATAGTCTACTTTATCCAAAAAGGAGGGGATTTCAAGTTAGCAGACAAGTATTACTAAGTATTGATAAGGGGAGGTAAAAGGAAAGAACATATGTTTGCTGTATGCAATACCTGTTAGTAACTTAGACCTCCCCTTCTTCTCTTCCTTTCCTATAAAAGAAATGCCAAATATTGTCTTCCTCTTCAAATCCAAGAAGTTGGAGGTCTCCCTCTCTCTTTTGAGGAGAGGGCCAGAAAGAAGAATGGTAAAAAAGCTCGTCTGGAAAGTCTTTTGATTAGTGACAATTAACTGCCTTCCATTCCACATGAAGAGAATTACAATACAAAAAAAAGAGGAGGCAGAATGGGATGAACTATGAAATGTACAATGCAGAACTTGGAAGGGTCTGACAGTAATGTCAGCAAATTGGTGTAAGTTACAGTGTTTTGCTTTAGTTTATAGGTTCAGAGCTGGATTTGCATCTTGCCAGTGATGAATTTGGCAAAGGGACTAAGGAATTGGGCACAGTGGCTGCTTCTGGCTGTCAACAGCCTATTTCAGCAGTAAGAAATACATGGAGCATGAAAAATGACCCAAAAGGACAGAAACCAGGAACCTGCCTGGCGTGGCCCCTGTGCAGAAACCTTATGGGGTAGCAGTGAGCCAGCTGTGCTGGCCATTCTAAGACTGTAAAGATTTTGTGAGATTTTTAGGAGATTCAATTTGGATCAAGCCCAGAGGACCCAGTTCTCATTCACACTCAGTTTGGGTTATATTTTTTGTTATTTCTACTGTAATTTTTAAGTAGAAAAAATAATTAATGGAGACTGGTTAAAGAAGTGACTATAGCATATGATATAGCTTTACAGTACAAAAGATTTATACTTTTTTCTTTATTCTAGACCTAGTCAGTCCTCATCACAAACTCTAACATTTTGTTCCTGAGCACTTAGGTTGCATTCTGGACTCTTAATTATGGCAATTGGGAAGGCCAGCAATTCGTGGTACACCACATCCAGAAGTCACATACTTCACCTGTGAGCTCAGCCTGTACAGTGAAAGTTGTCAGCTCTTAAATATCATTAGCAAGAGCTTGACATCATTTGTGAATGTTTACAAACCACTGTATATTATCTCCTTGGAATAAGACCCAGAATTCTGTTTGCATTGTTAAAATCCCTAAAGAATGGGGCTCTTGTCCAACAATATGGTTCTCAGGACTGCTGGAAAGAAGAAAAAAAAAAAAAAGAGAGAGAGAGAAATGCAAATTAGGTTCCTACAAATCTTCATTTTCCTCTGTTTTGCTGGTGGGAAAGTACTAGGTCCTCCAGTGCTTCCCCCAGCCTTTCCTAAATCCAGGCAAGGTTCTTTCATTTTAAATTCCAGCATGCCTTCTTCCTTGTTTGTTTTTCCCCATCATTTCACAACAATGCTTTTGTCAGATGGAAATGACTCCAACAAAAAGCCAGGTGCATGCACTGGCAGCTTCCCTGCTAAAAGGGATTTCGTCAGATGTTCCTTCCACCTGTGAATTGGCTGCTTGGTTTCAGCCAGCTCCTGTGAATGCGATTATTATGCTCTATTTCAAAAAGCTGAAACAAGTTCAAGTTGGTTCTGTCCAAATAAATAAATAAATTAAAGGCTACCGTTACAATTTCTCTCCATTTCTTGGGCCTCATTATCAATGAAATAACTTCTCTGACAAGTAGTTTCGTTATGAGTTTGAGCACATATCCTGATCTGAATTTCCTTAATGTTACTTCAGATTTACACCACAGTAATTGCAATCTGTCTCTCTTCTGCACACTTTAAATGATAAACAGATATTTATATTCACATCTTTGACTCTGTTACCAAACAGTAAAATCCCCTGTCTTTCTCTGTGGAGGGATGAGTCAGGCAGTAATGAGGGACTGCATGTATGCATGGCTTCATGTAGAGCTCTGCTACCTGGAGGGAAGGCTGCTGATATCAAGCAACTGTGGCCTCCCTGGGTTTTTAAGATCCTTGAGCTTTGAGACACCCCTTTCCTTTATGAGGAGCAAACCAATTTTCTCAAAATGACAAATCAAAGCAAGATTTATTCCTTTCTGTGAGTTTTCTAGACTGACATGAAGAGGCCCATTAAGCAGCGTGAGAAGTTCAAAATGAAATAAATTGCTATCATAAAATAAAAAAAAAAAAAAAGAAATGTGAGACAGATTCCCCATTAATGGACTGAAGCACAAAACTTCACACATAGTAACAATGCAAACAGCATAGCACTCTTTGTTGCTGATCAAAAGCACTTGGGTAGAAGCAGCAGTCTTCACACAAGTGTACTCCAAGACAGATTTGTGGGAGTTACAAACTGAGAGCAGAAAAAAAGCAGCAGCCCAGCATGAGCAAGGAACACTTGCAGCCGAAGCTCTAGGCACACTGCCTAGGGCTAGGCTTTTCTGATGGCTGGTTGCCCAGCCCTGTGCAAAGAAAGATGGGAGTCCTGATGTTATACAGATTCCCAAGATGAAAAGCCAAGGAGGACTGGAGTGTTCACCAAGTAGCCTGATATGGACAGTATATCCTTTATTTAAATACTGTTCAAGTTACAGCATAACAGAAACAAGTGGCCAGTCTTGCTTATAGGCATTCCCGTCATGATATAATGACCACCACAACGTTTAGTGTGTTCTGTGAGCCTGTTTTCCACAACCTAGTTAATACGCAACTTGCTTCGTTTATTGTAGTCTCAGCTTCACGTTTCAGCTATAAGCAAATATATTTGGGTTAATAAACAGTTGATCAGCTTCTATATTTTCCCAAATATTACCTATTCGTATTTTTAAACTGACCACACCTGTTTTTTCCTAGGGAGGAATAAGTTAAATGTAAGTTAAAAGGTTTCTGTCTTAAGTTAAAAGGTTTCTGTCTTTCATTGAAAGTCATGGTTTCCAGTTCTCTACTTGTTCCCATGATGGTACTTTGAAGCCTTTCTCTACATAAAAATCTGTGCCTGTGTAAGGCACGTGACCACAATATGGTCATGAATGGCTTTTTTGTTTGCTTTTTATCCTTACATTTTCTTACTATTAACCAAGTTGTCATAAAGACCGTGCTATTCTAATTTGTAATCAAACTATGGTCTGAAATGGACTCAACTTTTTAAAGATCTCAATTTTCTATACATAAAGAGTTTGGAAAGTATTTTTTGTATTATTCTATATTTGTAGCATTGTCGTATTATTCAAATACTTTTGAAAATTGAGAGCATGCTGTTCACAAGCCCATTTTGATCATATAGTTTGATTTCAGAAAAATAACAAGTATTCTACATAGAGAAAAGCAACAGTTTTTCTCCTCTACTTTCAGTTTATTTTGTCTTTTGATTGTTCATAGTGTAGAGGGCTGTCCTGAAGTAATTGTGCAACATGTGGGTAAGCCAGGATGACAAAATGGAGTAACTCCAGATATAATAGCTATAGTCAGTGAAACAGGAAAACATGAAAACAAACACACTTCCAAAATGCCTGAGTCTGTTTTGCATGATGTACCTCATGACAATGGATATGCTATTAGGTCATGAGTCAGTGCAAATGCTATGATTAGAATTTTAGGCTTATCAGTAACTAAAAGTGTATTATTTATTTATTTTTAATGTAGGATGTCCTACCTGATACCTCTTGTCTAGTGCATAAGAAAAATGTGAACGGCACTAATAGGAAACAGCTTACTGACCTAGAAGTAACATGGATTGCTTATGATTGTGCCATTTGGACAGCGGTTAGAGCATTTTTCCTTGTTCTGACATAAGAAAAAAATGCTTAGCCCTATGTTCCTTGCTTTCATCATATTTTTTAAAGACAGGATAGATGCATTTTATTTTATCTCAGAAATAACATGATGCAACATTCAGAATTTGTTTTAAAGCTCACTGCATTCCTTCTCAAAGGTAACTTTCACATATTTGTGGAGGTATTATGTCCATCTGGTTGGCTGAGCATGTTCACAGCTAAAAAAGGTTTTCTTTCCAGCTAGAAAAATTAAACATTAAAACCATTGCTGTCAGCAGCTCAGTCAAAAGTGACTCATCTTTGCAGTAGAAAGGAGAAGCAATATCAGAACTAACAAACCGGGGACTGAGTTTTTGGGATATTTACTGGTCAAGACATATCTTTAATCTGACTCAGGTTTCAGACAATATGTTTGTTGTTCATAAGTATTTGTCCAGTAATTTACATGAACAAATGTCAGACTGCGGGGCATTTGTGAACTGTTCACTTTGTTTGCTATGCAGTTGGTTATTTTGTCTAACTGGCTGAATGACTGGAACATTTCAAACAGGTAAAGAAGAAGCAGCAAACAGGGCACATCCCCATCTGAATATGCAGATGAAACAATGTTTAAATGCACTAAACTTTGGAAAATTCTGACATTTCTGTGAGTGCTTGGTAACCCATCTTCATCCTTTCATATATTGAGAAATACAACAGTAAGATGGTGGCCAATTTGTTTATTTTACTTGGTAGAAGTAAGAGTTGCATGGATTCTTATCAATTTGCCAATTAATGATAACCTGAAATTCTGTGTGAAAAGTCCTGGGAAACCTTCTGCTCACTGCATGGGAAGTAGGGTTTATTTTCTGAGGTACTCAGCCGTAATAGTAAGAATGTGGCAAAGCATGCTGAACGGAATTGTGCTTCTATTCAGGGCTACTTCTTGAGCGTATAAAGCAGAAAAACAGCATCACTTTTGGTTTTTTAATACATTATGTTGAGACTGGTGATGTTTACACTGAAGGTATTTTTCTCATAAGAGGATTTTATAAGAAGAAAAAATGATAGTATTTGGAAAACAAAAATAACAATATAGTTTGTTCTGCACAGCATCTTACATGCACCAACTTCTTAAAGGCAAAAAAAAGTATTCCAAGCTTAAAATCATTATAATTTATTGTACTTTTTTTCCTTTGTTGGTTTCCTTTTGTAGTGAAACTAGCTTACACATTTTTGTTATGTATTCTAATTGGGTTAGCAGATGCAGATTCATCCTTTTGTTGCTTCTTTTCTTAAACAATAAATAAATAATTATATGCACGAATAAAATAAACAAGGAGAGAAAGCAAGTTTGGCAACATTTTACAGTTCTTATTAGTTATTAAGGCAGATCCTGAACTTTGGCTGAGTTACAGTCTGGTCACCACTCTGTAGTTGCACAGATTTATTCCAACTGAGCATCTGCTGTGTACTGGCAAAAACCACCATCAAAAACAGGTTTTTACCTCCTGAAGCATGTTTTGAAGATGTCTACAATCTGTTAGGAATCCTCTGTACAATATAAATCCTTATACGTTGTACTAACAGGAATTTGATATTAACCCACTAATAATTTTCTGAGTGTCAAAAATGTGCACACTGACCAATTTAAAGACTTCTACTTTTTAAAATCTGAATAGATTGAATTATCATCAATATCTTTTTTTTTTTTTTTGTGAAGATACTTGAAATATATCTTCAGCCTTGTTTTAAAAGATAGTTAAATTCTGTAAGCTGCATAACATTTTTAGGAAGATGTGGTATTTTGTCTTAGACCAGCTTAGACCAGACACTAAGTGCCTGTTTACAGACCTTAGATCTTCATGGTTACAGCATCACAGCTGCTAAAAGGAGAGACTAAGTGAAATGGTAGGCAACTGTAGGGCACCCACGTCTCATCTTAAGCTTCTGACCTTTGTTAAAGGGGTGGAAGTATTGACAGTGACACTTTGCATCTCTCCATGTGTATCTGCACGTAAAAGGCTTGATATCTTTCAGCGGTTAGTTCTGTTTAAAAAAAAAAAAAAAAAAAAAAACCTCACAAATTTTGGACAGGTTCCTTTAAATGAATGCTATAAATGGAAAATTCAAAGAAAAGTGACTAAAGTCAACAGCATGCAATAGCAGAGATTCTCTAATGTTGTCTGGATTTGAAGTGTTGGTAAAGCTGCTTTGAAGCTGATTGTTGAAATAAATACGTAGGGGCATGACCTTGCCCCTTCTAAGTACCTTATCACCGGCCCTCTAGAACAGTTAGCCGAGGGGCAACTTTCCCAAGCAAGGAGGAAGGCACAACGGAGCCGTATCAAATGCAATCTCACATGAGGAAATATGGATTGATTTGTTGAGTCAGCCTAGCCAAGAGTATTGCATTTGTTCAAGACTAAGAGACTGTTGGAAACAAAAGCTCTTTCCTGCATTTTATTTAGCATCTCCTACTACACTGCTGACTCAGGTGTAACTGAGCAATTTGACCCCTACGCTCTCACAAAATCACAAAATTGTTCTTCCTTAATCTGTTGCCACAAGCGTGTATGCTTCAACCTCCTCGTATTCCATGGAGGCAGTCAGCAGTGTGCAGCAGGGGATACGGCTGTGTCCCAGTCAGTCATGCCACCAGTGAAAACCATCACTAGCCTGCAGTGTGGTAGCTATCGTATTTACTTGTTTTGCTAGAATAAAAAAAGAACAAATGATTAGGACTGAGGCCAGATGGAAACAAATGATCTGAAACACTACTAAATATACCAGATAAAACTCCCATTATCTTCCTCAGATTTGCCAGTACTTTGGTCCATACTCTTTATTCCCATACACCTGCCTTAAACAAATCCAGCATCTTCTATCATATATATCTAACACACTCAGTCTAAATTTAATGTGCTGAATTGCTCAGCTACAACAACCAAAGGATATCAACATAAGTTTATCTGTATGAACAAAAATCTGATTTTTGAGTATTGTCATCTGTAGACAGCTAGGACTCTCACACCACCACCACCATCCTCCACCCCATCACTCTTCTCCCAACCATCCCCCCCACCACACACACACCCCAAAAAACAAACAAACAAACAAAAAAAACTTGAAGAGATCTGTTAGTAGTCAGTAGAAGATGTTTACCTGAGGAATTATTTATTAGCAAATGTGTTTATTTTTGTCTTTCAGTTCTTTTTATCTACCTGGCATTTCTCAACAAAGAGAGCATGACTTCCTTCTATTTATAATTTCTTGGGGGAAAAAAATAGATAGTTCTTGTCCTGGAGTTTGTTTGTACAGAGATCAGTCAAACATTTGAAATTTAAGCAGTGTTCACTGGACCTGTACCAGAAGGTCACAGCATGTGTTTCTGTTTGCAGTTTGGATGTATATAATTACTGGAACTAGGTTTCTGGAACAAATGCTCATAACTGTATGTTACATTTCCCTTAAATTTTCTAAATATTTTACAGCATTTGCATTTTTTTTTTCGATTTCCATGGCAAACAAGTAAATATTAATTAATATATTCATAGGTAAACTATATAAAGTTTGGAGATACTGGTTAGTCATTAATTTTTATAAATACATATAATACCTGTGTTACTCATGATATTCAGTCAATTCTGGTAAGGGAGAACATGTCTTTCATTTATATACTAGCTAAGTATTAGCTGAATTAGTTGGACACAAATCAATCACAGCAATGCTGGTTGCACAAACCACAGATGGTCAGTTATTCCTACTTTGACCAAAAATCACCCTGATTTCCTTCATATTTGTTAAAAGGCCAGCCAAACATCATCAGTCCTGTCTTGTAGGTTATTCTTTATGTTTTCTGCGATGTTGGGAGCACCAAGTGACTACTTTGACCTTTCCCCTGTTATGATTACTGCACATTTTCTGTCAATAGATGATACCTGTCTGTTTCCAGAGTGAATAGTGCTTTACAAATGAAAGGAGTGAGAGGTATTGATATTTGTGCATGGACCATTTGATGGTGTATGAGGATGAGCCATACCTTCCAGGGAAAGCAAAATTGAATCCTGTCTCTGATGGTATTTATTTGACATGTGGCATGAAAGAGTGTCCTGGAAGAATAAAGGGTAACAGAATGAAATGACCATACTTTATTTGATGATCACCACAATAGTAATTCCAGCTGCCTCAGACCATAATGTAAATGTTTTGGATTTTTTTCTTTTTTTTCTTTTTTATTTTTTTCCCCTTAAATTGTCTATGCAGGTATGTCCCAAACAAAGGAAAAATGAGCAGTATTTTGGAAGCTGGTGCTTAGGGTGTTAGCTTTTGAAAAAATAATATGCACTAACTGGAGCCTGCCATTTAATTGGCAAGAGACTGAGAAGGAGGGAATTTGGATCAGTTCTGTCCAAATCTCATTCGGGTAACAAGCCATTCTCCGAGACAGTGTTACATGAAACGTAATAAATGTTGGTGAGGTACCATTACTGCAGTTCTTCATGCATGCTACATCAATTACAAGATCAATATATTTGCAAATAAGTATGCTATTCTTGCTTCTTACCATTAAACAATAAATCCAATAATGATAATTTGTCTATCATAAACCACATCTCAGCAGTATAGTATTCACAGCCCTCAAGAATCCAAAAATCTAAAACCCAAATCTTTGAATTTCATTGTACTGATGATTTCAAGACAGGTCTAAACTTTGCACAGAAACAGTGTCCTGGGCCATAACTCATACTGTGTGACTCAAAGTCCAAATTTTGCTTGCTTCAGACTTGGCTTGGAGATTGTGATCTGTTAATTTTGTTACTTTAGTTTGTGGATAAGACTAAGGTAATAGCCTATTGATTGTATTACATGCGCAGCATATGGAATGGCTTATTGCATGGAATTTGGCCTCCTATATGCTGCCGCATCTCTGGGATCTACTTATGATCAATGGTGTCCATGACGATATTATTCATCCTGAATCTTTGTAGGCTTATTTTTCCCTGCTGAAAGATGTAAGAATGAAATAAAGCGGGGAAATGAAACATTTTTATCTGTGTACTGTTTTTTTCCTAGTCATTTAACTTTCCAGATTTTAATTCGTCTACTGAGGCTGTAGCCATTGGTAATGACATACTCACTGCTCTCATGCTTAAAGTTAGTGCTGTCCAGAGAGGCTGAGCCAAATACTGCTTCCAGTAATAGCAATATAAATCAACCTACTTTGTCTGGGCCCATTCTATCCAAAATATGACACAAATTTCTGTGGACTTATTCTAGATATACTCCAATAAAGCCTTGAAGAGATTTGTCTTTTATAGCTTAAATACTGCAATGGTACAAACAGTAACAAAGCTTATATATTAGGTGTGATTAAGTCATAAAACAGAATTATAAAACATTTGCCCAGTTAAAAAGCACCCTGTAGTATACTTAAATGCTCAAATGGTTGTGGGGGAGCATAAATGAATATGGGAGGTTATTCAGTCAAAAGGAGGTTGGATCATCAGTGGTTCATCAGTGGAATCCTGCAGTGATACAAATTGATAAATAGTACCAGCAAAAACTGCCTTCCCTTCCATAAGTATAATTCATGCTTTTTCTATTTAACTGTGTTTCCTGTGGCTGATACTCCACACCTTTTCTGGGAAAAAATAATAATAAGTAAATAAAGATCTACCAGTAAAGCAGCAATTTTGATCACATGGAGGAGGAACCTGGATCCCTGTAGTTTAATTTGAATCACTGCAGCATGCCAGCACTTCAGCAATGTTCCTGGAGTATCACAAAGGACCCTGATGATCCAAAGTGACCACCTTTGTTTTCCATGCAAATGAAAAATTTGAGCAGATTTTGGCATGCTGTTTTTACACATTTGTTTCTCCTTTTCTCTTTGTTTTTTAGAGTTCAACTCTTCTGTCACAAACACTGTATTCTGCATGTCATTTTCTCCCCAGTTAGATCGTACTTCATATTTGCTACAAGTTCAACATTTCTCTCTTTTCTAATTTTTCATGGATTTCTGCTAGTTAAACCTGAACAGCAGCAACAGTTGTCTGGAGAGAGTACACCTTTCTTTCAGAATGTATAGTTTCTTGGAAAATAGTTGATTATCTTGACTTTTCACCTTTAATTTTACTTCCTTTCCAGAACTACACCATGCTTCTGGTTTTAATTGTCTTTTTAAAAAATGGGGTGAATGGGGAACACTTGTGCACAAACTATTAGTGGACATGTGAAAGACCTAAACAGGGGAAGGAGAACCTGTTTTTATTTGTGATCCATTTCAATGGAAAAGAAGCTGACTGTTCTGAAATGACAAATATTAAGCTGATTGTGCTTTGGGGCCTGTTTGCAGTAATGGTGATGATGATCATGACTGCGAATGAAAATAAAAGGTCAGTCTTTCCCTGCACTCTGTTTTTAACCTCTGTCATATCATGTATTTCCGGATTGCAATTTGGATTCACTATCTAGGAAACAAACGTAGTTTCTAGGTGTTATCGAAATGAAATAAATCGTTCCTGTCTCTCCTCATGCGACAAATCCCTCACCAAATACCTCTATGCTTACAGTATGTCAGGAAGCCACTGTGACTGCTCTCTCTCGTTCTTTCTTCCCTGCGTGTGCTAACCTTAACCCATATAAGTTTGAATAACTACACTTCTGTTATCTATCATTTTCTTAAACGTGGCTGGAGTTTTCTGGAAACAGAGAAATGCACCTTAAATAATTGGTTTAAAGAATGTACTACCTGTTTGAGAAAGTTAATGGGAACATGCAATTGCTTTTCTCCTACCCCTTAAATCTGGCTGGTAATATGCAGTAGTCAGTAACAGCAAATGATATTCTTTATAGCTTGTGCTAGACTAGCTGTTCTGCACAGTAGATTTGATGAATGATCTAAAAAAAAAAAAAAAAGTAGATATTGGGTGATTTTCAATCTTATGTTTGGGTGGAGATATGGATAAACATGTAAAATGTGTTTGCCCCTTGAAAATGATAATCTGTGCAGGGCACACAATGCTTTACAAGCTATAAAGCCAAGAAAAATACTTAAGACATTTCCCAACATTATCGTGAGACATCAATGATAACATTAATTTACTGAGTATTCTATTTCACTAATATGAGAAATCATGTTTTTGTGAGATAGTTTTAAATTGCTTTCGAAATAATAGCTATGAGGAGGTGGATGTAAAACTTCTTCTTGCAGTATTGGAATGATGAACACAACTTTGTGCTTGACAAGAGAATTGTAAATTTAAATGTGAAAATTACGGTGATAAAGCAAGAGAGATATTTAATGTTTAAGTTAAACAACTGAAGCTAACTATTGCTTTGCAATTTTATTTTTTTTTCACCGGCTGGAAGTTACTTATTAGTACATCAGCCTGTGGAAGAAAAAGCACCATTTGACCAAGCACAGCCTATCTGTGCTTCTCTTGGACGTACACTCCAGGATAATCAAATAGCTGCTCTTGAAATTCATATTATAGCCTGTGCAAACGTTGCTCTACCAGTTAGCTCTGATTATAAGAAATATATAGTCTAAAAATCTTAATTCTTCAGTATACAAGATCTTGATACAGAGTTGATTTTCACTAATTTCAATTGTCAGGTATTAATAAAAAATGATAAAATTTGAAGTCACGTATTACTATAAGAGATGACCTCAGATGGGAATACAGCTATTTTTTGAAGGGAGTGATTACTAGATATTTTGCCATATTTTTCAGATGAAGTCTTCTATTTAAACTACTTATGAGATCTTGTTTAAGTAAAAAGTATACTAATAAAATTGCTGTAGTTTAATAACGTCCCCCAATGGAATGAAAGTCTTAAGACCTTTGCATTCATTTTCTTTACATGAATATACTCTCAATGAATCTTTCTATTATACTATTATATTTAGTACCTGTTCCCTTCCCTTTATAAGGATAAAAAGTATAATATTAAATAGAAAGAAGGTATCTTTAACATCACACATTCAAAAGTGGCTATTTGTTATGAGATCTCTGAGAGACCTGATTTTCAGACAGTGTTTAGGAACAGTATTCTGAGAAAAGCTTTAGAGTGTAACACAAAATATGGGGCAGGCTCACAACCTTACTTATCTTTTTTGAAAGTGTCAGTCATGATCTATGTATCTCCAGGAAAACAGCTGAAAGTGTGCTGTTTTAAGGGTAATATACAGGAAAATATTGTGCAAGTACATGAGTGAATGCAGTTGATATAGATTGGTTTTCCACGTCTAACAGCCATCACTTGAAGCTTTTTAAAGTAGACAGAACATTGCACTAAAAAGTTAATCCAAGCAGTAGGCTTTTTACTGACAGCAGAAGTAAGTCATTAATATGTCATTAATATGTTTTCCTTTTCTCTGACTTTCATAACTGATACCACTACTAGAGAAATGATTTGGGTTTTGCCATACAGGATCATCTCTCTGCATCCTGGTCATACCCGTTGTTATTCTTGTAGATACTCCTACTATAGTCCCGGCTCCTAGAGCTGTTACCCGCCTCTGTCTTTTTATTTATTTTACTTTTCCAGAGCTTCTAGCTGCAGAGAAAAGCTTGGAAACACAAGGTAAATGGAACTGAAGTCTCAAAAAGCCAATAAATTGGTATTATAATAAAGCAAGCCATAGCCTGAAATCAGCCTAATTTTTGTGGGGTTGTCTTTTGGTCTTTGAATGTGGTAATTCAGCTAGACTGAAGTGGCCCTTTCCTTCCTGCTAGTAACTTTAAGATACAAATTTTCAATGGGTATTTCTTATGAGGAGTGCTTTGCTAGTTCTTTCTATAAGTCTGTGCTTAAATCCTGTTCTGTTTCTTTTCTGTTCTTCCTCTTTCTTTAATGAAATCTGTGAATTTTAGCAGTCTATGTGAATGACAGCTCAAAAAAATGTCGAAACCTGCCTTTTTATGCCTTATCAGGAAAGGGTTAGCGTAAAGGTTACCATAATACACAAGTACTGAACTTCCAGAATTATTTCTTCCATAAAAATAAATACATTTCGGGCAGGCAGATGAAAGTAATTATTTTAGAATTTTGAATGGAAGCTACCTTCTAATCATGTAATCATCAGTCACGTAAGGGAATGGAAGGACCTCTGTAGACCTCTGTTAAAGGTGGCCTTGCGTGAGAATGTATTTTCCATTAGGCAGTGTTTTCCTGTCCCAGAGAAGAAAGTGAAAGGTGCCAATCACATGGAAGTAAAGGGCATTTATGATGTGTAAATATTAATCTTCAGTAGTGATGAAAAGAGCTCATAAGATTTATAATCAGGACTATGATGGAAAAACAGGGTGTGGGAAAACTAACTGCTATATCCATCTCAATTTGGGGAGTTTTAGTGTACTTATTTATGGACTAAATGTGCAGCATTTGGTTAATAGTCAAGTGCTATTACAGACTGCATCTGATTCATATGGGTGTTGTCTGCCTGCTACCCATTCTTAGCAATTCAATATTAGCAAGTGTCTTTAAAACAATTTTAAACATGCCCAGAGGCTTGACAATAGGTGCAAGTTTTGTAAATGCAGATAAAATAGGGGATTATAATAATCATTCATGATAATACATTTCAGAGAAGATATAAACAAAATACAGCTTTAGCCACAGTTGCTGCACTAAGTCAAACATCAGAGAAACCCGTAAGGATCAATTAAAACATTTTTCAATAGCACCTACTTATTTTAGGCCATTCCAATTCAGAACTCACCCATGTTCCTGCTGCTTAGGTTACTGACAGACCCATTTAGCAAATTTTGTCATTTAATACTAGAGAACTTCCTAAAATCATATCTCATGCTATCATGAACAATTAATACACTAATGTGAGTATTTCTTCAGTAAAAGTAGAGGAATATCTGTGAGGAGAACAATATTTGATTTTCTAGTTCTGTTGCTAGAGGCATTTCGTCCTGCACCAGGACTATACAGGGAGGAGCGGTTCTACCATGACCAGCAATTGAGCACAAAACGGCATCAGTTCTTGACAGGGTGCTTGGGCACAACAGATATGCAAACTGTAAATATCAGTAATGATGCACTTGAAGAATTTACATTTTAAATACAAGTTCATTTGTTTTCAGTAATGTGTATGCATGAACTTCTTCACATTTAGAGAGTGATTTGAAATACCGCAATAGATAATGGAGTCAGGGTCTGCCAGCAGGAATTAGGCCTTACAGGGTCTGGATACTGCCTTTTTTTACACTAGGCTGTAGTATTACACCATATGCCAGTTCTATTTATTTGCTTATCCATATGGAAATTTCTTTTTTTCCATCCTTGTTAGCTTGTCATGACACTGTTTATGCTAAACACGCCTGCATGCTTGCTTCCTACCTTCTGTAGCAAGAAATAACTCTTCTAGATCGATTCCCACGCAGCTAAACTTCCAGGGTTTCCAGGCAGTTTTCTGTAGCTTTATATGTGCAGTGGTGCCCTGAGCAAGATTTTGTGGGAGAAACCTGTTTCTTCAGAGATGTCACACTTGATTCTTCTTTCACTTGCATTCAGAAGGATAACAGTGAAGGCCAAGAGAGTCCTGTCAGCAAAGAGCCAGTGTCCAGGCAGATTGCAGATTCGGGCAGTCTGGGCTGTAAGATTTGTCCCCAAGCTGTGTGGACATAGAGAAAGTTCCAAGAGCAGAGAAAAAACTTCCTTTTTTCCTATCAAATCCATACCAAGACCTTTGCTGATTTCCCATCCACAGAATCTTTTAAAAGCGGTTTTTCTATTTGTGTAGAAGAGCTCTCCCATGGCTGCTGCCCAGCTGCACACCACCCTTGTATGGGGCAGCAGGGGTGATCTGAGCTTCCACAGCACCAGCAGTGTCTCACCTTCTCACCACCACCTTGTGACTTGAGAAAAATGACAGAAACTTGAGTAGTGTGGTGCTTTTTTGTTCTGCACAGCTCTCCTGTCTTTGCTCCTGCCTCAGAAATGCAAGATTAAATCCATTTCAGAGATCTAACTATGAATTTCCAGCTATTGCTCTGATGAGTGTTTGGCTTTGCAGAGAAAGACCCCCTTTGCACCGTTGTTCTACTTTACATTGTACTGGGCCACTATTAAATTTTAACAGCAACTGGTAAATACATCCTAGCCTTACAAGGAATTTAATTTCATTCAGTACAAGGAAATGTAGAGGCTAGATTTCTGTATTTTCAGGCAGGATTTTCACAGAATATCCTTGAGCCAGACAGATGCTGTGTATCTGTCCTAAATCAAACTCATCACCCTTATTATCTTTCTTCATGCACAGGAATTCATCCATCTGGTGACAGCAGCAATTTCACAGATAAACAGGTCATCTGGGCCTTTATTAAGGTCTGCAAAATGTAATGGGAATCTTCACATTGATTTCAAGGATCAGCTTCTTTATCACTGACTGGCTGTTTCTGATGCTGGAAATAACCTAGGAGGGGGTGTATTTAAATCTTCTGAGGCTGTATCTATACTGCTGAGGCTGTATCTATACTGCTGAGGGAAAGATGACCATGGGGCAGTTCCTGTTGCTGAAGCCAAATGGCCCAAACTGGTTCACAGCCATAGTGCATAGAGATAGTTCTCTAAGGAGACCGCCATACACACATATATATAGCACTTATTCTATAGAAGTGGTGTATATACACCACATAGATGGTATGCACTTATACCTGTAAGGTGCCCTGGTAATCTTAAGATAACATTTCCTATGCTTTTTTACACTTAAATATCTGCAATGGAGCAGAGATTTTGTTGCAGATCATCAGAGTGGTATGTTTATAGCACAAAAACTGAGGGTAGATATGAATCCAGATGAACATTGTATGAACAGACCATACAGATTCATCTGGGTTGGCATGAGAATCCTAACATCCCTGTGGCTGTCTCCAAGTATCTAAATGACTTGGAAAGAGAATGATGAATCATATATCATTGGGAATAGACCTTACACAGCATTTTCCTCTTCCAAGAATGGCATAGCTAAGCAATGCAAAGGAAGAGTGAAATATTACTTTTATGCCTTAGGCAAAAAATGACCTTTGCAGTCTACATTTTGAACTGGAGAACTTGCCCATACCTTAAGCAAAGTTGGATCCCATCCTATACCTTTGAGTTAGCTCAGAAGTGCAGAGATACAGGGTCAAGCGGGTAGACTACACCTTAGCAAATGGAAAAACATCCAAGGAAGATCTGCAAAACAAGTCGGCTACCAAGAAACTGTTTTCCATCATGGTCATTTTTGTCCCTAAAAAATAAATTCATAAATAGCTGGCAATGGATTAACCCCAAATATACATACAGAAGACTGAAATCTGCTTATATATGGAGAGACTGTAAGCATAGAAGAAAAGCAGCAGATGAAGAAGCATTAGGGGAATGAATTGGGGAATTATTCCTCAGAGTCTTTTGCCCCATTTTTAAGCTAACATTTCTTTCAGTGATGCTGGTGTGAAATTGGCCAAAGAAACAGATATTTTTTTTCCCATCTTTGTATTGGATTTTTTTGGCTGACCTTTACCTTGTGTGGTAAAACAGTCATAAAATATTACCACACACGAAGTTTTTGTTCTAATAATGTAACACTTTTTTTTTTTTTTTTTTCTCTCTCTAAGTAGTAGGAAGCAGTTATCCAAAGCGAATGCATTTTATACTTGTGAATTACAGCTGCATTGCTGCTGTGAAATGGAGCAACATTAATCCATTCCTTGGCAACTATCACAGCAAGAATGAGAAATGATGCAGTAAACATATGTAACCTATTCCTCTTTACAAGCTAAAGAATGTCTCCTCAGAGTCCTTCTTGGATACTGCAATACAGAGATGTTTCAGCAGTCCTGTCCTGAATGAAATATTGCTGGAGAAAGAAACAAAATCAAAGGATTTCCATATTTAACTTTCAAATATACTGGTTATTCTATCACTGTTCTCATTCCAAATGATTTCACTAGTTTGAGGACAACAAAACATTGTTTGGTTATGCAGCTTTGAAAAATTTCTGATTACACTGTGCAGCCTATCAAAATAGTGTTTTTTCCTCAGAATGACAAACATGGTTGTTGCCAGACCTAGCCTTGATTGTTTTTCCTTTCACTCTGGCCATAAAATGCTATGGCAGAGAAACAGGAGGGGGTGAAATAGCGATTCTGTTATAAATAAAATGGATATAAATTTACACATTTAAACAGAACTACAACTATTTAGCTGTTTCAACATTGAAGGTAGTTGAACTAATGTGCAAACAATATATGATGTGAATCACTGAACATAAAAAACAATTCCAGACAATTTAAATGAATCAGTTTATAAACATCTATGTTTAGCAAAAATCTTCCCTGAAATTAAAATTCTAGGATGTTTTACTAGCCCAAGTAACAATATGACAGCAGGTGTGAACAACGTTCCAGTGGTTTCAGTGCATTGCTCTGGTACTTACAGCTAAACATTTATTTAAGCTGGATAAGGACCAAAATGCCCCTTGGCCTTTAATACACTTTATGCTTAGAAACAAAATTTTGAAATTATTTATTCTTCTTAAATTAAAGAACATACTGAACAATGTTCCTTACCATAAAAACTTTTAAACATTCAAATAATCAGATTAAATAGCCCTATTACAATGACTTCATTTTTCAAACTCATGCAAGTAAATGCTTTAGAAAAATTATAATGACAAATGATTTTCAGACTGGCATTGTGAATATCAAGTTCTGTCCCAAATTAAATGATTAAAAAAAAATATATAAAAAAAAAAAAAGTTAACTAGGCTAGCTTTAATTATATACATTTTACATTCTTCTTAATTTAAACCAAATGGAATTAGACTACTAAGGATAGTGAAACAAGGGTCATGTTTGGGGTGCTGTATTTGAAGTTCAGTATACTATTTTAACAGTATCTTTGTTCTTTGCATGAACAAGGACTTTTACGTCGCTAATTCTATAGCAGCATTCTCATTTGTTGGAATGCAGAATTAAACCTGGGTGAACATGAAGAACTCTACCTTCATTAACAGCTATCCAATTAAACTGTCCGGTTTCTCAGGATGCTGACTGATGACAGCACATTAAGGCAGAAATTAGTCACTGCAAGCGATTCCAACTAATGCCATCCTTAGACATGTACCTCTGCCACTGCTGCGTGTGTGTACCATCCTGTGTTGCTCGGGGGTTTGTCACCCTTCCAAGCCCCCAGCTTGTCACAAAAAGTACTTTGTGTCAGCTGCCCATGCTCGGCTTCTTGGATGTGTCTGTACCTTTCCCTGGTGCAGGATGTCGATTCTCCTTAATGAAGGGAATTAAAGGTAGATTTCCAGTCTCACTAGAATGGGAGCATGAGGCACCGATTCCAAATGTTGATGTAGACGCTGGGTTATGGAAATACTTGCAGTCACTTCCTGAGGTTTGAAGGAAACAGCTTTTGTGCAAGTAACTGCAAAAATACAAATGTAACCCAAACCTCCTGAGGCTGCAAACCCACAAGAACCTAAGGGAAATGGGGAGAGGGCAGCAGATTGTTGATAAGTCAGAATAGCATTCAGAAGGGAATAGGGATTGGCAGCAAGAGAAATGGGGCATGTTGCCTAATATTTAAGCCACATTGGAGCAAAACTAAAGCTTCCTTGCAATAAGCAGATAATAAATTCATTGAATTCCAGTTTAAGTGTATTGCTGGTGTGATCCTTCCAAAACAAGTTGAGCATTTTAGGTGCACAAACTACTTTGCAGTGTAGCCATGAGCATTTTCCTGCTCATATAAATCAGAAGTACTTTTATTCTAAGCAAAATGAAGTTACGGTACTTGAAAAATTGTAGGAGAGAAGAATCAGCTTCTGACATTTTGATGTGAACTCAGGCAAGATTCCTTGCATATGTACTACCTGTTAATTACCTTAATTGTCTTTTCATTAGGTACATCCATCCACATGTCAATCACATTATTTTCAGTTTTCACCTCATAGTTAGCTTCAGAAGCATTAACGGGGGAAAAAAATATCAAGTTTAAAACAAGGTTTTGTATTCATACAAAAGTAATCGCAGGAAACATTATGGCTGTCACTGAGTAAGAGATCAGACTGAATGGTTGTAATGGTCACCTCTGGCCCCAGGCACCCAGCTGCACTCCCAGTGCAGGTCTGGTGTTAACTCCAGCGCTGTGTGTGATGGTACATGTTTGTGAGATGAGAGCAAAGCTCTCGTGCTTGCTGAGCATCAGGAGCCCTTAGCCTTTTGGCTATTATTTATGTTTTTTGAAAGCAGAACCTCTATAAACTGTTGTATAAAGAGCTATGCCTGATGTGGGAGACAGTTTTTAAGGTGTTTCAGGATGAGACACTGACACCAGAAGAGCCACCTTCTGTTTGATGAGGCCATTTCGGAGTCTGCCTACAAGGTTGTTTCTTGAGGCAAAAGGAAGCAGCTGGCAGGAACTGGTGTACAGCATCTTTTTATTTTATTTTGTGGGGCTGTTGGGAAAACATAAGGGAGTTCTTAGGGTATGGAAAGTGTTTCCAGAGCAGTGTCATGGGATATCATCAGCACATCCCAGCACACACAAAGGAAGATGGCTTAGCATCTGTTCTGGAGATCCAGAGAGTGCAAGCCAGCAGTACTGGATACTGACAACCAGGCATGGGGATGGATAGCAGTATGCAAGCCAAGACTCCTCGGATACTGGTAATCAAGCATGGAGAGGGTTATTTTGATAGGAGGGCACAAATGAATAGCAGTAAAATTGTGTTTTGAATGTGAACAAACTAAAGAATATGCTTGTCTTCTGGTTAGCTCGAATATTTCACATAGAAGGAAAGAGGCAGAAACAGCAGAATTTTAAATAAGGGGAATTCATTTTTTTGAGATATCTGTTCCTCGCAACTCTTTTAACCTTTCTGTGTCTCCATTACTGTTTTAAAACACACAAATAAATGATAGTGATTAGCACTTTATATATGCAGATAGAAATATATGCTCACATAAGCAACTTCAGTGAAGCCAACAGAACTTAAAATGGTGTAAAATAAGAAATGAATCACATTCCACTCGTAACCATATTTCAGACTGCATAGAAGTCTGAAGACTTGCTTTACTGCAAGACATAAATTTTTACTGTAATTCTAAAAGTAAATAAGTAAAAATTCTAAAGGAGAAACAGGTACGAGTTTTAGGGTCTCACCTCTACCATAGCTGTACTGCCTCTCCTTTTGAATGCCACTGATGTGTTTGCGTTGATATGCACAGGGTGGCACCAGTGGGCGCTGAATTAGCTCCAAGGCTTATTTGACCAGCGGCAAGTTCATAGCAGGCTCCTGGAGAGGAAGAAGTGGATGCCACCACTTCCAGGTGCAGAATTTGGGCCATCAAGTGTCCAAACTTGCTTGAGGTACACAGCGCTGTTCAAGTACATGGCAGTGTTTCAGGAATGTGTGTTATAAGGGCAGATTGCATGGATTTTGAACACTGAACAAGGAAGGGTCCATTTTCCTGGCCAGGTTGATGAATAAGCATTAAAGGGTAATTGCACTCAAGTAGTGTGCTTTCAGTGAATCAAAGACTGGAATAAAAGGGATATGGTAGCAAGTGAAGATGTCTTCTAATATCCATTGAGCTATGAACATTTCTAACAGCATATATATATATATGTTCAAACACTTATTTTAAGGGGGATAATCTATCCTAATGCTGGAATGATAAAGACATGCTGAGCTGATCAGTGCACACAAGGACCTGAGCCTTGGCAGGAAAGGGTGCTGTCAGCACAGAGACGTGTATTTCAAATGGCAGAACTTCACAGCACACAATTTTACTTATTATGTGGCTGATTAATTGTTTCTGTTATTATGTTATCACCTGAAAATCCTGCTGCTATACAAAGTGCCAGCCTTGTGCAGCTGAACTGTATTGGTAGCAGCTAATGGATGTCTGGGGTAAAGCTGTCATTTTACAGCAGATGTCATTTACTTGCACGTGGTTATCCCCTGCTGCCCTTGCTCAGCAGGAGCGGGACGGCAGCCCTGCCTGCATCCCTTGCAGGTCTGCAGGTGCTCGGCAGAATCCACTGGCTGCTGTCAGGATCTTGGAGGAGTAGGAGATGCACTGACACTCCTGTATTGACTTTCGGATAACAGACATTGAGAAATTGGATGGCAATCCGAGCAAATAAAGCAAATGGAAGAAACAAAGAGATTAGCACAGTAGCTAGAGATCAAGGAACTTCAAAATGAGATTAGATGTGTTATCTGATTTACATTTTGTGAGAAAATCATCAGAGATCAGACAAGTCAGCAAATTATCAAAGTAATCCTGTTTTTTCATTACATCAGATATGAAATTCCAAACAAAACAAAACACACCCTTCCAAAAAGCCCCAAACAAATAAGATTTTGGTATTTAGTGGCATTGATCAGATATTTTTGATATCATTCAAAATGAATTTGTTGCATTCAAAACAATAGATTTCAGGAGATACCTGTGGGTCTTGTGCAATTTACCATTGCCTACCGTATCCATTTTGTTCTGAGCTTCCCCACAGTCTCTGCATACACTTGTGCTTTACTTTTTAAATACAGCAAGAGCAGGATTCTTGAATTGTCTCTTTAACTCTGCTATTGAATTGCTTGGAGGCCTTGAGCCAATCATCCATTCTCTCTCTCCTTCAGTTTTCTTACCTGTGAAATGTACATAATTTTATTTTCTAAAGTGCTTTGAGGTCCTTACGTGAAAAGTAACAAAGTAAGTGTAAAATGCTACTGGCAGAATGCCAGGAATGCCAGCTGGGAGTCATCAGTAAGCACTAAATAGATGAAGAGCCACTAATAATCATTCCAGAGTTTAAAAGTTACCTGAAATATCAGGAAAAAACATGAAATTGTTAATATATTTAAATCAGGACTTGACTTCTTTCTGTCTCCCACAGTATCAGCCTCAAGCAACCCTTATTTTCATGCTTAACTTGATATTTTAAAAGGTCAGGCCAAACAAACAAAAAGTCAAGCCAAGATCTTGCAGAGAAAGGAAAAAGATAGGAGAAGAGATTTGTGCCACATTTTGTACATATAGAGGAGGTCCTGAATAGTTCAGTGACAGGGACAGAACAGAACAGAAAAGAAGAGAAAGCCCATTTTCAAGAGAGTGAAATTTATCATCCTCCTGAAAGAATGTTGAAGATCGGGTAATACAGCTACAATTTTCCAGCCACAAAGGCACAGTAGCTGTCGTGTTAGATAAAGACTACCATGATTCAAAATCATTTGGTCACATCAACAATGGAGCATAGAAATACTCAGAGAAAACACAGCTATCCTAAACTCCTTACAAGCCACAGACAATAACAACTGCTATAAATGAATAAGGCAGGATAATCAGTCAGAGAGAAATCTCCTCTGCCTTGATGTTCTTCTGAAACAACATCTTTTCACCTGTGGACAGAAACTCCAGTCATACATCTTTGTGGGCTTCGGAGCTGTTGTGAGCCCTGCCATCAGAACAGTGAGAAGTTTCTTTCATAATTTGCCACACAGAAACTATTTAATTTAAACTTTTTTAATAGGACATTATAATTAATTTCCATGCATGAAGCTGTATTTCACATTATTTAATGACTTTTCCTGATCTTCTAGTGTGTAAAAGAATAAATGCCAATAAAATATGGGGCAAACATAATGAAAATAGCAATGGAATCATCATAATCTCCAAGCTACAAGTTTGGACATAAATGTCAAAACACCTTATGAGATCTCAAGCACGTGAACTTCATGCTATGATTGCATGAATCCAGGGTAGCCAGTCCTGCTTTATTTTGGACCATCTCAGCCATTTCTTTTTTGATGTGTGTCTCTCAGAATCATAGTAGAGGGGAATTTCGAAACTGAATAAAGATGGTTTTGTTTCTGTATTTTAAATAAATTAATTAAAAAATAAAATGTCAGTTGGACCTAAAAGGTATGCATTTAAGTTGGAATGCATCAGCTAAGCGTAACCATCTAAAATTAAGCACATCTTCCTTTTTTTTTCTTGGACAGCCAATGGAGGAACGTCCAGTCCAACTATTTGAATATATTCAATGTTTATTTAAAATCATTAAACTAGTATTATCAGTAGCCTAGTTTAATTTTCCAACACTTCCATGTGTCAGAAACACGCACTTAAAATAGGAATATGAAGACCTTTCTGCTAAGTAATACTATAGCGCTTACATTTTCCCTATTCCAAACAAAATTTTCCATCTAATTTGGTCTGTTACTGGTTACATTCATACACAAAAGGAAAGGACCTCTATTAAATTTAATTAGAGATATTTATTTGCTTTCAATCCAATCAAGATACTGGGCACAACATTCAGGTGGCAGATGTTACTGTAGCTACTACAGCTGCCTGATGGTCTGGCCCAATTTGTATCTTGACTACATTTTCTTCAATAAACCACCATACTGTTGGCCAATGTCATTCATGGCCAAACAGATATTTTTAATGCCATCCATCAGTTAATATTACGATAGACAAGCAAATAGCAGGAATTATAACATTCATCTTTCTTTTCTTTGTTTCTTAATTGTAGAAAATCACTGTTTCAAATGTGTTGTTTTTTGTTGTTGTTATTGCTGTTCATTTTTGTGTTGTTTATTCCTAAACATTCTACTGCAAAAGCAGGTGTGTGCTTTTCTGATACAATAGCAAGTTTCTGGGTTTTGTTCTTCTTGGTTCTAATATCCCTACTGTTTTCTTCCTTAGGAGGAATTAGATTTAAATATTAAAATTAGAATGTGTAGGAATATATAATTCATATGTGTAACAGAAAACAACCTGTAAACAATGGGTTTTAGGAAAAAAAAAAAAAAAAGCCAACAACATTTCTGATGGACCAGTGGTTTGATAACTCTTTACTCTAAAATCCCTTTTTGGATACAGGCTATTAAAATAAAATAGTTAATGGTGTATTTCTTAACTCTTTCATAAAAACTCTTTCTCAACTCTTTCTTAAAACTACAGAATTCAGTGTCAACTCTCACACTTTACAGATAGTATGTCACCGTTCCCTCTGTTTCAGCATGATTTTTTTATGTGTGTGTGTTGATTAATAGACAATGACCATCTTAAATATTTGGTTCTATGCAGACCATGATCTGCAATAATGGAATGACAGTTAAAAGTCATGCAGCCTTGCCTGAGTAGTGGATGGTTAAATCTAGTTTTAACACTGTAAGCAATAACATGTCAGGTGAAATGTTAGCTGCCTTTTTTTAGTTTCTCCTGTGCTTTGTAATCTATATAAATCTACCAAGTCTCTACCAGCATACAAAAACAGATAGGTACTGGCAGAACGAGGGAGGTTTTTCAGCCAGACTAAAATTGTGAATGGCCTCTCCCAGGGCAAGAGAATGAATTTATATATTTATTAATTAATTAATTAATTTATTTACTGAAGTGATGTTTGTACTATATGCTTCAGTTAATTACAAATTATCCAAAAGAGTAAAAATATTGTAGTTAGGAAACTCTTAATCCCTTGGAACTGCACTGAACAGCACTAACTCCCTTGCTAGATTACTGGAAGGCAAATATTAAATTCGACCAAAGAAGCAATTACTAAATCCATGTTTGTAGTTCATTCACTACTGATTAGTTCTGACATGCGAGTGGTCTCATTAGGTCTAAAAAGACAGACAAAGTAGAGAGAAAATGTCTGTCACTAGTGCAAAAATGCATTTGTTTCTTCTGTGGGCAGAAACAATGCTACAAAATGAATGCTGATTATTTTTTGAGATGACAAGATCTGGAACTTTGTCCTTCTCCCATACAGAACATTTCAGAGAGAAATCCTGTGTTGCGTTCAGTTCTTTCATTAGAGACACCATATCGTATATCAGATCCCAGCCTGGTGAAAATCATTACAGAGATACTGAGGATGATCATTTCCCTCATATTACTTCAGCTAGAAATGTGCTTCTTGTTTATTGACAGATTTATTATGATTAAGCATTCAAAAATACATTCTGTTGTTCACAATTGTTTCTTGGCAACAGTACTAATTAAAAAGTATAAGTAATCCAGTTGTACAGATTGTGTTTTTAAGTGCTTGATAAAATGCCTGTAAGTGCTAGTACTGGAAGTGACCAGTTGGGAATGCTGTCTGTATTAGCATAAATTACCTGGTAAATATCAACAAATGCATCTGTAGAAATAAGATTGATGTAGAGATATTTTAGTAGCTCACAGTAATCAATCCATCAATAAATAAATAAATAAATATAATAATAAAATTTAAACACCTCCAAGATTATATTCTGTAAATCACAGCACCTCAGTGAAAAAAAATAATCATTTTTTCATGGGACTGAAAAGATACATTTTTAAATTGCCTTAACATTGCCACTCTTCTTGCTTCCTTTTCTGAAAGCTTCCTACTCATTAAAACAATGTTGTGATCTTTACATAAGAATAAACTGTTCCTGTGGCAAGGCAAGGAGTCAGTACAGGTATGTGGATTTACATATGCTGTTTGCTCTCATCTGGCAGCTCCAAAGACATCCAACAGCCAGGCGTGTATTCTTTCTTTTCTTACAGCCCCCACATCTCAGCCTGACCCCAGTCTGACTCTGGAACTGCAGTATTCAAAAGTAGAGAAACAGAGCAGCTGCACAGAGAGAACCAGAAACAAAATAGCTGATTAAACTATTGATCAGCCACTGTGTTAAAACAGGTACTCCTCTGGAATTAAACTGCCAGATGAGCATTTCAGTGAGGTGAAAGGTTCAACCCAGACAGAGGACGGGCACAGAGATTTGGGGTTTGAGGTGCACACAAGAGGAGAGATCAGTCAGGAAAAGCTGGGATTGTGAAAGGGAGAGATGGCACACACTTTCGGCAGACCTGTTTTGGGTAATTCCTCTCTGTATGATCACTGTGCCCAGCAGTCCTAACCTAGAGCAGGGCTCAAGACAAGCTTTTCTTTAGAAACCTAACTGATGCTAGCAAGAGGTAACATCATCCTGTTGCTGAATGGGGAAGATATTGACAAGTAGCCACATTGTAAGCAATGGAGACAGGAAAACTAGAAGGAAAAATACAAAAAGAGTCAAGGCATTGTCAAAGGGATTGAACAGGAGGATAATTCTTACAGCATCAGCACTCTGAATGAAGACATGTAGGATATGGCTGCATTTGTAATGCAAAGATGTAATCAGAAGGTGAAGTATAGATAAAGGGGAATGGGCTGGATCTTTCAGCTGTTTTGAACAACGAGTATCTAAGTATTAGACAAAGTTTCATGGTGACAATTTAGAGTGAGGATGGGCCCAAAGAAGAGACCAAATTATGACATACAGGCACCACAGCAGAGGCCTAACTATTTGCTGACTGCAACTGAAGAGGAATGAAGACATGACTGAGAGCTTTGTTACCTCCAGCTATGCAGTAGATGGATAGATGGAGTGCAGGCTTAAGAGCTGAGTTTCCAGGGGACACACCACTTTTCCATGTGCCTTGCCGCACCAAATGCCCTTTTGTCAATGAGTCTGTGAGTCTGCACAGTGTGATTATCATGCCAGCTCTAAAAGTAGTCTTTCCTATCCAGACTGCTTGCTAAATACATCTCCCCTGAAACCATCATGAAATGAGTTAATTTAAAACATTATGCTAGTGACTGTAATTCACAGGATCCCTGTTTTTTCCTTTCTTCTCAGTATCTGCCTTTTAGCTTTTAAACTTTTAAGGTTAATATTTCCCTTAGTTTGAACAGTGTTAAGGACAAATGTTGTCATCTATGTTGTCTCTTAAATAATAAGATTTAATATTTTTTTCCTTCTGGGAAATCAAAAACATTTTGGCAGCGAACATCTCACCTGCAATTATTTTTCTTGTACTTCTATATAGCCAGCTCTAAAAAACACCCCTTCTTCTATCAGTGGTCAAATAAAATTATATAAAAAGGTAGAATTAGGAAAACATACCATATAATTTAGCTATCTGTAGAAAGTAATAAGAGAAACAGCACTTTACTGTTCAGTTCATTGCAGCTTGCCTATGCATGGTCCATGTGCTGCACATAAAAATACTGTATTACATTATATGGTTTACAGTTGATCTGAGACAGTTGTGAAATATCTCCAGTCTATCTTTTATTCCTACTGTTTATTTATATAAACAGAAAAATTAGGTATGGTAAATAGTGCTGTTCAATGTATTCATGTATGAATCTTCACTTTTTAGATGATGCTAAGCACTTGAATATTCAAATTGGAAGCCATTAGAATTAAAAAGCCAGGAAGCAATACTTTCTGTGAATATGAACCTAACCTCATTGAAAGCATTTCTTAATTAATATTCCATCAGCTGGTTGGTGGTAACTTGTAAGCTAAATTAGCTGATCTGGGTGTAATTAAATCCTCGTAAATGGAATGTGCCTGTATACTGTCATAACTGTCTCCTACAAGCAGTGACTACGACAATGCACAAGAAACATATTTTATTCTCACTCCTATGTTCTCTCAGTTGGTTACTCCTTCTGAATAGTTAAAATAAAATAATTTTATTATACTCTTCTGTGGACTGAGCCCACTCTTTAGGGTTGCATTTAAGTGGTTTGACTCAGCACAGAAAAATGCCTGAAGTGACAAAAAATGTGCAAAAACTTAGACCCAGAAGGACAATTTTTATTTATTTTTTTTCTTTAAAGGAAACAGAATCGTTGGGAACACAGCATTGTTATCTATTTAAAATTACAGTAGCTTTGTTTTCTGTCAGCTTTGTGAATCAGAGGGATGTGATGAGAGAAAATGGCTTCTTGGTTGTAGGTCCAACCATCAACTATTCATGCCCACTCTACTGGGTAGGTGGCTCAGCTGCCAGGCTTCTAAACTGCTGCAAATCACAGCAATTAAGCTGCTGCAAATTACATGTTGAGGAAAAGAGAGGTAGATGCTGCCTTATGAGAATTGGTTGGTAGGGAGAATGTAAAGGGTCTGCTGGCCTCCATAAACAGCGAAGTTATCCCTGCAGTGGCCACGGTAACCTCTGAGATGGATTTCTTGACAACTACGTTGCTAACCACCATGGTCAAGCTGAGATCCCCATGTGTCAATCACAGCTTTTCTTCCTTTACTGCTTAATGTCAGATGTGGGTCTTAAGGAAAAAAGAGCCTAAGGTTTAGCCCTAAATTCTCCATACTCACCAGAAATTAAACATTTTGTTAGTGAAACAAAGGGAAGCAGCAAAAGTTGAATAACTTCATGAGAAATTTAGGTTGACCTTGGTAGGCTTCAGTTCGTTGCTGAAAACCAATGCTAGATAAAGTTGCAAATATTTTTTTTTTTGTTAAGACTGTCATGATTTTTGCTCTTTTTTTCCCTAGTAGTTTCCCTTTACTGTTGCTTTTCATAAATCCAACAGTCTCTGAGATTACTAGATTGAATGCAACCAGCAGTAGGAAAGAAGATATTGAAGAATTTTCAGAAGCTTCATTTTGAAATCAGTATTAGTATGACCATTTGCATATGGAGCTGATTCAGAAACATTGCACCAGTGTTTTATATGAATCCTGAGCCAAGTGACACTGCTCACATTTTGCATATCAAACATTCACACTCAGTTGATTGGAAATGATCTGTAAATGGACGTGCCTTTGCAGAAAGCATTTGAAAATAATAAATCTCTTCACATATTTTGCACCAAGAAGAAAAAAAGAAGAAAAAAAATGTATTTTTGAGCAAACTTTTTTTATTTACAAATGATCTGTTCCTATGAAGTGCTATGAGGAGATGGCTGAGTGTACTCCAGTTGTGACAATTCAGGGCTTGTAGGTATCCATCTGTCAAAGATGCTTAAATAGCATAATTCCCTGGCAATCCAGCAATCATTTCACAGGTATGGTCCCTGCTTTACAGCTTATTGTATGTGCCACTTACAGAGTTACGGGGAAGATTATTTTCTGTTTTCTGTTGGTGGGTAAGGAACAGAAATGGAAAAATCAACCCTGACCTCAGCATGTGATAAATACAGCCTCTTTCAGTGGTCAGGACTGTACTTCATGGGCTGCTAATCTGAAAGAAAGGAAAAAAACAAAGCTTGAAAGCAAAACCTGTCCTTGTGATCATAAACAGTGCCCAAAATGGCAAACTGCAAAAAATGAAATGTGGAGAAGAAATAACAAAGTGTGTGCATGGCCCCCTGTCTGTTCCCATGGAGCGTGAGGTCAGTGGACAGCTATCACTGACCTCACTAACTTTGATTCAAACCTGTAAATGAGAGCCGTGCTGAAAGGCAGTATATAGAATTGTATTTCTTCTTTAACTGAATTTCTCTGTTTTGATACTTTCAACAATATTGAATTATTCTCAGCATAGAAGGTAGAAATCTGTATTAGCTCCTAGAATAAATAACCTCTGGTCTTCTGGATACTTCGCAGATAAGTCATTAAGTGCCTGCAGAAGTGGCATTGTTGTCAGTTGTGGATTTGGCTTTTTTTTCTTTTTTTTTCCAGATGTCATTGTAGGGATCACTTACATAATGTAACTGTAGTTTTATTCCAGAGTGTTAAGATAAGTTTTATAAATGTGTTGCTTATGAGCATGTTACCAGAGAACTGTTTGAGAACATTCTGATATAACCAAACTTCATAGAAAGTACATATTTGCCCTCTTAAAGAATTCCAGTTAGCGGCAGTTTGGTATACATCTAAATGAACAAGAGAGATTTGAAGTAAATTGATTTATTCAAGAATAGTTGGTAGAAAAAATGTGTATTGTGTTTCTTATAAGAACAATCACAGTTATTAGTAAATATAACATCCTTATTACTCTGTTTCTTCAAACTTCTTCAGTTTATTCTTGAATTCATTTAATTCTGGTTGGTCTGTTGGTCTTCTAAGTATAGTGGTATGTCTACTCTTATTTCGCATCCTTCCTATCTCTCTATTTCTCTGTATCAGTTTTGCATGTTGAAAGCTACCAAATTGCCCAATTCTGTGCTGCAGGGAAGAATGGCTTTAGTTTCTTCTGTTATTTCTTAAAGGACCAGGAGGATTTTAAAAACAGTAAAAGTCACTGTTTAGTTTTCAGTTTGCCAGGCTCTTGCAGTTCATCTTTTGCAGTTTGAATTAGGAGACTGGCCATCGACTCATGAGATACCACTTCCAATCTGTGCTTGGATAAGTAGAGCTTCTGAAAGGATAGGATAATGAGCAAAGAATGAGAAGTACAAACAATTAATAATAAGGCATATATATTCTCTTCATGTATGAATAGTCTTCTGAAAATGTCTTTAAAATACTTTTTTTGTCTCAGGTGACTGTCAGAAGATGCACACTTTCTCAAGGTAGTTTTTGCTGACGGATGAAAGTAACATCTGGCTACTCCACTATAATTCCTATAATTCATTCTTCTGAAATACTGTCAAGAAACAAACAAATCATTGAACTATTAATGGTTTCATAAAGCAAGAAAAGACTGGCTCACTGATTCTGTTCAAGATGTAGCCTTCTAGTTCTTTAGGGCTTTCCACCTCAAACTCATCCTTTATAATTCGTTTAGTTCTTTAACATTAGAAATAATTGCTAGTTTGAACAAATGCTTCTCTTCTATTTACAAAAAGGAAGCTTAAATACTGTCATTATTAGCTGATGAGTAATATCATTATGTTCTCCTGGAAAAATTGAAAACAGCTTTGTATTTCATTGGCTCTGTGTTACTAAAAACTGGTATGCCCCTTAATCCACAGTAACAGAGGCCAGCTATTCCCTTGCAGAAAGATCTAAGCCCCATCCACACAATCTGATTTTTAATGCTCACATAGCAACAAGCAATTATCCTGCGACAGGGGTCACAGCGTGAGATAAGAGTTCACGCAGCAGAACACACCCGCATCTTTTTTAAAAATGAGATAAGGGATAGTTACAGTGAGCGGATTATGAAGTCAGTCTGTTAGGTTTCATGACTTTTAACAAGGGAAAAAGAGAACAGTGCCTTCCCATCTGTCTGTCTTTTATACCTGAAAATGTGCAGTGTACTGGCATTATGGCCAGTACTTAGCAACTGCTCTACAAGTGGTGGTGTCTGGGGACAGGGGAAAGGTGCGTCAACGGAGTCGGAATTTAAGATTTCATATGAGAGACCCACTGACTGGAAAATTAGAAATGCCCACATGTGTTTTCATTTTCTCTTTTATTTTTCTGTTTGAGCAAGTTGTCTTCCCAACTGTGATTGATGGGCTGTGTGGCTGACATCTGCTCAGGAAATCAGCAGAGACTTGCTACCTATAAATGACTGTATCAAGAGCACTGCTTAGACCAAGCTGAGCTGTCAAAGCCAAAGTTCTCATGGTGAACTGTAAAACTAAATCTGATGCACTTCCTAGGGATCTATCAAAAAAAAAAAAAAAAAGTAATTCAAATTTCTACTATTTTCTCCTGTTCAGTTTTCATATTGGAAACCACAACAAATAGATTTCACTTGCATTTTCATGCTCTATAGGATTCATTGCTCAGTTTCTAGGGTGTGTATGACACAATCAGAAGTGTACTGTGTTTGTAGAAATGGACTTAAAATTCATCTTTGCACTCTGTTTTTCTAAAAGCTGATCCATTGCCCTCTCACCTTGCGCTGAGTTTTAGCTGATGAATTCTGCTAACTACAAAGTGTCACAAGAAATCAAAGTACACTGGAAGATCAGAATAGTGCAAATGCATTTTGGCCATGGAGCCTTTTAAAAAACTTTGCCCTAGAAACTGTGAGACCAGCATAAAAGCCCCATCATTATATAGTGCTGAAGGAATACCCTTTAATCTGGGATGAAAAGAAGTGTCAAAACAAGAATTCAAATGTCACAGGTTAAGCCTTCTTAATCATTTATTTATTTATTTATTATTGAATAAATGGAATAAAGGTTAGGTTTTAAAAAGAAATTTTAAATAATAATGTCTTTATGATTCTCTTTAGATTATGTTTTTTGAGACTTCTAGGTCACTTGGATTACATTTTTTTCTGGATTTCTGTCTGCAAAGACAACGAAAAAAATCAAAAGATAAAGAAAAAAGATGTGATAGTCTCAAGTAATTGTTGGATTTAGATATTTTGGTGAAACTAACATTTATGCATTTCATTATAAAATAACAAAAGCTGGTAATGCTTTTCTTCCTGCTCCACCTAAACTACTGTTCAGGCACATTCAGCCATTGTAAAAAACAAAAAACAAAAAACAGAAAAACAACAACCCTTCTCTGCTTGAGGTCACTCAGCCATCCTGCTGACATCTTTACATTCAGTCTCAAAGACCTGCGGAATCCTTAATGAGGACTTTCCTTGACACAATAGTAACATGACAGTCTTAGGGAGACGTGGGCTACACACCCATTCACTGATATATGAGCTGCTTTATTTTTCAGCTAGTAGATGGAGATCCAAACCTTTGGGAGCAACGCTACTGGGCCCATCATTTCTAAGAGTAAATAGCTCATTTTCCCTCCCTTCAATTTTGGATGTACAAAGGCTTTTGGATGTGGAGTTCTCTGAGGAAGCTGGTCTAGGAAGTGTGGAGTTTATTATGTTAGAAAGCAAGCAAGCTGTGACCATCTGACAAATGAAAATTCTCCCCTGTGCTCACTGTGCTCACATGTCCAACCGGTTTCATGCACTGTTTAACAAAGCATCAGCCAAGCCCAGCAAGACAAGAGATACCTGAGAAACACTCTCAGAGTCTCCGGCACCAGAATTCAGATTTCCTGCTAGATGTGACATCTTTATTTGGGAAGTAAAGTCTGAAAATAAAGAGGCAATTTCTAGTACAAAGAACCGGGTTCAGCAAACTGTGACAGACATTCAGATACTCAGCTCATATAACTCGGTTTGGCTCCATTAGTTCCAATGACATAATGTCAGTTTATACCACCTAAGTATTTTACCCAGAAGGCTAAGATCATGAATAGTCACTCCAGAGACAATACTGGGCACTTCTGAGAATAAAATTGCTTACTCATTCATACCTGAATTCAGATGTCCCATCTGACAAGGGTGTGTTTTGTGATCAAACTGTGGCTGCTAATACAGTGAGGATAGTGAGATCCCTTCTTCTCTACTTCTTCACATAAAGAAAACCTCTGGAACTCAAGTGCCTTTCTTATGCCTCTTTTCCCGAGATGCAAAATAGCATAGAAAAATAGATTTGAGTTTGAAAATATTTCATAGGTTTTTGAAAATCGATCCAGCCTTCATGTGTAAGTGCAGTTTTGGAGAGAGCATTCATGGGTTCTTTATGCCTCCCCAGATCTAGGAAAACCCAATTTTAAACTTCTTTAGCAATGGGGAAATTATTAATCTTTGTGATAAGGTAGTATAGATTGTTGCTCAAGACATGCTGACATATCTTCCATCAGTGGGAAGAAAGGGGAAGTGATTATTTAAAGGAAAAGAAGACAAAGAATTAAATCAACATAGAGATCTAATTACCAACTGCTGCTTTAAATGATTGGCTGAAGAGGGGCAAAAATCAAATTAACTTTAACTTGATAACCATCTGTAATTGAACAGTATTCATGCATTTTCCATGGGACAGTGTGGAATTCAAATGGGCACAGTAGCTGGAGTTCAGTTGCATGGAGAACAGGGATAAACTGCTTTAAGGGATTCTTGGTTGAGTTGCCCTGTTAATTGAATGGCAGGATCTGGCTTTATTATAGTAAATAACATATTCATTAACATGTTTGAACTCTCAAGAAGGGATGAAGAAGATGTTAACAAGCACTTTACCAGCATAACTGGCAAAGCATTTCAAAATTTTCAGTAAGCTAGAGGTGTATGCTGAACTGTTAACTTTGGTGCATTTTAGCACTGTATACAAAGTACACAGCTGCCTACTCAAAGCAACCATTAAAGGAGTACTGAGTCCAGTACAGGCGTGACTGAAGTCCATTTAGAAAGCCAGGCAGAAACTGATTCTGGTATCACTAGACAAGAAATACAAATATATACCTATGGCATAGGATGGGACTACAGTTCAGATGTTGTTCATTGATGTTACTATAGCAAATTAAATTCCATTGCTGTATTTTCCTTTATGATTTTTTTTTTCATTAAATGTGTGCAAGTCATTACTGATTCATTGACCTACGTTTTTAGAACTGTATCTCAAATACACTGAAAAACAAAGGCTAGAGGCTTCTGTCTGTCAGGACACCATGGAGCCACCTGAATTCCTGAGAGAACAAATTCTCAAGTAACTGAGAGGCTCTAAAGCTGCTTATACGTTAACAACATATAAAAGTGTCACATATGTATATGTAACATACATATATTGCAACCCCCAAAGAACGGAACAGATCAAGAGAGTTGTGGCATATTTTCCTGTGCTCCACAAATTCAAGACTCAGAATAATTGCTGGGTGCTGTGATAGAGTACGTGGTGTAGATTAGACTCAGGGCTTCTGTGATGTCTGTAAATACAGATTCTGTAAGATTCTGGTCTTGAATAAGTCAAAGAAGTGCACCCACCATGAGCTTCTGGATATGATGGTTATAGTGAATGTCTTTTCTAGTCAGGTTGGGTAATAGCAAAAAGCATCTTTTCCCCAAACGGGCAAATAGGAGAACGGAAAAAGTAGAACTTAATCTTCTCTGCTATGATCAAGGTTGCAAACATGCATTCGACTATCTCCCCTGTGCAGAACACAGAGTATATGGGATACTTTGCAGTAAGGAAGAAGCAGAATACAGCACATAGGGCTATAATCTGTGCTGTGCCTGCAGTACCTAGACAGCTTTCAGCAGGAGGCGTTCTTGTCTACCAGATATATCGTGTTGAAAATCACTGGCTATATCCCCATTTTGCCAATACCATTCTAGTGCTGAGCATGCAACACAGATATCTCATCAGAGGATATCCCATGTCCAGAGGATTTCCTGCACAGAAGAATCCTCCAGTTCAGCTGCATCCCGGCCCTTCAAAATACACTTCTTTTCCCAACTTTTTTTTTTTTTTTCTAAATTAAATTAAATGTTATTTCTACTGTCAATAGTTGCCTCTGACAAGAACATGGGAGCTAAGGAAAGGTTCATTTAGGGAATTCATGGCCAGAGATGTGCATCTACAATTACTTGTGAGGTAAAAAGATCATTCTTCTAGCTTCAGCTGCCATAACTTTCTGACCACTGCCAGTGTGAAGTATATACTAGTGACAAGAACAGCATAACAGGTGTCTGAAATCATTGTGTCATGCTCAAAAGGATAATTTTATTTTTTTTAATTTTCTTCATAAAGCTTTGTCAATTTTGAGCATGAAAAAATTCTGATTCGTCACTTATTTCTCTCTGTAGCTAAAATCGAATAGCAAAGGAAATGATACATTTGAAAAAGTCCTTGTGAAGGTACTGTTTATTTGCTCTAGGAGAACTGTAATAAATTATACCAACTACATAATTATATGGCTGCTCTCTCTAATAACAGCTTTGCTGGAAAAGTCCTCAAAACAACAAACCTTTCCTCAATATTGTCTTCATTGCTTCTTGTACTCCTCACCTGCACCCACACACTTTCAGATCATAAATTCAGTGAGATGGCAGCAATCATTTTATTGGGTATTTGTACAATACAAGAGTCTTTCTTGTTTATTCTGTGCTTTTTCACCAAATATCGTGATAACATGATGTCCCTGCCTTGGAGTTAATTCTCTGGTTTCTGTGATTTTTATTTTCTTTTCTGTGACAGAAATCACACGGAAGACTGCTTTACATCCTATTAATCACTCATACATACATGCAACCCTTATATATGTGCCAGTGCACATTTGAAACAGGGTCCCCTTTAAGTAATTTACAGATGTTAATTATCTGTGTCCATAGACATAAATTTTATTATCACTTCCATGAATATGTTATCCAGCCTAGTTTTAAATCATTTCTACTTTTATTCGTTATAAATTTATTACTCCTCACACATTGCAGTGAAGTTTAATTAAGTAAGGGGTCTGCATCTTGATTACCCTAATTACTATGCATTATGATAGCAGCTCATTCACACTAGCAGTGTTAAGTGAGTGGTAGGGTTTTTCTTCTCAGTTGCTCTACTTTAGGGGCTCACAGACATTACCCGGTCAGAATCTGTTCCTAGCAGATATTTAATAACCAAAGACTCAATTTTGTTTCTGTAGCTCGTTCTCTTCCCTCCAAATGAATATTGATTTCAAGAAATGTAGGATGAAAGCTATATACATCAACATGAAACTGATTTTTTTTTTTCTCTTGTATTTGAAGGAGCTTTTTATTTTGCTTTTCTTTATTCTATTTTATGAGGGGAAGTTTTTTGTTATTGTTGTTTTTTTTTGTTTTTCCCAGCCTGCAAGTAAAATAGATGTTAAGATGTTTTTTGTGCATCGCTCTGGAGGGGAAAGAAAGTGATTAATTCAAAGCATAATAGCAATAGCTTACATTTCTGCACTACCTTTCATCTTGAAGGATACCTATCCCAAAGCACTTTACAACCTAAATAAAGCTGGAATCATTAAAATTCAACATTTGCTATTCCGCAGGGATTGTACTGTACCCTTAGTGTTATGTATACAACAGTACCATGGTTACTGCAGCTACCTACAGCAGAGAATAGTGAGCTTTTAATGATACTTTTTTTTTTTTTTTTTTTTTCTGTGGGTGTTTATCAGGTCAATTTTCTATAACAGAAATGTAGCCCAGTTTGAGGTAGAACACTTTACTTATTCCATAGCATTCCACTAGTCAACAGCTAAGCAGAGATTTGAAAAAACACAACTGTTGGGAACCATATATGAAATGGAAACAAATGGAAAATGATTTATTGTGTTGCAACAAGACACTACGTGTAGAGTTACCTATGTCTTGTATGTGAAAAGTGATAATTCATCATCAAATGACAACTACAACAGCACAAATGCTAAATCTTTGATTTTAATCTGAATCACATTAATTAGTAATTCACCTTGATGAGTTAATACTAGAGCACCTAATTTAAACACACATGCACATACACACATATATAAAGCACCCCGAAATTTTCCTTCCAAACACAACAAGCCACAGATCTTGAGATTTGGTGAGGTCATTGTCCTTTACAACCTGGCTGCCAAACTGACTGGAACTGTTTCCCTGCAAAAGGAATTAGTTTGTTAAGAAAAAAGAAGTTTCTTAAAGCTTTTGTCAGGGAAGTATTGGATATTGTAATAATGTTAAATTTAGACAATCAACTGTATACAGTACTTGCAGGAAGAAAATCATCTCAAAAAGAGCCTTTAAATTGTCAAAAATATATAATTCTATTTTAAGAGATTGAGGAACATTTTAAAAATCTACTGGAGCAAAAGAACTATTGGCCCATCCAGACATCAACTTTCATTTGTATATATTATTTTAAAGGACATGAATAGCATAATACATCATCATATGGGAGGATCCGTAATGTCAGCTGATTTCAAATATTTTCATAAATCAGTAATTCAGACAACACAGTGGTCTGAAACGGGTCAAAAGGAATAGTTTTACCTCCAACCAAAAATGCTCACCTTGTTTTATCTGGATGTTTTAAACCTTCCATTAGTTCTTAATAGAATAAGGAACAAAGCTTCTTATCTATATTCAGTATCTACATGACAATGTACTGAAGGATAAACATTCAGAGTGCTCCAATGAGCTTTACTAAACCAATATCATTTCTAAGGGACAGAAATACACCCACCAGCTCCAAGAGAGAGTATAAGACTTACGCCTCGTGTTCCTTTCAGGTGATTCTAAGTCTCTAAAGCTTCTGTTGATTTACTGGAAGAATTAACACAAGATATGTAGGATCTGTCTTTCTGGTTAATTTACTGTTTTAATAAATTTGTGATGCTCAGACTTGTTGGCTTAAGACAACAAAAAATATTTCCTGACCTAGAATTAGGTAACTGAGTCTTAGCTGTATAGGTTACTACCCATGGTCTGGTTTAGGACCCTTTTACTGTATTTATCACTTACATTAATTTTGTCCCTTGTATTGACATTAATTTTGACTCTTCTTGATATTTCCCATTGGGCACAAACTAAGTTGACAAATGCACTAACAGATTTAAATAATACTTTGTAACTTGTGACATGCTTTGCCCAGATCTGACAGTAATTACTACTTTGTCATACATTTCTAATAAGCTACTTGGGGGGAAGAATAAATTAGTGCTTCAGAAACATGCAATACAAGTTACACAAAATACTGTCTTTAAATAATAATAATAAAAAGGAACAGGCATTTATAGAGAAGTGAGGAAAAATAGCAATTAGCCATCCCGTTATTAATCATAACTACATTAATTATCATCCCAACTAGAGCAAGCAAGAAATTAATAAGATTAATTAAGGTTTGTAACATATCAACTGTGTCACTAATATCTGGCTTGGTTCAGTTTGAAGCTTAAGCACTAATTCCACCAGCATTGCCAAATTCTGACATTCATCAGCATGATGAATGACTCTGCTGATTGGCTCTTTTAATCCTTGCTTGGTGTTTAGTATTCTGGGAGGAGGCATTTTAATAAAGGATGGCAACTTGCCAACAAATTTTGTGGAGATGGATTTAAAACAGAATCTGAATCAATAAAGACTTAACTTCAAAAATATACTTGAACTTAAATACTGCAGCTTGCTGGGAGAAAAATACTTTTGCTCACACCTCAGCTCAGAGACAACAGCCCCAGAATCTGGAAAGAAATGTGTTTATTTGACTTTTTGAAAGCACTTGCAAACCTTCTTGCTCCTTTGCTTTGCCTCCAGTTTTCAGAAATTAGGTTGCAGTGAACAAAGATTAATGTTCTTGGATGATCTTTGGTAGCTCTGGTTTTAGACAGCTCAAAATGAATAAATCTTCATTATTAATAAAGAACACAAAAGAAACAAAAGATTAAAGGTAAGATGATTATGATGGCTGCAAATGAGATACACTTTCATTTTCACCAAGTCCTTAAAGAAGCGTGGATAAACCTCTGCATCGGCTGGAAAGTGAATGTAACTAGCTACCTTGTTTACCTTATAGATTGGTTGAAGCTAGTGCTTGTCGATCATCATTTGTCTTGAGAAAGATTGTATGTGCTAAGATTCCAAATATGACTCCAAATTTTAATAATGCAGAAAACATTGACTCCTTTCTCTTTTATAGACAACTCAGTTGTACCTGAAATTTATAAGAAAAGGAAAACATGCTACCTTCTAAAGATATCCCTGCTTGTCTAATTACTCCTTGGTCCCCCAAGTCCGTAAAATTAGCACTGATATGGGTCATGCCTCCAGGCAAACACTCCATCAACTATTCCTCACAAGAGTGTAGATCTGTGAGTGGATGCATCATGCTGGGCACCCCTCTGAGTCCTGTGAAATTGTACAGGAGCTTCTAATTTGGCTTCTCTGGATTTCATTAGGAAACAGCCCTTCTCAGTTTCATTTTGTGTTGTGAAGTCTTTCACTAGGTTGTTTCCTTCTGTATGAAGTGAAAAGTAGGCTTATTTTCTAAGAATGTTAACTCAGGAGGTGTCCTACATTTTATTTAGCATTTCATTAAATTTTGAGACCATTTATCACATCTGTCAAAAATTATCCTGGAAAGCTGTTCTGCTGCATTATCTGGGCTAAATCCTGTCCTGTTCACCACTTCAAAATTGTGTGGTATAAAATTACGGGTAAAACCAGGCTACAAGTGGTTAACATGATTTCTCATGTGTCACGTTTAAAAGACCACTTTCAAAGTTGTTTTAAATTTAGTGGTAGCTGGTGGCTATGTGACTTTTCAGTTCTGAAAACTGGCCATCCAGGACAGGAGCTGGAAGATTTGCAGGTCCTGGGTAAATGCTGTCTCATTTCTACCAACAGTTGGGAGGTCTGCTTCTTAGAATGCTCTACAGGGGAGGAATATACAGTCATAGCTGCATGAACTATAGTACACACGTAGAGCATAATTGCATATCAACATATACATGGAACCTTTTTGCAGGTTCCATTCACAGATGTTACATTTCCAAATTCAGCTAAGTTTAGAGTGCTATATTCGGATTAAAAAAAAAAAAAAAAAAAAAAAAACCAAACTTCTGTTATATTCTCACTTCAACAATTTCTGTCAGGTTTTTCTGTTGCTTACTGGCATTCAGGAATGATTACAGTATGGACTAGGAAGAAAACATCTGCCTGCCTGATTCTGTCATTTTATGTTTCTCTCTTTAATGTTTATGCCACATTCATCACCATTACAGTATGCTTACATTTTCATCACCTAAGAACTGTGAGATAGTATGTCAGCTTTGACAATCAAACAAAGGAGCATCATGTTACCCTGATGTTAACCTCATAAAATACATTAACACCTGAACATATGAGATCTACTTGAACTTATTTAAAGACATGCAAAATGCTAGCACATAACTGCTGCAACAGATGACTTTTAACTGATCTTGGAAACTCTGAATCCTCAGGACCAGATGGTTAGTCCCTTTTTGACCTGACAGCAGACTTAGCTTCCTCGTGGGCAGGAATTCATACTGCCCCTGAGCTGTCCTCTACAATTAAGGATTAAGACAAGTGGGAAGGGAGCTCACTCCAAGCAGGGCAATTTGCAGCTGGGTTGTGCTCTTTCACAGGTGATGTTCATATTGAGTGTAACACAGTCTGGAGTTGTAGGTGCAGACATTAAGAATAGTGCTTATGGGAGTGAATGTTACTCATATTTAATTGCAGACAGAGAGCTCAGATCAGGATAAATACCATTACGGTAGGTCAAGTAAATTCATAGCATTCATAAACCATTCGTAAAGATCCTTGATTCACATAGGTTCTTCAATATTTCTGCAGATGGCTTTCCTCTTTTTCAGGACTTGTACAGAAAGTTTCTGTCCACAGACCTTAAAGAAATTTTACAGATGATTGTCTACCTTCTGTAAGAATATATTTCTATACTAATTGTGGGGAACTTCCAAATTTCAGAAAATAATCAGATCAAGTTTGTGGAGGAGTCAGGCATAATCACCCATTATTTCTGACTGCTAGGCTGGTGTTCGGACCAGTGGAAATGGTTTCTAATATTTAGATCAGCATTTGTAAAAAGTATTTGTTTACCTCTGAGATTACTGCAGTCATGGTAAGTTAATGTTACTCAATTTTGTTTTTAATGTACCTAAAGGGAATGGATGTTCTGCTAACTAATTGGTATTTACTGGAGCTGAACAATACAATTGTCTATCACAAGAGATTTTCTTCCCAGTTGACGTCATGTAACTTCTTTTTCTCAAAGTGAGGTTGAGCATCTTTCATGGATTATCAAGTAAATATATATTCTTTTCTTTTTAATATAACGACAAAATAGAATTCAGGTTTTTGAAACAGCTGCCTACTTTGACTTCCCGGTGGTTTTGAGGTGAATACATTAAAAATGCAACTTATTAGAACACACATATATTAATGGAGACCACTGTGTAAACTCCAAAGTAGCTATTATGACATAGTACAATTAAGTTCCTATTTAATTCATTTAGATCTTCCTCATTTTGCACACCAAGCATTTCTGGAAGCTAATTGGCATGAAAGGCAGGGTAAACTAAGCACAACAAATTGAGTGTGAAACAATGTTAATTTAGATAAAATCCATTGTACAAAATTGCTGGTTCAGCAATATTTGCAAAGTGCAAAGGAGAAGAGTGTCTGGCTCTTCTTTAATGTCATTGTCTCTTTGCACTGTGTCATAGCTGAGATTTCACACAGGAATGCACTTAAAATCTGCATTTATTTAAGCCCTAGTCTGAATGCAAAACTCTCATTTATGTTCATAATATAAGAAGATACAGAAGCTACTTCAAAGAAGTACTACTGACATCAATAAAAACAATAATGAAAACTAGCTGTAGAAATAGTTTTAGTTTCATAGATAGTTTGTAGGTATAATCTAGCCTTGTTAAATCCTGATAGTCTCCTGAGGTCAATGCTAGGTATGTCATTTTCAGCCTACATATTTTCATAATAATCATCACAAAGATAATTCATTAATGCATTTTGATACATCTAAGCAGTCATAACTCCTCTAGAAAAGACTTTCCAGAGAACTGAGGAGGCTGGGGAAGTGGGAAAGGAAAAAGTATGAGATAGTGATTCTGACTTGAAACAAATGAAAGACAGAGCTGTTGTGCTCAATGATCCTTGGGGGTCCCTTCCATCTCAGGTTATTCTATGCTATTCTGTGTTAAGAATTAGAGCTCCATTTGTATTCTAGTACAGCGTATGAGAACTCACTCCATAACAACTAATGTATTTAAGCAAATTTTCTAACATAAATATTAAAAGTTATATATTGGACAGGGAATAAGAGAAAGCAATGAATGATTACATGCAACTGGATACTCAGATGAGTCCCATAGCCACTTTTTGTGTGTGTGTGTGTGTGTTGTAGAAATCCATTAGCAGAAGCACAATGTTGTGGTTTGATTCCTTAGCTGAAACCTGTGTACATTCTTCTGCTCTTTAACTTGTGCCTTTCTGTTTGCTCAGATAATAGTCTTCTCATATCTCTTGTCTACATTTCTCATTTACTATGCTCTTCTTGGTAGCACAATGCAAAACAGTTTTTATTCCTGAGAAGAGAAACATCTCCAAACTACTTGATTTCAAATAAAATGCATAGCATAATAGACAAATGTTTGATATTGTCCTTCCAAAGGATTTGAAGATAGGCCTGTTAGGAATGACAATGCATAAGAAGATTAGTGAGGTTAGGCTGAAATGCCTTGTGTATGTATTAGTCATGGAGAAAAAAACTATTTTAAACTACTGCACTGCAGAAGCTAAATGTGCATATATTGTGAAGCCCACCATTATGAAATACTTTCTACAAATGGACAAATTACTATATATATATAGTGGACTCCTTAAGGCACAGAAATACTTGAAGATAAATCAGTGGAAGTAATAAGACTGTATGTGCTACAGAGAAATGAAACATGTATTATATTCTACTTAATAGTCATTATTATACTGAAATTTATGGGGCAGATTAGCTAGTATGTTTTTGGCCATTCCTTTTCCAGCTGCATAATTGATCATAACTAGAGTGAAATATTTCTATAAAATCAAGTTAAAGTGGTTTATGCTGCATGAGATGGCCTCATTCAGGTTTGTCTATCTGTTGGGAAAAATCATACTTCTTTCTGTATGAAACTTGTTCTGTGCCATTTTTCCCAGTTAGCTAGTGTTCAGCATAAATCATGGTGTAATAAATACGCAGAATCTGTGAGGTATCAAGCACTTTGAGAACAGGACTGGAGGCCATATTTATGAAAATGGAATATCAAGATTCCTCTAAAGTATCCCAACAAATCTACTATTGTTTGTGAATTTAATACCATCAATGAACAAATTGCTGCTCACAAATCTGGAGCTGGAAGTCAGGCAGAAGTTATTTTAATTGTTTCAGTCACTGGAGTCAGTTTGAATGTTTGTATTCAAGACCTTTTTCAGCAGTTAATAAAAGTCGGAAAGAATTCAGACCAGCATTGGTAGAAATTAAATTCTTCTCACCCATCACTGAAAAATTGTTTATCAAGATGTTGCAGATGAAGTAGTGTAACCCTTATCACTTAATGTAGCCTGATAATGCACTTGTAGGGAGCAGCTCTTTTCCTTCCTTTTTTTTTTTTTTTTTTTTTATTAGATGGGCTTTTTTATTTGAATTGCAAATAATTAGCTGACATTTCTCTTCCCTTAAATTTCTTAAGCTGAATAATTCTGAGAAGTAATTCCAGTAAAGGTATCATGTAGCTTTTTTTTCTACATCCTTGTAAGTCTTCAAAAGGGAAATGGAATTATCCTATTCAGAAGAAACACCATCCAGAAGAAACTTCAGTTGTTAGGACCTGAATTCTCACTGAAACCAAAGGCGGATATAGAATCATAGAACAGCCTGACTTCGAACAGTCCTGTAAGGATCGAGTCCAACTCCTGGCACCACACAGGTCTACCCAAAACTTCAGACCATGTGACTAAGCGCACAGTCCAAACGCTTCTTTTAAGAAGTTTACTCCGACAGGCTTGGTGCAGCGACTACTTCCCTGGGTAGCCTGTTCCAGTGTGCAACAACCCTGTCAGTGAAGAACCTCTTCCTGATGTCTAGCCTAAACCTCCCCTGCCTCAGCTTGACACCATTCCCGCGGGCCCAAACGTTCAGCCTCTTGCTTGATCTGAATAGTGAGTGAGGATCCAGATACTGGCATTTATACGTGATAGTTTATATGCAGCCAAAGTAAATGGTGTAGTCAGAGGTCAAGGGGCTAGATTTTGAGAAGTCCTATATAAAGAAGAGATCTCAGAAAAGCAAATTTTTTCTTCAATTTTTTCTTTCTTCAAGTCAGTAAGATACTGAGCGACAAAGATGGTGAAGGGCCTAGAGGGGAAGACATATGAGGAGTGGCTGAGGACACTTGGCCTGTTCAGCCTGGAAAAGAGGAGGCTGAGGGGAGACCTCATCGTGGTCTACAGCTTCCTCACGAGGGGGAGTGGAGGGGCAGGCGCCAATCTATTCTCTTTAGTCACCAGTGATAGGGCCCGTGGGAACAGCGTCAAGCTGAGGCAGGGGAGGTTTAGGCTAGACATCAGGAAGAGGTTCTTCACCGAGAGGATTGTTGCACACTGGAACAGGCTCCCCAGGCAAGTAGTCACTGCACCAAGCCTGTTGGAGCTTAAGAAGCGTTTGGACTGTGCGCTTAGTCACATGGTCTGAGGTTTGGGGTAGACCTGTGTGGTGCCAGGAGTTGTACCTGATGATCCTTTCGGGACTGTTCGAAGTCAGGCTGTTCTATGATTCTATACCCGCCTTTGGTTTCAGTGAGAATTCAGGCCCTAACAACTGAAGTTTCTTCTGGATGGTGTTTCTTCTGAATAGGATAATTCCATTTCCCTTTTGAAGACTTACAAGGATGTAGTGAAGAAAGCAAAGACATAAAACGGTACCTGAGGCATAGGCTACTTTTCAGCCTGCAGCAGACTATAGGTATGATATTATCATTACAGACAAATATGATCTACGTAATGTGAAGAGTTCCAGCACACTTAGAATCTGCCAAAGGCCAGAAAATGGGACCTTCATTTTAAGACTGTATGGAAAAGAAAACAAAACCAACAGCAACAGAGAAGGAACTTTTCCTTCACCTAAATTTTATTATTATTTTGCAACTCCTTCAGGTGTCCACAAG